>CM076982.1:30416321-30441321 GCA_039105355.1 Benthosema pterotum | reverse complement strand
GAATCACAGAAAGAAAATGATGCCATTAAAATTGGAAGGACTCTTTCACTTTCACACCTGATCTGTTTGGTGAGACTGAAATCATACCCCCAGGACGCATGCACACACGTGTGTGTGCAGGGGCGGATGTAACATGTCCCATTTGGGGGAGGGGGGGGGGGCAAGAGAAAATGGTATGGGGGCAGCTTCATCGCCGCTCCCATACCCTTTTCAGTTACAGGACTTTTATATAGGCAAGTACCTGTAAAGCATCAATAATAACACCAGTTGTTGTTGAAGTTACAACAGACATGCAGCATGCACAAAGCTAAAGGTCTGACTCAGAGAGTTTTCTGTTTTCAATGATGACATGCTGTTGGTTTAGTGGTGACACAGCTGTAGTGTTTCACATCATTTTAAACATAAGCACTTTAATTTGAAATATCTTGGGTTGTATGCATGCCATTGTGTTTGGGGGGGCAGACTGGGCATTTAGGGGGCGTTGCCCCCCCCCCCATGCCTAGATCCGCCTCTGTGAGTGTGTGCATTCACACCTGAAAAACAGTCCTGATCGACTATCACAGGCACGCGCGCGCACACACGCACACACAGTGGCACTTTGGTAGAGCCTGCGGGTGGGGTCTTTTCCTTGCAGTGATGATGTGACTCCCAACTATCGCGACCATCTTTCAAGACCCACACCATACTTTGTTCTTCTGCTGTGTAAACATGTGTCTGGCCTTCATTCACCACAGCAAACGGTAAAGGTATGCAAATCCATGTGTGTCAAATAGCTAACGCATAAGGTGCACAAGTGGAGTGGATTTTGCACTGGCAGATGTTGTGATTTGCATTTAGCTCTCTGGGTGTACAGTAAGGCTTCGGTGCTATGCAAAGCACTGCTTAAGGAGGTGAGAGAGATTATGAGGATCTAACGGGCTCTTAAAACTGAGTATATGCGTATATAATGAGTTCTTTACAAGTTCAACAAGTTCTTAAGTACCATTTTTTGGGCGGCACATTTACCTGAGTATGTACATCCGTGACCAAGGCACACTATATTAGGCAAAAAGAAAAGAAAAATCCTGCACACTTCAGCCAGCAGAAGGCAGAAGAGCTTGTCTGTTGCTCAACAAGGACAACTTGCATCTGGAGAGACCACATAATACAAGCTGGAGCAGGGCCGGATCTAGGCATGGGCATGGGGGGAGCAATGCCCCCCCTAAATGCCCTGACTGCCCCACCAAACATGATTGCATGCAAAACAACCAAAATTTCAGAGATATTTGAAATTTAAGTGCTTATATTTTAAAATGATTATATTTTATCATCATTGAAAACAGAATACTCTCTGAGTCAGACCTTCAGCTTTATAATGTATGCTGCGTTGCAACTTCAACACCAGCTTACTTGCCTAATATAAGTTCTGTAACCAATAATGGTATGGGTGCGACTTCCGCATCCATACCATTTTCTCCTGCCCACCCAATGTTACATCCGGGCCTGAGCTGAAGTCTCTATTCTGAGGTGATTTCAATTCCCTCAAAAACATGATGTTATTCTGCTTGACCTGACGTTGCATGTTGCTGATTTGGTTTCCCCCAAAACATTCCCATCTACCTAAAAAGAGAAATAAACTACATAGAGGACAATGCTTTTCTACATGTAAACAATACTTCAGTGCCTGCATGGGGAAAGATTGGAGCAAGTACGCCTATTCATATTAAATTACCATGCTCTTATACCCCCCCAAACAAAAACCAAACAAACCAGAAGCAGGTGTTATTTCCCTTAACAGTGCCACAGGCTAAACCTAGCAGCACTAACAATAGGACACAGCAATTCCAATGGAAATGGTACTTTCACAAGGCAGTCATTACCTCCCTACATTACCCGGTGCAACGGGGGACTACACTTACACACAGCATGCTGCGCAGGGAAAAAGCATTTCACTGGCCGATTTGTGTGGTTTCACCCCCCCCACACACACACACACCCCACCCCCTTTATTCTTTAGAGGCTCATGTTAAAGGGAGAGAAAGCCCTTGGTGGTGTTGTACTGTAGGTTAGGGCTGTCCAGGGACAAGAACAAATTGAGCAGAGCAAAGGGAGGACCAGGCTCTGTGTCCCACGGTGGCCCCTCACACTGGCCCCTGGTCGGCAACCGTGACCGACCGTTCTCCACCCCACTGGAGGGTTTGCTTTTGACTCGAGTAAAAACAGCAATACCTCGGGCGTTTTTACCATTCGACAGACGAGGCAGTTACCCGGGGCACCATTTGGGGGGGGGGGGGGGGGGGGGGGGGGGGTCCATTTGGGAAGGGGGGCTCCAGTGAAAATCTTCTGCCTGGGTCTCCAAATCACTTACAAACTTAGCAAAAATGGAGCCCTACATGTTTAATTAGCTGGAAAGCTGCCCAGCCCCCTTTCTATACAAACCCATTGGACCTATAGCTTAAAACTCTTTAATGTTTCTGGTGACTGAAATTGTCCAAGTTTTAGCCTTTTCATTTACTATTTTCATTTTGTTTATTCTTACAAATGTTGTTTCATTCTTTATTCTTCCAAAAATATTTAAAATCTACCATGATTAAAGTTAATGTCTGGGATATTCACATCAGCCTGAGTAGATAATAAGACTGAACTTTTTTTTGTGAAATATCCCTTTAAGTAATAAGTGTGAGTAATTTTTTCCAAGTATAGGTCTATACATTCTGTTCTCTGTTTGTGTGTATGTACAGTATATACTGTACTGTACTGCATATATGTAAGTCTCTCCTTTCCACATCTTGTCTCTTCGTTCACTTTTTGTTCCCTATAGACATACAGTACATGTGTTCCCAAGCGTCCATCATCCCTGTCAGACAGCATTAGCACAGTGGAGCATGTGCACGTCACAAGAGACATGAAGGAAGGATGTTTATAGCAACCTGGTGAAGTTATAGCGTTGTATATATTCAGATCAAACCACCCGAGTAATTGAAATGGATTTGTTTTCCCTGTTGGATTTGCCAAGTGACTACTGCATCATTCAGTCCAATCAGCCTCTAAGTCTGGTCTGTCTGTCTGTCTGTCTGTCTGTCTGTCTGTCTGTCTGTCTGTCTGTCTGTCTGTCTGTCTGTCTGTCTGTCTGTCTGTCTGTCTGTCTGTCTGTCTGTCTGTCTGTCTGTCTGTCTAGACCAGGGGTGTAAAACTCTGGCCCGCGGGCCGAATTTGGCCTGCCGTGTAATTTCATTTGGCCCTTGAGAGATTATGAAAATTAAAGGGGAAGACCACCCATTTTCAACATTTTAATATGTCATTAATATACCTTAGAGATGTGTGGACATGATAGAAAAGTTCCCCCAATTCTGTATTTCCCAGTATTCTGTATTTCTGAAAAAATCATTAACATGGTGAAATACATCACCAAGATGTATTTCACCATGTTAATGATTTTTCTTTCAGACCCATTTTTCCTGAGAGGGTACAAATGGTACCAATGTGTACCCTCTCAGGAATATTTTTGAAAAACTCTCGTATTAACCCACTTCTGTGCATGTTTAGTACTAGATGTAGACTTGATCACATAATGATGTGATTAAGATCTTGCCTCGTCCTTGTGTCTGGACGGCCATACGAGCAGACATGGGAGTAATAGGTAATATTATTACTTTTTCAGGTAACGAGTAGTGTAACAAGATTGCGTCCTACAAAACAATAATAATATTAGTTACTTCTACTAATATCACTTTGTTACTTTCATCATGCTGCTGCTTTCAACAGTATTGCATTGGTGAACGGAGATGAGCTAATGCCACTTTACTTTGATCTAAAAAAGTGCGGTGAACAGCAACCTATTATTATTACAGTCAGACAAAGCCATCTAGTGTTATCCGGCCACTGCTAGGGGTAACTAACCGATCAGTATGTTTGTCGTCTCCTATGTGTTTGTTGGTGTCAGCACAGTTTCCATTGTGTCATTGCATAAACTACTTTGGACTTGTGTATCTTTAACGTCTGTTGTCATTTATTGGCGCTTGTTATGTGGGCCAAACTTGTGGCTATTATTCTTTCTATCATTAGGACTTTGCTACATGCTTACATTGTAAATGTGACTGAGAAACCTTTCACCAGGACTACAATGTACTCTGTAGACTGTATTTCCAAACATGTTTGCAGTTTGACACAGATGTTGACATACAACTGAAATAGACAGACCATAAGTAGCTCACTGGAACCGTCCCCACACACCTGAGCAGGCTCCTGTGGCTCTGCAACCTCGGGACCCACCAGAGAACTATAAACCGCTATTAATCTGTTCCACTCGGTAGGCTTGGGTACCGTGAGCGATACCGATACTGGTACCGATTGGGACATAGCGGTACCTAGTGGGATCGATTCACTTCAAAATGAACGGTGCCTCGTTTCGATACTTTGTCATTCTGTGCCGCTGCACAGCAAAGAGCGAGCAGAAAGACTGACGCTGACAAGATAGAACAGCTGGTTGACTAATTACAAAGACCGCGTGGTTTTTGTTGACTAAACTAGACTAACATTTAGTGCTTTGCAAAAAGTTCCACTCTGCATGGAAATGTTCTGCTGTAGGCTGTGTGTGCGCGCTGCGCACAGAGAGAGAGAGCGAGAGAGAGAGAGAGAGAGAGAAGAGAGAGAGAGAGAGAGAGAGAGAGAGAGAGAGAGAGAGAGAGAGAGAGAGAGAGAGAGCGGGCGGCATAGCGAAGCAAAAAAAGAAAAGAAATCCGCTATTCCGTCACTTGTCATTGCATCTATAAGTATTGCGCCCACTGCGCAGATCAGCACACAGAAAATGGTAATGTCGTGCAATTCAGCGTGTGTGTATGTGTCCTGGGCGTGCGGGGGGTCCAGTGGTGTTACCGCTGGGCCGCTTGACTTCAATGTTAAAGAATGCCATCTCCGTATTTAAGTTTTGAGATTTGAAAAGGCTATAGTTCACTGGGGAATGGTGACAACAGTATGTATGATACAGTAAATGAAATCTTACCTCAAATGGTTTCTTGGGAAGTCCTGATTTTTTTAAAAAAAAGGTTGGAAAAAGAGTCAACATGGCCTTTTCAAATCTCAAAAATATAACATGGAACTCTATGGAAATATGGAGCGCATTCTTTCGTGTCTTCGTGCAGCAGGTGCACTAATTAGTGGGGACTTTCCACAGTGGTTAAAGGAGAATTCCACACCAAAACATATTGGGAGCAATCTACCTTGATTCCTGTGACATGCATAATAATGCTCTTGATTATTGTCATAGATGCCCCCTTTTCTACATTTCACCCTGAAATTTCACTCCCTCCAATGCAGTTTGCATTATAGCTACTTATTCATTGAGTTAACTGAAACTATAGTAGGCTATACAGCATAAACTAAAATGCACTCAAGAAAGACTAATAATAATAATAATAATGCCACCTCATGGAAGGCTACTTTTTGCCTGTGTGATTTATAGCCTACTTTGCTTAGAAGAGTTCAGTAGTGCAAATGCATCTCAGTCACCATAAAGATAGTCATCATAGGCCTACATTATATAATTTAATATATGATTCAACCAAACCATTGCTATGGTGTGTAAAATATATAATATTTAATTAAAAAAGTATCGAAATAGGTATCGTTTCTGGTATCGTATCGATTCCCAGGTATCGAGTATCGTATCGTATCGATTCAAAGGTGAAAGGTACCCATCTGTTCCACTCGGCGCTGCTGCACAGTTGCAAATTTAACCCGTCTAGACACTGGGCTACGGCATGCCGCAGTGTTCTGACTGTTAATTGTTTTGTACAGGGATATGTGTTTTATTGGCTTCTGCTGTAATGAAGTTTGATATATTCTCCACTGCTCCCGCGGCATCCCCGGCTCACTGAGTTAGAGGGGAGCAGATGAAACAGCCGTGGCTGCTTAATAAGCGATGGCTGGCAGCAGCAGCAGCAGCATACCCCCCCTCCCCATCTCTGGGATGTTACCATAGAAACCACACAGCCCACCGGCAAGCCAGGATAATCACTTGCATCAGGCAGAGAGGACTGAGGGCTAGGGCGATTCTGTGATGTCTCTCGCCATCTCTCTTCATGCCTCTCTCTTCTTAAGTTTCTGTCTGGCTCTCTCAATTCAAATTTATTAAAGTGTCAAATCACAACAAGTTGTCTCTCAAGCCACTTTACATACTGCAGAGCAAATGAAACCGACAGACTTCCCAACCCGGAGCAAGCAGCGATCTTGCGACAGCGGTAAACGAACAACCCATCCTCCTCCCTCAGGAAGAAACGTCAAGCAGAACTCCAAGGTGGGTGGCCATCTGCCTCGGCTGTGAGTGGGGGGAGGGAAGATACCGGACACTGGATACTGTCCAAATGTTCAATAAAAAGTGTTATTATGCGTTATCATTTCTGACTAGGTGGTCATTTTCAGGAGACAATTCACCGGCGGGAGTTTAACCACCGGCTAATTGGCCAGTACACAAATTATTATGCCGACAATGATCACCTAGCCAGGTGTCCTCCTGCTTATCACCACGGCCACCTAACGTAAATTAATAAATAAACACAACGAAAGAAAACGAAAGAAAAATAATTCCGTAAGTGTTGCGAGGGCTGCCTCTGTCCCCCAAAAAACAAACAAGGAATTGAGTTGATAAAATAGAATCCGGGAATTTGGGTAGTGCTTCATCTATTTCTAACTCAAACGTCTTCACAAACATTTGGCTAGTCAGGTTTTGACTAGCCATTGGTCTGTTGTAGAGCAGCGCGGCCATTATGCACAAATAATGGACTGATGTATCCTGCTACGTCCAATCAGAATCAAGCACTCAGTCAAGCCGTGCCAATAATTAGTCACAAACTCTTGTTTCCAAATGTCCATGTGCTCATGTGCACGGTAATTACACCCCTTTGTGTGGTTGTTAAGGGTATTTAACATTGACACATTGACGCGTCAGCGCACGTTGATGTCCAATGAAAATGAAGAAAGCACAGCCATCAATTTCAGTCACGGGGAGGTCCATATATCACAAAAGAACACAAAATACGAAACACAACACAAATTATACTACTACCTGGTGAATTCATTTGTCAACTGCCTGATGATTCCCACTCATTACTGCAGTCTGCCTTTCAAGGCTCTGCCTGCGAGCCTTTGATGTGATCTATCAACCAGCCCACGCCATAAACACAGCCATTATTAGAATAATATCACGCCTTTGTAAATGGCGGTGGAGAGAGAAGGTATAGGCCAGATTGATGTGCTCTTAAAAAGGAGAAGCTTTTTTTTTTAAACAAAGGGAGGCTTTTAATTATTTTGCTCTCATTGCTCTCTCTCTCTCTCTCTCTCTCTCTCTCTCTCTCTCTCTCTCTCTCTCGCTCTCCCTCTCTCTCTCTTTCTCAAAATAATTGGCAAAAACAAAGAAAAAACTATAATTGTTATTCTTTATTGTGTACATTGAAACCGCAGAGCCTTTGCCTAACCTAATCCTAAAGAGTAAAACCCAACAAAACCAGGGCCGGATCTAGATGGAGGCAGGGGTGGGCTGAGCCAACCCAAACGTGCATACTGCCCACCCAATGGAATTTAATATCAGTGGTTTTCAACCAGTGGTCCAGGGACCACCAGTGGTCTCTGAGAGGATTCCAGGGGCTCCGCAGGTTGAGTGATGGAAAGTTGCACCAGATGTAACTCTTTGAGAGCGTAAACCAAAGTGAAAACCAAATGGACCCTTGCGGGTCCATTTGGTTTCATGTTTACGCTCTCAAGAGTTAAAATATTCACCCATCTGAATTATCCCAAGTCTACACAACTAGAGAACGTAGAAGAACTTTCTGAATAAATAGTGGGCCCTGGTATGAAAATGGTTGAAAACCGCTGCTAAAGAGTAAACCCCAACAAAACTATATCTAAAACTAGGCGTATAAAAACTTGGGGAACCACATGGGGAGCCAAATTAGGCAAAAGTAAAAACCTAAATATTACGTATAAAAGCCGTCCAACACGATTACTGAGACTCTTCTTCAACAAAGATGGCGATTATGCAAATATTCTTTGTCTTGTACTGTACTTGACATAAATAATGACATAATGAAATATAACAAACCGGTAACAACGCCATCCTTGATGACAAAGAAAGCTCTCTGCATTGATGTATGCATGCAGCGGATGAGCTATAGTGCTAGATAATCATAATACAGCAAAGTGTTGTCAATTAACGCACTAATGGGCATTTGATGCGACACTGTGAGCACCCAGAATGTTACGGCTGCTCTCTGTAATGGCAGCTAGATGTGCTGTGTGTTGTGCACTGAAACTCTAATTAATCACACCATGAATGAAAAGAGCTATAGGGCTCTGGTAGCCACAGGGTACTGTATGCAGACAGGGTGTGATGTCGTATGCATGCAGAGGTGGGAAGGACATTTAGTACTGTGCTGTGCAATGGTGAGGTATTCGTACTTTACTGGATTATTTGCATTTTTGACCGAAATGTGGTGTCCAACATGCGGATGTGCTCAATGTTAAACCATAAGCTGCACAGGGGGCTGGGGGGTTCCTCAGGGTAAATCCACGGGCCCACTTGCATTCTCAGCCTGGCTTGCATAACCTTCTGTCTTTACGTTGCGATGTTACGTCTAAACTCTGTCTAGAACAGGCCCGGATGTAACATTCGGGGGGGCAGGCTAAAATGGTATGAGGGCAGCTTCATCAGAGCCGCCCCCAGCGCATTTTCATTTAAATGCTTTAGTTCTGTGACCCACAAGACATACTGTATATTGTACAAGACTTATATTAGGCAAGTAAGCATTAATAATATCATAAGTTGTTGGTGAAGTTGCAACAGGCACAATGTATGCTTAAAGCTAAAGGTCTGACTCAGAGAGTTGTATGTTTTCAATGATTAAATGCTGTTAGTTTAGTGGTGCCACAATTGTAGTTAGATAGGAGTAGTAGTATTTCAAATAATTTTATATGTAAGAACTTGAATTTGAAATATCTTTGAAATTTGGGTTGTTTGCATGCCATCATGTTTGGTGGGTATGCCCCCCCATGGCCACGCCTAGATCCGGCCCTGGCTGAAGAATGATGGACACCATGGGGAGCTCCCTAGATCAGGAGATGTGAGACAGTCTTTCTGGCTGTAAATAATAATAATAACAGCACTGCACATGACAAAAACCGTTCATTGATATCAATGAAATGCAGCTATACCTAGCTGGCACAACATGGATACCAGTCGGTCGTTTTTCTTTCCCTATGATATGCTGACACGTCTGTTTGGGATTAAAATAAGCTCCGGTTGCAAAAAGGGGTGAAGTGACTAATCAAGTCTCCCAGCATCAACACCACATGGCTGTTCATAGCTGTTCACTTCTACTTCGCCACAACCTCCCCAGCCTGTTAATGGACTCTATATAGTCACAAACAAAGAAAAAATAACATTCATTTAACCACCATTGAGCACTCTGCAGTCTCTGTCCTTGTTTTTCTCAACAACAGGGACCCCCAACCCGTTGGACAATATAATGGACCCAAATGGACCTAACCTCGCTCCCCAACACCCTCTGAGTTAACTGTTGGTGTGTGTGCTTTTGTGAGAATCGGTGAACTTAATTCACATTGCAAAGTGCTTTGGAGGCATGCAGGCGTGATAAAAAAAAGAAAATGCACCATTTAACCATTCTAGCCTTTTGGGATTACTTCCCAAAGGGGGGGGTGGTACTCAAAAAGCTGTGTGATGGTATCACTGTCTGGGCATTTTCTAGCTCTCCGATCCAATTGCAGCAACAATTTAACTGTGCCGCTGTCGGGAGTTGGATATCTTCACTGGGAATCCCGTGTGGATGCCTCAGACATCCACTCACAGCACTGTGTTTAGCCATCCGGAGCTAAACAGATCCCCGCGGGCGCTTTTACGCCCATTTCAACCAGCACATGCAGGGGCTGTGTTGGATATACGGCTGCTGCAGGCTTGACATAATTGCAGTTCTGCAATTACCACAAAAATATAGATATACCACACTGTACCAGTGAGGGGCGCTCTAATCGTTCATCATCAGCTAGAATAGACCTTTAGGTAATCCCCGCCCTCTCCCCAGTGTCCACCCAAGCCTAGGACACTTTCCAGCCAGGCTCATTCATTCCAATGTAAATATCATGGACATTACACATTAAATACTGGTTCATTTTGGAACCAGACCTTCAAAATCTCTTCCAAATCCAATAAAACAATGTTTTATCATATAGGAAAGCTATTGGTGGAGAGGTTTGTCTATCACATGTTATGCTTAGTTGTCATTGGACCATAACAGTCCCCCCTGTGTTCGAAAATCAGAGCTGTGTTTTATCGTAATCGCCCAGGCAGGGCCCGTCAATCATTATGTGTAAAACTCAAGTGTGTCCAAGAAGCCCATAGTCCAGCTACTTATGTATCGTGTACCGTCTGTGTACTGTTATTGTTGCAATATAATAATCAATCAGTATGTGATTATATGTCAGTCTGACTGCAGAGAGACTCTTTCTCTCTGTTCGCAGCGTGGGCGCTATTTTCTGCTTTGCTGGGGAGGAAAACAACTTTCAAAGAGAAGTTCTGTTGTTAAGCCTTTCAGGCACACCTTAAAAAGAACTTTGCATCCTTCAACTTCTTTGAAACAAACTGACTCAGGATGCGTTTAGTGTGGCAGCGACATGAACGGCTGCGTTGCTTCTCGGTTGTGACGATCATGTCGGTTTAGGATCAGCAGCACAAAGACGTACCACGCAATAGCAATACGCATCCCGGATCGCCTTTATTTCAATGAAAAACACCCGTGTTTAACCCATTGTGTCCTGTCTAGATTTCTAGTTTCTGAATAACATAATATTCAAAGATTTGCACCACGTTTTCACGATTTTTCAAAAATAGCAGAGATACAAGCTCATAGCGCGCCACTCGGTGGCGCGCTATGAGCTTGTAGATCTGCTATTTTTCAATATTTAAAACATAATGCTTAGAACACCGAAACGCGTTCAGCACACTAAGGGATTCAGCTTCATGCCACGCATCCCGACAACCATAATGGTACAGGCCCATCAATAATAACATCAGTTGTTGTTGAAGTTGCAACAGACACTCAGCATGCATAAAGCTGAAGGTCTGACTCAGAGAGTTTTCTGTTTTCAATGATGAAATGCTGTTGGTATAGTGGTGCTACAACAGTAGTTAGTTAATAGCAGTAGTAGTGTTTCAAATCATTTTAACTATAAGCACTTTAATTTGAAATATCTTTGGGTTGTTTGCATGCCATCATGTTTGGTCGGGCAAAAAGGGCATTTAAGGGGGCATTGATCACCCCCCCCCCCCCCATTCCCATGCCTAGATCCGGCCCTGGGTACTGTTGACCATAATTAGCTGAAAGCAAACAAGCTCGACGCAAATTAACATATGAAGGTTAAGGAAACCATCCAGTGCGTGACCCTACACATTGATAAAGACTACAGCAAAAACGTACCTGTTAAAATACATTGAGTGTGGCACCATTTATATATTCCATTCAGCCAAGACCACATGCATCTGCTAAAACTCTGATGATTGGGCGTAAAAAGAAAAGAAAACAAATGATCCGTTACGTTCAATTTTAAATGCACACACGCTGAGGAGAGACATGCCTATCTCAATCTCTCTCTCTGCTGCAGGCAGGTAGACGAAGAGAAGGAACCTCTCTCTCTCTCTCTCTCTCTCTCAGTCCTTCTCTCTCTGTCTGTCTCAATAGTTTTTTACTCCAGATTCTTTTCTGACACTAGATTCTTGTTTCTGACGTAGTTCCTGACGCGAGATTCTAGTTCTGGCACTATACTCTAGTTTCTGACGCTAGATTCTAGTTTCTGATGCTGGATTCTATTTTCGGACACTAGTAGTTTTTCTGAAAATAATTCAGGTCATTTCACAACCTGAATTATTTGTATTTGACTGCGGACCCCCATCTGAACATGTGCGCTACATTTTCACAATTTTTCGAAAAATAGCACACCTACAAGCTCATACCGCTCAGTGGCACATAATGTTTGTGTTGGGTTTGGTAAGACTGGGGGGAAACAAACAAACACGCGGTGTGAACATTAGACATTTAAAATGTTCATTTACATTGCATAGCAGCTGCCTCCTGTATACTGAACTTGGTGTTCAGTATACAGGAGGCAGCTGCTATGTATTCAACAGCCGTCTATAGGAAGGCTGAACCGTAACGCAAAATCGGCACATCACATCACAACATGAAACAGATTGCATTATTAAACGATATCGAACATTTCTGAGGAGCCAAATTGCTGTCTACACTGGCCAAGGAGAGAGAGCGAGGATATTGCCCCATTTGCTCGACCATTATTGAACGCACACATTATCTACAATGTAGGCAATTTTTGCAAACACTTGTCTCCAGATTGACGCACACACACGTGTTTGTTTGAGAACTGAATAAGCAAAGCAAGCACTACAGTCAACAAACAACGAGGTAAATGGCAGAGGCGGATGTAACATTTCCCAATTGGGGGGGGGGGGGGGGGGGGGCAGGAGAAAATGGTATGGGGACGACTTCATCACCCGTGGCGCGAAAACGACACGGGCGATGAAGTCGGCCCCATATCATTTCAGTTACAGGACTTATTTTAGGCAAGAAAAGCATCAATAAGTTGCAACAGACACGTGATGTGATAGTTTCAATGATGAAATGCTGTTGGTTTAGTGGCACAACAATTGTAGTTCGTTAGTAGCATGGTGTTTCAAATCATTTGAATTATAAGCACTTTAATTTGAAATATATTTGAAATTTGGGTTGTTTCCATGCCGTCATGTTTGGTGCGGCAGTGAGGGCATTTAGGGGGCATTTCCCCCCATGCCCATAGATCCGCCCCTGGTTTAAATGGTCACATAGAGAGTGTACAGAATCTAGGATACCATGATAAACAAAGAACCATCCGTCTCAGAGCAACATGCTATGTTCATTATTCACTTTTATGGCCAGGGGGGAAAAAATGGCTCCCAGACACTTTTGACTGAACCAGGCCGGTTGTGGCCTGTAGATCACTCAGCTTCGTCCAGGTACACACCGATGAGCCTCCATAGACTTTTACACTTAAAAATAGATGCATGGTAGATATAGCCTACCATCTTACTGTGTGCACGAGTTGCTCACAACAAGAGGTGAGAGCTTTCGGCCCATAAGGACCACTTATCTTAGAGGGGGGGTAGGGGTGTGTTGCGACCCCTTGGGGTTTTGCAGCTGAATCGCAGTAATCAGAAAAATGAGAGTTTACATGTCCCTGTAAAACATTCCTTAAAGGGGAACTCCACCCATTTTCAACATTTTTTCTGAGAGCGTACAAATGCAACCAAATGAACCCTAACGGGTTCATTTGGGTTCATTTGGGTGAACCCTAACGGGTTCATTTGGTTTTCTGAGAAAAAAAGAAGCATCTAAAGAAATCCATTAACATGGTGAAAATACATCTTGATGATGTCATCAAGATGTTTCACCATGCTAGTGGTTTTCTTCAGACCCCATATCTTGGGAGCACAGAATGGGGGAACTTTTTTTTTTTTTTATCATGTCCACCCAGCACCTCCAAGGTATACTAATGACAATGTTGAAAATAGATGGCGTTCCCCTTTAATAATTATGGGAGGCTTTAGTATTTTCTCTTTATTCATGTTATCGCAGTACATTTTCCTGTCCTGAGACATAGCCAAAGCATTTCCAGGGGGTCCCCATGCAGGCAAACCCCCCATGGGGGTTGATCCGGCCCCCGCTGGCACCATGTTTGTCTGTTTGTACTCACCGATGAGCTCCTTGTTCCGGACGTCCAGGGCCATGTTCCGCAGCGCCGTGGCCACGGCACACACCACCCTGTCGTTGTCTATCCTCAGCAGCTCCACCAGGATGGGAAGACCCTTCTCCTTACGCACCGCCGCACGGATGTACACCGACCACTGGGGACCACCGTGGACCACCACACACACACACACACACACACACACACACACACACACACACACACACACACACACACACACACACACACACACACACAAGCAGGCAGACAGACAGAGAGGCAGACAGACAGAGAGGCAGACAGAAAAGAGGAGACCCCGGTTAGTACAGAGTCACCTACAGACTTGTGAAATCAGCAAAAGACCGACAAATTGCAACCCGTGCGAAGTAAGTGGTGCATCATGAGTTGAAGCTCTTGATGGCTGGTTTTAATGCGTCCATGTTCCAAAAACAAGCAAATGACTGCAATGGTTTCACTGATATGGAAAACGAAGAATCAACTAAAACAATTATGTTACTGCCGCCGTTTTTTTCCGATAGAAACAGATTAAATACGAAAGACTGCCTGTCATCAACGTTGTCATATTCTACCACAGCTTGAATGTCATGGCATGTTAGTCAATGGCGACATCAAATCCACACCTCTTGGGTTAGAATAACAATAACAACAAAAACATTTTATTTTCTTTCATTTGCATGCGGATAAAGGCTGCGGCAGAATCTGACGTACATGGCCTTGTTAAGACTCGCCCGTGACTTC
Source organism: Benthosema pterotum (assembly GCA_039105355.1). NCBI lineage: Eukaryota > Metazoa > Chordata > Actinopteri > Myctophiformes > Myctophidae > Benthosema > Benthosema pterotum. Next base: position 30,426,783 of record CM076982.1, on the reverse strand, counting down.
CCTGTGAGGTTGGGTTCGTGTTAGTGATGACAAGTAACACTTTGTCACACCGTATTTTTATCAGAAATGTGTCAAGTGGACAATCAGAAATGCAGTGGCACCATTTCTACTCGTCACATAATAATAAAACAGCTTCACTTCACACAGTTAAATCAATTGCAGAACAGCTTCCCTTCCAATAGCGAGATGCCCGAGATATGTTTTCATTAGTTAATCCACATCATACAGGCGATCGGTTACATGTTTACACCCTCAAGAGTTAAAATATTCATCATCTGAATTAACCCACGTCTACACAACTAGAGAATGTAGAACATTAATGGCCATTTTCATTTGTATTTACAGTTTGACTGTTTTCTTTGCAAAAAAAATCTAGCCTGAATTGTGGACAGAAACAAAATAAATATTTAGTTTTGGGGTCTGTGGTGGTGAAAATTGTCATCAAATGGTGTTCCGTGTCTCAAATGCTGAATAAATGGTGGGCCCCGGTATGAAAATGATGAAAACCCCTGATATAAAGCATGGAAGGTGTTAATAATGAACACATTTAGTACGTGCAACTAAGGAGGTTGTAATTAATGTAATAACTGTCTAAGTAATGCTTAATTAAGTATTATAATATCTTATTAATGGTTTATTAAGATTGTTTGTTAAGCATTAATTAACAAATAGTAAGTGTCGTGTATTAAGACATGTATTAAGTGTTAATAGGGCAGTGTCTTATTAAGACTTAATTAGTATTAATTACAAGCACTTTAATGTAAGTGCTAACATTTATAGTTGTAAGCCCACACAGTGTGTCATTAGTCAGACAGCAGCACAGCAAACCGCCAGCGGTCCAATAGCATGGCGTGACAGGAGCTGCCGGTTTGTTCCCCAAGTAGGACACAGACATTTTTCACTTTCTTTAACTCAAAAGGTTAGAAATGCTTTCACTGAATTCCCTACACCGAAAGGTTGAAAGGCTGAAAATGTGTCGCGCTGAAATCCAAATTGTTCCCTGTCGTTTCAACGCGACGTATAAAAATAACTCCATGGGCGAAAGTATCTTATCACCACACCACCATCGCCGGACAATTTCAATTGGCATCCTCGCTCCTCTGTTCTCGACTCCAACTCTGACCTTTTTATCCTCAATCCAGTGGCCAGCCGATCAAACCACCGCATTGGGATTACACACGTACACACAAAGCTGGGCAAAATACTCTAACACTGAATAAATAACGGATCTGAAACAGGCTGTGAGGGATACTAAGTGGGAACCCAAATAATTGGCAAACACATGCATTCTGTGTGGTAGTTTTCTTCTTTGAAACCTTTACACAAAAATAGTTTTCAATGTGATACTGAAAAACTTTGTTGCCACAGCAACGAACTCTTAGGTTAACCGAGTCCCTGCCATTGACTCCAGCGCTGTAGCGGCAATGCCAACGGAATGCACCAGGGGCGGATTGGCACTTATTTTTCCCACCGGGACAATTTTGCCTTTGCCAGGCCACCCTGGGGGTGGCAGCTGGTTAACCAGATGTAACTCTTTGAGAGCGTAAAAATGAAACCAAATGGACCCTTGCGGGTCCATTTGGTTTCATTTTTACACCCTCAAGAGTTAAAATATTCATCATGTGAATTAGCCCAACTTAGTCTACACAACTAGAGAATGTAGAAGATTAATGGTCATTTTGATCTGTATGTTCCAGGCGAGCATCTAGCACATTCTAGTGCATTTTGGAAGTGCCACTAGTGCATTTTGGATCTTGTCCAGGCCACTAGGTGGTGCAGGCCACCGGGAAAACTCCCTGTACTCCAGATGTCCAATCCGTCCCTGTTTCAATGTGATACTGAAAAACTTTGTTGCCACAGCAACGAACTCTTAGGTTAACCTAGTCCCTGCCATTGACTCCAGCGCTGTAGCGGCAATGCCAACGGAATGCACAAGAAAGGCAGTGAAGAACAGCATGTGAGTTCTATTAGACACACTAATTTGCTTCCTCATATGTCCAACTGCCAAGTCACACCATGGGAGCAAACATTACCTCTAGAAATGGGAAGCTAGAATACGGTAAAACAATGACATTTCTCGTGTTCTAAGCTCTACACAAGAGGCAGAGATTTCTCTGCCTGGAATTGAACCATGCGGCAACTACGCCATTGCAAATCTCAAAGGCAAATACCACAGTTTTTATTAGAAGTCTGGCATAACATACTGTGTATGCGAAGTTCTGGGAAAATTAACAACAGCAGCATAGAAATATATCTGTCAAGAAGTTTAGAAGTCTGTTTCAACCAATCAGATGGCTTCTTCGAAACAATCTGTTGCATTTTTGACAGATTGATTTAGCAGATTGTGATTGTGTGTTCCAAAGACAAATCAAACGTCAGTCGTAGTTTTATTTGGGTAAATACTTGAGGGAGTAGTGCGAGCAGTGTTGGTCAATATTACTTAGGAAAGTAACTTCTTTACTTTACTCGTTAGCCCTTAGACAAAGTAATATCATTACTTTACGTATTACTGGAATCAAAGAGTAATATATTACATATTACGTTATTACTTTCCCAAGTTCTCAACTCCTACATTTGAAAAAATAGAGATATACAACATAATCTATTTAGCGAGCTCTTTTTAGAACTGAATCCAATTTATTGTAATAATAATAGTAGTCTCTTTGCCTCTTTGACTTTTTAAACTTTTTCACAATTGTTTTCAAGGACAGTTGAGGACTTGTATTTAAAAATAAATACAAAATATAGCAGCAAGCGATTTGTAGTGTACATAACTGTGCGCAGGATGCAGCGTGTGGACTGGATCTACAATCTAGTGCACATCTCTGTTGTTACAGTACCTGTCGATAGCTTGTAAATCTGTTATATTTTTGCATGCAACAACAAGCTCATTTTAAAAAGTAACTTGGCGTTACTTGCAAAGTAATGCGTTACTTATTACCCATTTTTGCAGAGTAATCTAGTTACTTTACTTTTTGGAGCAAAAGTAATAATATTACAGTAATATGTAATCTAAAATTAGTTACTGTCCAACACTGAGTGCGAGTAGTACTGGATGCACGGTGTGCGCGCGCGCAGCAGCATGCAGTATAGGTAATTCGCTGAAATTGAAAATGTGATTTCCTGGGGTCCACCTGTACCCCTTCCTCTCCTTCTCCCATGTCTGTTTCCATCTGATCATCTCTTCCATTTCTCTCCTTCCTCTCTCGCTCTACGTTATGCAGAGCCGGCCAGGCTGGGGAGACAAGGGGGAATAGAATGGAGCTTCTCGACAAGACTAAATCACATCCGCACACCTCCCTCCCACACACACACACATTTACAAGACCCCAGAGACATCCCAAGCCATAGAGCTCCCTCTCCCTCCCTCTCTCTCTCTCTGGCTCTACTGCCGTTTGAACCATTTTGTTGAGAGGGGACTCACAACATACTTGTATGCATGCATTGCTAGCAGTGGTAGGAGTAGTAGCACCGGAATATATTGTTAAAGTAGTACCAAAAGTAAAAGTAGGTAAAATACCGCATACACAAAAAAGCACATAACAACCATGCCAAGGGTCTAATGAAATACTGTCATGCCCGCATGAGAAATCCAAAAAGAAAACAAAGATACCTGTCACTTTACTATACTTTTAGGTTCATTGTAGTTTATTAATACCTGCCCTATAGGTTGTCATAGTTGTCTAGTATAGCTGTCAGTAGGCTATAGTAATTGTTATAGCTTAGTTGTAGTTAAGTAGTATAGTTAGCATATGCTATAGTTATAGTTTGTATAATATGTCCTAGTTTCTGTCAAACTTTTCTATTTAGCTTTTCTAATACTTGTCATGATCTATGTCATGATCGCCATAGACTTTCTGTTACCGGTGATCTGGTTGTATAACCTGCCATGACTCATGACGAGTCATTGACGTCGTTCCAAACTTTGACCCGTTGTCAGCTCCAACCTGATCGATTCCTCTGCCCTTGTGTTTCTGACCCTTTCCTTCGATGGCAGTTGCACTGTTTAGTTCATGCAGAAGGGTTAAGGTTTGGAGCTTGAGGCCCTGAAGATGTTTGTTTTGGACACAGACAATCAGACATGTAGCCTAGAATGGGTTTTTTAGTCGTGTTTCGCTGTGAATTTGTTTTGTCACCCGCGAGTGTCAAAATGAATTCACGGAATGTTGCAGCGATTCGTGCTGGAACCAACCGAGGCTAACGCACGCATCCCTTTTTTCAGTCAAGGGTAAAAAATGCTGTCAGTGACATGCTTTGGGCAAAACGTCTGGATTCACTATATGCAGAACCACGATCCGTGTTGTTAAAGCTATAATGGGTAACTTTTTCAACAGATTTTAAATTCCCGATGTATTATGACTGACATTGCGTGGCATATCTGTCACATAACACACTCCCTGAATGTCAGCACTCACAGGGATGTGAAGACGGCTGAGTTTGTGGAAAAGGCTTACAGGAGCATTCAGTGATTTAGGTGATCCCTCTGGTTCTCCTGGTAACAAGATGTGCACATGCACATACAGTATTTGAATTAAAACAGGTGGTAGGACAAGTTGACAAGTGATGAGGTTCCTACGGCACGTACAGGAATACTACAGTAAAAAGAAGAGGGAAAAACAAACAGAGAACAAGGAAATACATCCCATGGTGGAAAAAACACCTGACAGCCACCATAGGAGATCAAGGTATTGTAGCAAAGAGGAAAGAATAAGTGTTTTTCCCCCACAAATAGTACAAGTAAAAGGTTTCAGATAATTTGCAGTTTGTTTCGCAAAGGCACACTTGCCGGGTTTCTCCTATAGTTTATTCAGCATTTATTTATTTATTTAGCAGAACTTTAAAGGAAGAAATTTTAAACAGAGCTGCTGTGTCACGTTTAGCCCTGGGATCCAGCAAATCACCCAGAATATGAGAAGACCTGTTTTTGTATACAATCCACCATAGACAAAATTGGATTGTATCTAAGAGGGTTTGAGGTCAGATATAGAGTTGTTGATTGGCTCTCATTATATGTAAATCTAGGTGATGATCCGGTCTGGTCATCCAGGGCTAGATGAGGTCAATGATCTTCATATATATGGCCATATCCCTATGGTGACCTTAAATGGAGGTGCGATGCCACAAGGCGTGACCAATCCATATACGGAGGTGTGACACACTGACAGCCGAGAAATGCTGAAGATTTCATAGTCGACTGCGACCTTCAGTCACAATAAATAGCTATGAGCGTACCTTGGTATACCGCGTTTGAAGCAAATAACAGCACTTTGTTCAGGTTTATAGCAGTCACCTGGTGTAACACTTGAAGACGAATAGCAGCAATTATTCAAATGTGTTTAAATTAGCATACACGCACACACACACACACAAGAGCGCACAGCAAAGTTATTTGCTCTGAGCATGTCCATCAGTCCTATGTTGAGGTCAACTTGGGACAGATGCAGGCATATACACATTAGTAGTAGTTAAGGTCTCTCTCTCTCTCTCTCTCTCTCTCTCCACTGAGCCAGAGAGATGTCAATCTCCCTGAGGCGATCTGCCAACACAGTCTAGAGAAATGCAGTCCAAACCGCTAAATGAGCTGGAGTTTTTTTTTTTTTTTTTGAAGCATGTTTCTTCTAATAGTTCATTCTGTCGATGCTTAATGACTCAAATTTCACACCGCGTCGTGCATTTTGTTTATGCCTTCTGGATCAGAGAGGAAAAAAAAAACACAACAAACACAACAAAGTTGTAGATCAGAGTTATTAAAAAAAATACACTACATTGCTGACCGCCGTGCTTGTAAAACACGTTTTAGGTCATGATGATAAGGGCTGTTAAGGTTAGGTGGTTTTTTTTTTAACCATTTGTGTACTGAACGCGTTTTGGTGTTCAAAGCATTATGTTACACTTAAGCTATTGAAAAATATCAGAGCTACAAGCTCACAGCGCGCCACCGAGTGGCACGCTGTGAGCTTGTAGCTCTGATATTTTTGAAAAACTGTGAAAATGTGACGCAAATCTTGAATATATTCTTTCAGACAAAAATATTTTTAACTCAAATCGTGGCTTCTGGGGGACCCCTGGAACAACAAGTTTTCACATGGGGGTCCGCAGAGATTCTGGTGGTCCTTGGCATGAAATATGTTGACCATCACTGACACAGGAACTAGCATCAGAAACAGAAATTAGAAACTAGTCAGACACTACATTCTAGTGTCAGAAAGTACAGTATACAATCTGGTGTCAAATAGAATATTCATAGATTTGCGCATCATTTTCACAATTTTTCAAAAATATCAGAGCTACAAGCTCACAGCGCGCCACCGAGTGGCGCGCGATGAGCTTGTAGATCTGATATTTTTCATATTTGAAAGTACAATGCTTAAAACACCTAAACGCACACAGTACATGAAGGATTAAATAATAATGAGAATCGTTTTGGACATACAAGGTTTTTCCAGCCAAACAGAGGCAGGTTGTGGTGTATAATGAGGTTATCAGTGTGTTGCTGCTATATGAGCTGTTCTCCATCACGTCACCGTGAGGCAGAGTGGGAGTGCAGCTCCGCTCTGCCTCATGAGCAGAAGCCTGGAATCACCCTGAAAGGATCGACCTTGAAACGCTGCTGCAGTGAGTGGACGTTCCTTCATGAATATACAGTATATATCTCCACAGATCATCATCCCATGACTATGGCCTAATGCAACTGCAACACACAGCTAACGTCAGTCAGTGGCGGTTTGAATTATTAAAGCTGTGTGTGCGTGTGCGTGTGTGTGTGTGTGTGTGTGTGCGCATGTGCGTGCATGTGCGTGCATGTGCGTGCATGTGCGTGCATACATTTTTATTTCCCCCTAGAGCCAGCAGGAGCTACTGTAGCAGCCCCTCTATTAGCTCACTGGAAAAAGAGGGGGGCATTTAAGGTAGAATCTGGAATGGAAAAGGTAATTTGTATAGTTTAGATGATTTTTTATTATTATTTTTAATTAAAATTATTCTCAGGATTCCTGTATAGTCCTGTGTGATTTCCACAGGATTGGATTAAAATTGTATTAATCTCAGGATAGCTGAAGTCGATGAGAATGTTACAACCATAAGAACTGTTCCTGGTGCCATACAGTATATGTTTTAAATAAAACTTGAAACATGATGTAGCAACAGAAACTAGAATGTAGCAACAGAAACTAGAAACTAGAATATAGCAACAGAAACTAGAATGTAGCAACAGAAACTAGAATGTAGCAACAGAAACTAGAATATAGCATCAGAAACTAGAATATAGCATCAGAGTCTTGAATGTAGCATCAGAAACTAGAATATAGCATCTGAAACTGGAATGTAGTGTGGACAAATAGGTTAACTGGCATTCCAACCATGCACACAGACACAGGGACGTGGAACATTTCCAGTCAGATTACCTTCCAGCTCCCAGCAGCCAGGTTCTGCAGTGCTCCGGCCGCTCCCTCCAGGGTGTCAGGGTTGGAGCACTCTGACAGCAGGGTGAGGTAGGGCTTGACGATGGTGGGGTGCCACAGCATCTGCACGCCTTTCGGGGGGTCTGCCGCGTCCGGGAAGGGGCCCACGCCGTCCCACTGTGTGTGTGTGTCAGATGAAAAGGAAACCGATCAAACAACCGATCCTTCCTGTGTGTTGATTTTATTAGCTAATACAGTGGTTTTCAACCAGTGGACCGGGGACCACCAGTGGTCCCTGAGAGGATTCCAGGTGGTCCCCAGCTAAATGATAGACCCTTGGTAACCAAATGGACCCGTAATCTGTAACTCTTCGTAAAATGATACTATTGGTATCATGTTACGCCCTCAAGAGTTAAATTATATTTAAACATCAGAATTACTTAATTTTCAAGAATCTACATAATTATAAACATAGAAGAATTGTTATTTAGACCAACGTGTGCCAGTTATCTCTCCGAAATTGTGGACAAGAATGTGAAAGTACTTATTTTTGGGTTGAAGAGACTAAAGTCAGCATCAAATGGTGTTCTGTGGCTAAAATGCAAAATACATAGTGGGCCCTGGTATGGAAAAGCTTGAAAACCACTGGACTAGATTAATCTTTTGGAGAAAAGATCCAGCAAAAAACACAAGTCACAGTCAATTAAGTTGGCATCAAAACAAAAATGTGACTAAATGTGATGTGTATTAAAACTAGAAAAAAGTGGGAAAAGACCATAAGTAAACCTAAACCTTGCTGTCAAAATCAACACTCATCAGAGGCACCAATCACAACATCACCATGCAGTCACAATATATTCATAATCGATATTCATATTGGTGTTTTCAGGACAGGAAGCCAAGAAAGGAGGGAGAAAACACAGCACCTGCATCTGGTCTGTCTACTTCCTCATACTACAGTGCAAACCACATTAGCACAGCATTAGCAGACAAAAACAAAAAAGACACAGGCACAGGAAAACTTCAGGTTTGGATGTGCAAACTGTGTGTGTCAGTGGAACACTGACAGGTATATAGCAGAGATGTGGAGGAGAGAGAGACTGCACCGCCCTGACCTATTTTAAAAGTCAAAGCGACTCTGGAGAGGCTCTGAGAACACGACTTAGCTGTCACTCTGTGATGATACGAGAGAGGGAGGCAGAGAGGCAGGGGCGGATGGAACATTTCCCCATTGGGGGTGGCAGGAGAAAATGGCATGGGAGCGGCTTCAATTTTTGTTACAGGACTTATATTTGGCAAGTAAAGCATCAATAATAACATCAGTTGAGGGGCACGGTGGCACAGTGGTTAGTGCTGTCGCCTCACAGCTAGAAGGTCCTGGGTTCGATTCCCGCTAGGGGCGCTGCTGTGGGTGCTGGCGGCGTGTCTGCTCCTCCGCGCCATCAGTGCCCATACCTGAGGCGGGGTTGGTGAAAGGGCCTTTCTGTGTGGAGTTTGCATGTTCTCCCTGTGTCCCCTAGGGTAGATACCCTCACAAAAACATGCAGTGATCCTGGATTCTAAACTGCCTCCCCCTGGCCAGCCGGGGCGCCTGATGGAGGGGACAGGAACTGGTTGGAATAACGTGTTCCTTCCACGCGCTACGTCCAACCAGGGAAACTCCCCCCTGTCAGGTGAAAAGAAGGCGGCGCGACTCCTCATGCCTTGAAGGAAGCATGAGCCCAGTCTGCTGCCTCCCCAGGTTGGTGGAGGGTGTGTAGAGCCCAGGATCACATTAGGAATTGGCACTGGGTGAAAAAATGGGTTACAAAATCGTGGGATAAAAATTATAAAATAAATAAATAAATAAATAATAACATCAGTTGTTGTTGAGATTGCAACAGGTCTGACTAAAGGGCTTTCCAGACGGCAACGATAAACGCCCGCATGAACGCGGCGATTCTCGATTCTCTCTGCAGTGCCGACATAAAGAAAATCGCCCGTCGATTAACGCCAGGCGCTTTAAAAAGCTCACTGGATTGAGCTTTCAAAAACATCACGCCCATGTGCACGAAACGACCATGCGTGCAACACAAATCACTGGGCGCTGCGCGATAAACGACCGGCGTTACACGCCCTCTTGATCGCAGGTCATTTTCTGAGCACAAAGTGCCAGTCCCATTGAAAATGAATTACAATGCGTAATTTATTACTCACCGTCTGTAAGCCCCTTAAGAGCCCCTTTTCTGTTTTCAATGATGAAATGGTGTTGGTTTAGCGCATGGTGCCACAACTGTAGTTAGTTAGTAGCAGTGGTAGGGTGTCGAATCATTTTAAATGAGTCACTTTAATTTCAAATATCTTGGGTTGTTTTGCATGCCATCATGTTTGGTGGGGCAGACTGGGCATTTAGGGGGGCATTGCCACCCCATGCCCAAGCCTAGATCCACCCCTGGCTCAGAACATCATGGGAGCTCCTCTCTCTCTCTCTCATTTTTATCCTCATCTCGTCCTCGCCGGAGCTCTCTTGATGCTTGAACCTCTCTTTTGGGAGGGCTGTGCCCCCTCACCACTCTGCTTGACATGCCTCCAACCCCCCGGCCCCATCTCTCCCTCTCTCTCTCTGTTTCTCTACTTCTCTCTCTGTTACACAAACTACAGCAGAGTGAAACTGGGCTAAAGTGTGCTCCCTCAGAGAGGTGTGTGCATGTGTGTGTGCATGTGCGTGTGACTGTGTGTGTGTGTGTGGGGATATGTGTTTTTAGCATAAATGGTAAATGGTGCATTTATATAGCGCCTTTATCCAAGGCGCTTGATCACATTCACCCATTCACACACACATATTCACACACTGATGGCAGTGGAAACCATGCAAGGTACCTGCTAGCACATCAGGAGCAATTAGGGGTTCAGTGTCAAGATTTTTTATCGTAGCACAGAGCAGTTATACACAACGCAAATGTCCTTTACTTGTGGGGCCCTTAATTTGCATGCTGCCGTTTCCATGCGGACATGTGGAAGGGTTAGACACGCCAATCGAGTTGAGTCGACCCAGGCCCGCTCCTGAGTGCTTCATAAGCCCC
>CM076982.1:30358821-30413821 GCA_039105355.1 Benthosema pterotum | reverse complement strand
CTGATCAAGCCCCTGTCTCTCAAGTCGATGGGTAAAATGTAATGCACTATTAATGTAATTATCAATTAACAATTGGTTCATTTAAAAAAATGACCATGTGAAAAGTCAGAGTGATTGGTGCAGTCAGTGAGGAGTTACGGCGGATTCAGACATTCAGATATTCATTCAGACATTTCCTCAGTTACACTATGGATGTACCGTACTCATATTTTGTTTTTTCGTGTCATCATCATCCCATCATCCCTGCTCACCTGTTCGCCGCCCTTCTTTTTCTTCTTCTTCTTGCCCCAGCATCCGGAGCTCTCCTGGCCGTTGGAGTCGCACAGGAGGCCGTCCAGCTCCTCGCTGCCGCCGCCCTGCTGGCCGTGGGACGTCTCTGCAGCCAGGCGGTACGACAGGTTCCTCAGGATGCACACACAGTTCTCTATGGTCTGGAAAAAGACATGGCCCCGGGTGGGGAAAACAGGGTAAGTGAGGGTAAAGGTCATAACACACTGCAAAAATGCTGTCCTACAATATACGAAAAAAAAATATATATATAGTGTAATAGTACTAGAAACAAGCAAAATAATCTGTCCGGGGTAAGTGAATTGTACTTGGTAAAATTCTTGTGTAGAAATATGTTCTAAAAACAAGGTTGATAATCTATACAAACTTGCTCTTGTTCTTGTTCCTCCTTCTTAAAACAGAGCAATCATACTTAAAGTCTAGATTTAAGAATAAAAGACTTGCTTATTTCAGAGTTTTATGCAGTGCAGATACAAATATACAAAAAAGAACATATTATATGTGTTTTTAAATGTTCAACTCTAGTTATAGAGGACAAAATAAAGTATTCATCCTGTGAGGTTTATTGGCCTGGGATCCTTTTAAAGCATGTCTGGTTGTCACCCTGGTGCCCCTCCTACCCCTCTGGGTGCCCCAGGCAACTGCCTAGTCTGCCTAATGGCAAAAGCACCCCTGCCAGCCAACACTAGGCCACCATGATGAAACAAGTAAGCGGATAACAGAACCCCTGCAGCTCATTGTGTATCCCGTACTGTACTGTATACGCTCCCACTTTGAAATGAGATTATAGGGGGAAAAAAATCTGAAATGAGGAAAAATGACAAGAGACAACACAGTGCATCACACCCCATTTAACACCACTGTGTGTGTGTGCGTGTGCAGTAATAGAGTGTCATTACAGAGGACTGCAAAGTGGATTATATGCCTGGTGAAATTAAAAACTAGAACACCCCCTCGTGAAATATTTGTTAAAGGGGAATTCCACCCAGTCATTAATATACCTGACATGATGTTTAGTTCCGCCCATTCTGTGTTTCCTAGAAATGGAGGTCTGAAAAAAATCATTAACATGGTGAAACACAACTTGAAATCAATTTGTCTTTCACCATCTTAATGTTTTTTTTCTGTTAGGACCCCTTTTTCTGAGTTTACAAATGGAGCCAAATGGACCCACTAGGGCCCATTTGGTTCACATTTGTACACTCTCAGTAAAATGTTGAAAATGGTGGAGTTGCCCTTTAACTCCAAGTATGAGCTACTACGCTATGGACCAACGACTAAAATATGACGTCATTCAAAGATATTCGGGATGTTGCAAATGCCCAAATTTCAGTTTGGCTATACCGTGTTCGGGTATAAGACGTTGGCGCGACATTCCACATTGTTTCTGCATTCGTTCAGTCCCTCTTCAAGTTGTACAAACAGTTTGACTGCAGTTAAACAGATCGTGTTCGAGATCCCCGTAGTTTTATCGTGAAAACTAGACGTTTTCTCCCACAAACCAATTTGCCAATGTGACAGATGTTTTTTGCAATGGCATCATCAAAACACATCAAACACACCTGTCTGATGAACAACCCCACACGTTTTAAATAAACAATGAAGACATAACTTGCGTGTGAAGTCACTATTGGGAAGGAAGCTGTCGTGCAGTCAATTAAGTTGTGTAACTCGTGTCGTGAATGGGAGGGAGAGTGTTACGTGAAAAGCATCATTAGCAGGATAGTTTGGAAGAGACAGGATCAAACTTCCAGGAGGCAGACGAACAAACGAACCCCTCTGAAATCTCTCTCTAGAATAGCAAGCATTCCTAAACACAGAGATATCACTAGAAAGTCTGCCGGGGTTTTTAAACCGAACGAAGGTACGCTACGTGCCAAAATACCAGTCCATTCAATAACACGACTCTGTGGTGTTTGACTCTCATTATCATCAAAGAGAAAGACGTCTCTTTAGTTCTTTGCTTTTCTGGCTTTGGGGCAAGAGAGGCTTTCGTGTTCCGTAAATATTGACAGCCTTAATTAATCCGCGCCGTACATTTCGGAGTGCGCCGCGGTCCCACGTCGCTCCGTTGCGAGCCGTTTGGGAGGCCCCCTGAGAAATGCTCTACCAGTTGTTCTTTCTTTTTTTTTCCTTGTTGTTTTGAAAGACCCCGGAAATACACGTGAGAATGGAGGAGAGAGCCTGAGGCAAGGCATAGGAAGAGAGAGAGAGAGAGAGAGAGAGAGAGAGAGAGAGAGAAGACAGAGAGAGAGAGAGAGAGAGAGAGAGAGAGAGAGAGAGAGAGAGACTCCAGTACTTGAATCAAGTTATTACTCATAGTCATAAATTATGAGTCACTTTTTTAAACGATCACTTGTGTTGCTTGAAATGGCCGGCCTGATGATGTCACTGGATGAAGTCAGATGGAGTAGGCTACTATTAGCCTACAAAGATGTTTTTGAAAATGAGAGAAATGATCCGAGCATAGTGGTTTTTGAGCCAACATCACCATGTGAAGACTAAGGATTTCAAATTTGTGTCCACAATTTAGGAGACAACTGGAAAAACATTAAAATAACAATTCTCCTCCATTTTCTAAATGTGTAGATTCTTGAAAATTAAGTAAATCAGATATTTAAACAGAGAGTAAAATGAAACCGAATGGACCTTTACGGGTCCATTTGGCTTCATTTTACGCTCTCAAGAGTTACAGATCTATAAGGGCCCATTTGGCTATATATACCAACTGTCCATCATTTAGCTGAGAACCACCTGGAATCCTCTCAGGGACCACTGGTGGTCCCCGGACCACTGGTTGAAAACCACTGTGCTAGGGCGACAATATACCACTGACAGACATGTCAATCCATCTTCATTAATGCAGTGACAGCTAAAGAGGGAGGCGGGGCCAGTGACCGGTGCACGCACGCACACACACACACACACACACACACACACACACACACACACACACACACACACACACACACACACACACACACACACACACACACACACACACACACACACACACACACACACACACACACACAGGCATGGACCAACACCGGCAGACCTTGAAGAGGCAGCCATCCATAACTCTGCATATTAAGTATTGAGCGTCTCACAGGCACAGAGGTGTCTACACACACGTATATACAGTACGTTCCTGTTGCTATCCTTGAGAGGACACCGTCAGTTTTTTCTTTTTGTTTTGGAATCCTTCAATTGTTGGTGCAGGATTGAATTGAACACAATGTGTTACAAATTTGCAAGGAACTGACCTGCACATTAGGAGCATGTTAGGGATTCAGTGTCCTGGCTCAAGGGCACTAGGGTCGTCCCAGGATTGAAGCGGCAAGCTTCATGTGCCACCTTGATTGATTGATTGATTGATTGCATAGGTAATTGCCAAAAAAAATAGCCAAAAGGAAAAAAAAAGTTTAAAGTTAACTCAGTTAACGGCGTCTTCAACTTATTACATGCAAAGTGCATCCTGGCCAAGGGCACCTTTAAAGGGGAAATCCACCCATTTTCAACATTCTAATATGTCATTAGTATACCCTAGAGGTGCTGGGTGGACCTGATAAAAAAGGTCCCCCATTCAGTGTTCCCAAGAAATGGAGGTCTGAAGAAAACCACTAACATGGTGAAACATCTTGATGACATCATCAAGATGTATTTTCACCATGTTAATTTAATGGATTTCTTTAGACACTTCTTTCTTTTTGAGAGCGTACAAATGGAACCAAATTAAAAAAAAAATGTTGAAAATGGCTGGAATTCCCCTTTAACGTTTTAGAGCACCTTTAATGGTATACATATAGAGTCACTGTCCCTTTAATGTTGATGTCGATCCGCAACATTGCATTTGTTTTATCTTTCCCTTCAGCCACAATGTGTTGAAGAGAAGGAAGGCATTTCTAGTCCGTTTTGGGGTTAATCCAGTTCAGATGGCAGTAGATGAACAAAGCCTACGTGTTTAGTGTCTCAATAGCAACTCACTGTGACCGCATGTGTAACAAATGAGTGTTTCTAAACACTCTGATGATGATGATCCGACCCGATGCGATCAGCAGCAGGACTGCTGTTTCAGTTTATTGGAGACGTCTTCTACCCAATAGAATGGTAGTGAATGTTGGCCTCAGCTGAACTATCGTTAGAGCCATAGAGCGGAGAAAAAGTTAACTCTTTCCTTTTATGCTAGTGCACTTCCAAAGATATCCTGTTGATCAAGTCTTTAACCGTTTAATCGTTAACAAGATGTAACTCTTGAGAGCATAAAAATGAAACCAAATGGACCCTTGCGGGTCCAAATGGACCCTTGCAGGTTGGTTTCATTTTACACTCTGTAAAAATGAACTCTGTAAAATTCATTTTACACTCTCAATGTAGAAGAAATGGTAATTTTGGTCTGTATGGTTGCCTGTTTTGTTTCCGAATCCAGTGTAGAATTGTGGACAAAAGCAAATGAATCTTTAGTTTTGGGGTCTGTGGGGCTAAAATATCCTCAAATGGTGGTCCTCCGTGGCTCAAATGCAGAAAACAGTGGGCCCTGGTATGAAAAAGGTTGAAAACCACTGGTTTAGATTGTACTGCACTTCGTACGTGAATGTGCAGACAAGTGCACGCACACACACACATGCACGCACACACCCACACACTCACCTTGCTGTCGATCTCACTGCTTCCCAGAGATGTCTGAATGACAAACAGCAGAGCGTCTGTCAGGCCGTCACACTCCCTCATCCTTCTCCTCGCCTCTTCACCCGCCGAGCTCACATTCCTGGAACGCATGAGAGAGAGAGACAGAGAGAGACAGACAGAAAGAGAGACAGAGACAGAGAGAGGGACAGAGAGAGAGAGAGAGGGGGTTGATGATAATTTAACAGGTCTGCTTGTCCTGAAAACATAATGAGGGAACATTCTGATTCACCGCTGGAGGCCTGCCACAATTTAAAGCACTTAGCTTGAGATCAGAGCAAAAAACCCAGAGCCTATCCTTTCCGTATCTGCAATCGAGGACCGGCGCTCAACTTTGTGGGCTGATATTCATAAACCATCTCGACGCATACGGCTTAAAATACAGCGTGCAAACGTTCTTCTTAAAGACTATCAAACCCTCACCCCCGAGGTGGGGCACGTCGTTATCGCCAAAGAAAAGTGGCACACGCAGATCCGCAAACAATCCGATGGCAACTACCATACACGGCTGTGATGTACTGTATTTCCCCCAAACAGAATGTGTATGTATGCCTGATGGAGGTGGTGGAGCCGATCGAGTCGAGTCAATTTCACTTAAAAAGCACGTTTACAAAACAGCCCCGCGGCCGATCAAAGTGCTGTACAGCACAAAATTAAAATATACAGATTGATCCTTTCAGATCCTGAGCCAAGTTTCCCCCTGAGGAGGCGCGTCTGAAGCCTGAAGTTTGGTACAAACTATGTAACTCCCAATTGGAAATGATCATTGATCAAACCTCGACAAGACACGATGTTCAAGACAGGTATGAACGTGTGAATGCAGCCTATGCATATGACTAAATGATTTTCAGAAGACTAAATACAAATGAGACTATTTTGTGTGCTATTCAAAACACCACAACATTGGTTTTCAACCAGTGGTCCGGGGACCACCAGTGGTCCTTGAGAGGGTTCTAGGTGGTCCCCAGCTAAATGATGGACAGTTGGTTAACCAGATGTAACTCTTTGAAAGCATAAACGTGAAACCCAATGGACCCTAGCGGGTCCATTTCATGTTTCATGGTTACACTATCAAGAGTTAAGTACACTACATAACTGCTTTGCTGCAGTTGTGTATAGGCTACGTTCGTCCGGGCTAGGTGGTCCGTTGTGACTAGAGTTCTATAACGTAGAGTGCTGACACTCCCGTTGACTCCTAATGCTACGGCTGAACAGAGATTCCTATTGGCTAAAAAGCGCACGTGACTCCTGCTGGTTCCAAACAAACCACTCTGGCCCATCCACTTGCATTGACAGCAGAGCTCCAGTGCAGGGCGCGAAGTGCGAGATCAAAGTGTGTCAGTACTCTCCCTTTGAACTCTAGTTGTGACATATGTGACCGCTCACGTGACCAGAACGCTGGCTTCTGATTGGAGCATTTATTCAATCGGGGAGCAGCATTATACTGGTGGTCCACTGAATGCGCACGCTCTTCACACGCGCATGCTATACGTAAAAAAAATAGCTCTTGATTGTGTTAAGCCCAGGGGTGTAGCGGAGGGGGGACGTGGGGGGGACGGCGTCCCCCCACTTCTCACATCTAAGATATTTTTGGGGCAAAAGTAGGCCTACCATATGTTTTTGTCTTGTCATTTACTTGTTTTCATAGCGTGTCTGTGTGTGTTGAAGGGTCTTGAAGGGGAATTCCACTCATTTTCAATATTTTACTGCCATTAATGTCATTAATATACCTTAGAGATGTTGTGTGGACATGGTAAAAAAAAAAAAAAAAAAATCTGTGTTTCCTAGAAATGGAGGTCTGAAGAAAATCATTAGCATGGTGAAATATGTTAATGAGTTTCCTTTTTCCTGAGAGTGTACAAATGGAACCAAATGGACCCGCTAGGGTCCATTTGGTTCACATTTGTACACTCTCAGAAAAAAAAAAGAAAATGGGTGGAATTCCCCTTTAAGAGGCGTCCCCCGCACTTCTAAAAGTCCCACTACAACACTGGTTAAGCATGCATTATGGGGGGCATTTTATTTGGCAACAAATAGCATCAGGGAAGCTGGAGGGGTGGATTTGCCTGGCACTGCAGTGCCCAGGCCCAGAAGACCTGGCAGCACCTATACCCCACGAAGCTGCAGTTGGCAGAGCCACATCCGAGGTTGCTATAGGGACTGGGAGGAAGTAGATTATCGCCTTGTCACCACGGGTGATCAGGCTTTCACAGCCCAGGCAGGCAGGCGCTGGAGCTTTGGATTGCCGCGTACCGATCTGACACTTGCAATGACAGCAGTGTCATCTTTTAAAGCCATTCTGTACACAGCAGCCTCCACTTTTGGTAAATACTGTATATTGTGATGCATGTCAATACTTCTGGATTGTTGTTCAAAAGTACAACTTCAAGCCATTTACTAGGAAATTGCACATTTCCTTGTCCTGTCAGCCACTCAATATCTCCGTACAAGGGAATGCCCCCACCAATTCAGCAGGCATATAAAAAAGTATCCAAATCACTGCAAACCTCTGGTGTCACTGATGTGGATAGTAATGATTAAATATAGATAGCATTGCATTTGAAGTAGAACACAGCAGATGATTGCGGGTCAAAGATTCATCCTTCAAAAGAATCTACAAAGCAACCGGCAACTACAGCAGTTGAGTAAAATGCACTATATTTGTTTCTGAGAAAAAAAAATATTGATAAAACATGGAAGTAATAATAATCTTGATTGTCCCAAAGGATATCATCTTCAGAGTCAAACAACACAACAGTAGCCCATAATAACACAACAGTAGCCCATAATATCACACAACACAATAGGCAGTACTGTGTACAATCCATGCTGAAAACATGACTAGATGAATATCAAGATTTTAGGCTAATCTACAGTTAAATTAGTCAACTAAAATGTATTTTGGTGGGTGCTGTAATGACAGATTTGTACTTAGATCTGACATTTTACTTAGATCTTAGAGTTGACTTACACTGAGTCCATACAATTTAGCCTAGGTTTTATTTTGTTGAGAAAGTTGTCAATACATTCAAACTTTAGTCATCATCGTAGCATGAGATTCATTTAGTTTTTGATCGTGGAAAAAAAAAGACAGTCAACAAAATCAACCCTGAACAGTACTTGGTTAAAATTAACTCTGTTTGTTTCCAGTCCCCGTTCAAATGCCAGTCTATCACAGGGATAGCAGATAGCAGAGTATTTTTCTCCGGAGATTATAACCATCAAGGCAGAAAGTAGGGGCCAGGGTGGTAATTGCAGTGTGGGTGTTGCTGCTGAATGGAGCCCTGCAAACCCATCACCTCGCTCCATATTCAAATTCTAATTAAATCAATATGATTACTGATTATACCGGCGGCCTATGTCAGGGCGATCGCAGGTTGGTTCGGGGCTCTGTGAGGGAAGTGTGCGTGGCCCCTCCGAGAGGGTTCACCGCTTAATTATCTACCAAGCAGCAACACACAGGAAATGGATCACTATCTGCAGCTCGCGTTCACACGGGCAGCTGCGAAGCTACAAAGGCACCACTACAGTTTCTATGGAGAAAACAGAGATATAGTATAGTGGTTATCACTGGATCTCACTGTATTGTCACTGGTGGTACCACTGTGGCAAGTATCTGGTAGCATCAGAAAAAGTGGTACGGCCATGTGAGTTCAAAACACTCACATGCGCTCTGTGGTTGCTCTGCTCATCACTGTAAGAAGATGTGTAACTGAGTTGCTGAAATGAACATAAATCAGTGTTTTTCATAAAGTGTTTTTCATAAAGTGGTCCGGGGACCAACAATGGTCCTTGAGATGGTTTCAGGTGGTCCTCAGCTAAATGATGGGGGAGTTGGTAACCAAATAGAGCAGTGGTTTTCAACCAGTGGTCTGGGGACCACCAGTGGTCCCTGAGGGGATTTCAGGTGGTCCCCAGGCTAAATGATGGAAAGTTCGTTAACCAGGTGTAACTCTTTGAGAGCGTAAACATGAAACCAAATGGACCCTTGCGGGTCCATTTTTAGCCTTTGGCACAACCCGGGCCTGGGATCGAACCCCCGTCCTCCCAGTTTCAGTGGCAGACGTCGGACACTGAGCTTCAACGTTCATTTATTCAAATTGGATGATATGTAGGGAAAAAAGTCAGTGACGAACTTGGAAAAAAAGGCGAGGCGGAGATGAGAGAATGAGTGATCTTAGCGAACGAACAGGTCCATCCATCACAGCTGTTGGTAGTAATGGGCAAATAAAGAGATCACACTTCTCTCTCCAAGTCTATCAGCGGTGGTCAATCATTTACTGTACTGACAGGGCGAGAGAGAGAGAGAGAGAGAGAGAGAGAGAGAGAGAGAGAGAGAGAGAGAGAGAGAGAGAGAGAGAGAGAGAGAGAGAGAGAGAGAGAGAGAGAGAGAGAGAGCAATTAAAAGTGCATTTCTCTCCGCTTAAGGGAAGGTCAAATTGTCTTCAGCCCGTCTGAATACTAATGGCTCAGGACAACAGTAACACTGTAGAGCGCAGTGGCTTTCAACCCATGGTTCATGGACCACCAGTGGTCCTTGAGAGGACTCTAGGTGGTCCTCAGCTAAATGATGGAGAGTTGGTAGCAAAATGGATCCTTATATTAGATCTTTAACTCTCGAGAGCTAAAAATGAAACCAAAAATGAATACAAATGAAACCAAAACGCTCTCAAGAGTTACATTATCGTTACAGATATGATTTGTTGACAAAAGCACAGTTCTGGACCGTCTCCTTGACGAAGCAAGTGTCTGTCTGTGGGAAAACAGCTGCAGCAACAAACTAGAATCAACATAGAGGGGAAAAAGGCAAAACATATAGCTATACAGTCTACATACATCTATTTTGATTTTTGGCTAAAAAGTTGCCTTTAAACATTTGAATTACTTCATTCACAAGACATAATAGAGGATGTAGAGGAATTGTTATTTTGGTCAACTTTTGCCTTAGTTTTATCTCTACGAAATACAGACTATGCAGAAAGAATAGTGGGCCCTGGTACCAAAAGGGTCAAAAACCACTGCTATACAGATACCATATAGGCTGCGGCTCCTCTGGGTTCAGTCAAGTTCAATGAAGTAGTGGAGAAAAGGCAGAAAATAAAAGGACACTTCGCTCTGACTAATGTTTTCAAATGCCCTGACAGGGAGTGGGCAGCTGCAGAAGGAGGCTTTTACTTTCATTGCTTTAGCACACGCATGGCCTTGAATGTTGTTGATGTCGTGCAGTAAATCTTGTATGCGTGTACAGTACGTTGTAAAGGGAAAGAATATTCTGTGTTCCCGTGTGGGCTCCAATGTATGTTATTCATTATTGAGCATGGAGAAGTACAGTATCAAGTTAACCGGTACATGTAAGTATCAAGGTCTTTTCAGCGGTTCAATATTTAGGCGTAGAAATGTTTCTTTTAAAGAAAATGGTCAAATTATTCTGTGTCCGATCCCAACGGCACAGATGAATAGTATGTTATTTATTATGAAGTGAGTCACAAGGTCTTACTTTTCAGTTCGGTTCAGCATGGACAGCCACAGCCTGAACCACTGCCATTAACGCTTTCAATATACAGTACAGTATACTGTAAATATATTTTTTAATACAAAAATTTGGTCATTCACTGAGAGTGTTCAGTGCAGAGACAGCGAGATCACACACACACACACTAGAGCAGTGGTTCTAGAAGTAGTTCTACGTTGTAGATAAATTGCTTATCTTGTAGATCGGGCTATAAAATAAAGACCGTAACATCTATATCTGCAGTGACCTGAAGCAGATAAGACTGCAATTAGATGTTCTAATCTTTTAAAAAAGCAGCCATTTTTGTTGCTAGGCCTACTATACTTGTGCAGGACATGTGATCCTCATGATGCATGCACGCACACACTAACACTCAGTGGCGTTTCTAACCAATTCGTAGCCCCCGGCAAGATTTTCCCTGGAGCCCCCTGCACCAGAGAAAATCTCCTGTGACGTCATACCTATGACAGGCACAATAAAATGGCGTCCCTTAAGGGATAAAAATATGAACTATTTTTTAAACTAAATAACATATCATATGTGTTTTAAATGTTCAATTCTAGTTATAGAGGACAAGTATAATGCATGCATCCGAATGAGGCTTATTAGCCTGGGATCCTTTTAAAGCATGTCGCCCCCTCCACCCCCCTCATGGTGTAGCAGGTGGCTACAGCCTCTGTCGTGATGGCCTCCAAAGTCTAGTGTCTGCCCCCGGACCAAGGGGATGTCCTCTTGGTCTAGTGGTTAAGATATTGGACTTTCACGTGGGAGACCCGGGTTCGAATCCCAGGCGTTACATTGGTGCCGTGACCCGGATCGGGTTTCCCCGTGGAAGGAGGTCAAAAGGGAGGTGAGTGTAGCAGGTGGCTACAGCCTCTGTCGTGATGGCCTCCAAAGTCTAGTATCTGCCCCCGGACCAAGGGGATGTCCTCTTGGTCTAGTGGTTAAGATATTGGACTTTCACGTGGGAGACCCGGGTTCGAATCCCAGGCGTTACAATGGCACCCCAGGCAACTGCCTAGTCCGCCTGATGGCAAAAAAGCCCCTGCGCACACGCTCACACTTACTAACCCAACATAATAACAGCTGAATAAATCCCTGTGACTGGTGCACGCTCCTGCTGTCCAAACATCAGCGCTCTGCGTGCACATGGTGCTGTCAGCCCCATCTCGGTGGCAGACAGGCAGCATCGTCCCCGCGGCCCGGTGCCGGACACATCGTCGTGCATCTGTTGCAACGTGCTAATTGGAGTGACTGTGGTGGGTGCCAGCGTATTAGAGCAGCCCCCCGACTGGCTGCAAAACACTGGCCTGCCGTCCTCTCCCACTTGCTAACTAGCTCATACAACCGCCAGGGGCGGATGTATCATGTCCCATTTGGGGGGGCAAGAGAACATGTTGGAGGCACAAGGGAAAATGGTATGGGGGCGGCTTCTTGATGAAGCCGCACCCATACCATTTTCAGTTACAGGACAAGGCAAGTAAAGCATCAATAATAACATCAGTTGTTGTTGAAGTTACAACAGACACACAGCAAGCATAAAGCTAAAGGTCTGAGTCAGAGAGTTTTCTGTTTTCAATGATGAAGTGCTGTTGGTTTAGTGGTGACACAGCTGTAGTTAGTTAGTAGCAGTAGTAGTGGTTCAAATCATTTTAATTATAAGCACTTTCATTTGAAATATCTTTGGTTGTTTTGCATGCCAGCGTGTTTGGGGGGGCGGACTGGGTATTTAGGGGGGGCATTGCCCCCCATGCCCATGCCTAGATCCGCCCCTGACGACCGTCCATCTGCACACGGTGCTTTGGCACCACGGCCATGTCCTTAACAGTCTTGTGCAGGCGCGGGGACACGGGGCTGCTTATCGCTGCACGTTTTGTGCACGTGGGTGAGAGAGATTGTGTTAATATTTACTACAGTTGTGAGGTCCCACTGGCTCCACACAGTAAGAGATTGAGACATCAGATATTGCGAGGACCAGGAATTACAGATCCAGCCTCACTATTAAATGTAAAATAGGTTTGCAGTTTGGAAATAGTTGGAAAATATGATTGACGGGTGTGACAATTATGGCATGACCAGGCTGACCCACACCACGGCTTTATAGATTTCTGACAATACAATGATTTACTGTTTGCAACTAGTATACCCAATGGAGGAGGGATTTGCTTTAAGCATTATGCTATGATTTAGCTATCAAAATAATAATTCAGATTGTCCTTTTTTTTCTCCAGAAAACCGTAGAAGCCTCGCATGAACGATCGTGCTGATACTTTGCTTTGCACATGAATGTCTACAATTACATCATGAAGACTGTAGTATATTTCTTGCCATACTTTTGTGCACCTGAGACTAACCTCACGTGTCGTGTGCGCAACTAGACACTATAATATGTAGATTAACATTGTTTCAAAACTCCTTATCGTGCCTCCTTGCACAGATGGAAACGGCCTGTGTGTGTCTGTGAAGTTCCATCTGTTTTGTGTGTGTGTGTGTGTGTGTGTGTGTGTGTGTGTGTGTGTGTGTACGTGCACGTGCTTGTGTGGGTATATGCACACATGTTGGATGCATGCATATTCATTCACTTGTGTGGGTATGTGTGCGTGTTGCATGTATGCATCTTGGTTTATCTGTACTATAAGCCAATTGTGTTTTGATTGTGATTGAAGCAGCGTTCCTTTCCGTGCCACGCCTCCCCATCTGGGCTAACAGAGGACAATGCTGGACTAAATCTGGAGGAAAATACAAGGAAAAAACAACATTTTATCTTGTGTGGAGCAGGAAAGTTGTTCTCACAATGTCCATTTCTAAATGTTCTGCTAGCTACTGTATACGTATACATTTGACTATACCTGTATGTCATTGATACGTTTGAACAAGGCAAATCACATCTTGATATAGTTTTGTTCATACTGGTTTCATGCAATCATACAAAGAAGCAAAAACCAAAATGGACGCACTGCCAACTAAGAAACACATACCAGTATATTAAGAAATAAAAATCCAATATCTACCACACACATTGTCTGCAGTAGTGTGAAGCACAGGCCAGCAGGTAAAGTACAGGACAGAATGATGTTAGACATAAGGTAACTATTATGCATTCAGTAGTTCCACATTTGCCACTGTATATACAGTACATACAGTGCAAAAGCGTATTAAGACAATGTCACATTAACATGGGACTGACTGACTGACTGACTGACTGACTGACTGACTGACTGACTGTCAATCAATGTAACAAAGCCATGACATTTTGAAAATGTTGCCTTATATAGGAGTGTTAACCCATTGACTGCCTAGATTTCACTAACCTATGAAGAGCCACGATCACTGTTTCATAAAAATCATCCTTCCGTCTCATGAAAGCCCCCTTAAAGGGGAACTCCACCCATGTTCAACATTTTTTCTGAGAGCGTACAAATGCAACCAAATGAAACCTAACTGGTTCATTTGGTTCCATTTGTACGCTCTCAGAAAAAAATAGCGTCTAAAGAAATCCATTAACATGGTGAAAATACATCTTGATGATGTCATCAAGATGTTTCACCATGTTAGTGGTTTTCTTCAGACCTCCATTTCTCGGAAACAGAATGGGGGAACTTTTTTGATCATGTCCACCCAGCACCTCTAGGGTATGCTAATGACATATTAGAATGTTGAAAATGGGTGGAGTTCCCTTTAAAAAATGCTGCAAGCAGTTTATAAAAGTGTCTAAAAGTGGGTATAAAAACATTCCGCGGAACTGACAACAAAGAGCCGCTGCACACGGACCATAGATAGACTATCCTTGGTAGCTCTATGACGAACGGCCCCACCACCCCCCCGGCTTCCCAACTACCATAACAGTTGACAAGTCGACAGTTATACACGTATCTTCAGGGCCTTCAGGGAGTCCAATCTGGGCTGAACACTGCCTGGGCTGTCACTCTGCATCATTCAGTCGACTTCATTGTCCTTCGTGAGCTCAATAATTAACTATTGAACACACCCCCAGGCACACAACTCAATCAAAGCATCGCACTCACAAAACCACAGGTGGAGCTTATACTTTATTTTCACTAAACTACGGTACATAGTATATTTTGCCAGCGGTCCCAACCCCTTTTCTGGATAAAGAGGAGCCACTCACAACCTTCTTTTTTTCTGGATAAAGGGGAACCACTCCCAACCTCTTTTTTCTGGATAAAAGGGAACCACTCCCAACCTCTTTTTTCTGGATGAAGGGGAACCACTCCAACGTATTTTTCTGAATAAAGGGGAAACACTCCCAACATTTTTTTCTGGATAAGGGGAACCACTCCCAACCTTTTTTCTGGATAAAGGGGAAACACTCCCAACATTTTTTTTTCTGGATAAAGGGGAAACACTACCAACATCTTTTTTTCTGAATAAATTGGAACCACTCCCAACCTCTTTTTCTGGATAAATTGGAACCACTCCCAACCTCTTTTTTCTGGATAAAGGAGAACCAATCCCAACCTCTTTTTTTCTGGATAAATGGGAACCAATCCCAACCTCTGTCTGGATAAAGGCGAACCACTTCCAACCTCTTTTTTGCTGGATAAATGGGAACCACTCCCAACCTGTTTTTCTGGATAAAAAGTTACCACTTGGAATTCTCATGTTTATGGGCTCGGCCCTATTTGACCACGATGTGTCATGAGTTGACGCGCGCACGCACGCGCGCACACACACACACACACACACACACACACACACACACACACACACCACACACACACACACACACACACACACACCACACACACACACACACACACACACACACACACCTTCTCTTCATTGGGAATTCATTTAGCAACACATGTTGTTTTCTCTCGTTATGAACAACGGGGCGCAACGGGAACATTTGTGTATGCTGTGCGCACATGCACGCGCTCAAACACGCACAGCATGCTGCCAGCAGGAAGCTTTGGCTGTGTACCAAACAAATCTGCAGGTGGTAAACAGCCCCTGAGTGGAGGGCCGGGAAACCCCCTCCACATGGGTTTGGGTCTAAACTGCTTTTACAAAATGGTGCCTGGTGCTGCTGGTTTTAAACGCACCCACGCAGCTTGTGGCTTTTACAAAGCCATCATTGTGTATTGGGCGGGTTCTTACGCGTGCAAAAACAACAACGTTTGCGTGTTCACACAAACATGTTCTTGCCATCTGGCGTGGTGAACGGTTATAGTGAAGCTGACACATACTTTTCCAATCCATTGAGCAATATATTTGTTCTAATAGACGTCTAATACAAGACTAAATGGCCAAAGTGGGGTGTAAGTTGATTAGCAGTTTGTTCAACGTCTATACCAGGGGTTATGAACAGGTGGTCCGGGGACCACCAGTGGTCCTTGAGAGGGTTCCAGGTGGTCCCAAGGATAAATGATGGAAAGTTGTTTACGCTCTCAAGAGTTAAAATATTCATCATCTGAATTAGTCTACACAGCTAGAGAATGTAGAAGATTCATTGACATTTTTATCTGTATGTCTGACTGTTTTCTCTGAAACCCAGCGTGGAATTGTGGACAAAAGCAAACAAATAATTTCGTTTTTGGGTTTGTGGAGCTAAGATGTCATCAAATGCTGGTCCGTGGCTCAAATTCTAAATAGATGGTGGGCCCTGGTATGAAAAAGGTTGAAAAACACTGGTGTATACGGATAGAGTCTAAACTAAGCTTACAACGCGGAAAAGGAAAACAAAAAAACATTTTATACCCATTTATAACACACTTTTAGTCGGTCTAAAAGCTGACTATATTGTTCAGTGGGAGAAGCTGGAAACAAACTTGTTTTAAGTTAGTAAATCTGTCACTTCTCCGGCTGAATTGGAACGCCGAAAAGTAACACATTTGAACAAAAGAGGTTTCTTGCTATACTCCTACTGAAGTGAAACATGTTCAGTCACCACACTGACTACTAATTTATTCACTGTTGTACAGCCAATATAATGAGATGAGTGTGATTTCTACACACAGTAGTGGAGTAGATTTAGCGGCGGGTGAACAATGCCAACCAACAGAAAACATCCCTGTGGAGCAAATTAACAAGCCCTACTTTATACTTTGTCCTATGATCTGCAAGCTCACAATGCATCATAATGTGTGTTATGTCTTTAAAAACTACTGAATAAAATATGCATTATGTTAAATGGCAAGGGCGATAGAATAGGAAAAGGGTCAGGGGCCTAGACATGTGCATGGGGGGCAATGCCCCCCTAAATGCCCAGTCTGCCCCACCAAACACGATGGCATGCAAAACAACCCAAGATATTTCAAATTAAAGTGCTTATATTTAAAATGATTTGTAACAGTACTAATGCTACTAAAAACAAAAGTCCTGCAACCAAAAATGTAAACCAGAAAATGAATAAAATGTGAGATCATTAATGCTGGGCTGTTGAGTCCAATGTATTTCTGCCTACTTAAGGCCCAGAACTTGACCCTATTTGTTGTCCCCATTCTCTATTCAAGTAAAAGTGGACGGAGTTGTCATATTATCTATTGTCTATGGCTCAGCACGCACCTAGCCCTGTTGTGTTCCCCCTCATCTTCGCTCGCAACGGGGGTACCCCGCACCTAGCTCTCTAAACGCCGCTTCACCAGCCCAGTAATGGAAGCCGCTCTACTTCCGGTATTTCCACGAATTGATCTATAATATCACCAGTGCATACTGTATATCGTAACATGACATAGCCATTGTTGCCCCAACCCCACCCCCTACTCACTATCACTGGGCCTGTCCTTGGGAATGCTGTACAATCATCTCAAATGTGAGGATTTAATGTCACTGTTTTGACAACTCACCGAGAGTTGTCAAGACAGCGCCATGGGCAATGAAGCCACCCCCATACCATTTTCTCCTGCCTCCCCAATTGGGAAATTTTACATCCGTCCATGAAAAGGGTCACACACAACAACTACACAAGAACTAAATTTCGACTCATCTCTCTCTCTCTCTAGGTATAGGAGTCTGGGTCTATATACAGAGAGATCTCACCTCATATCTCATATGTCTCCATTTGTGGAGGTGATTCATGCTTGTGCGTCAATATGAAAGTTGAAAGTTCCTATAGAGACTTCTATTCTATCTAACAACCCAAAGGAAATAGCAGAACTGGTACATTATTACAACAGCAGAACTTTACCTCTGCAGTTTCAGCAGTGATCCCCCCCCCCCATTTCTCCACTTGTTCAGTCCATTCACTCATACCCACACGCACGCAAACACACACACACACACACACACACACACACTCACTCACACTCACACGCGCACGCACACGCACACACACACGCGCGCGCGCGCGCGCGCGCGCACACACACACACGCACACGCACGCGCACACACGCGCACACGCGCACACACACACACACACACACACACACACACACACACACACACGCATGCACGCACTGTTCCTCCATTTCACACTGCATTATGTCTCATTTCGGGACAAATCCTGCCCATAGTGACAGCATCTCTCGGTGAGTTGTCAAGACAGTGATATGAAATCCTCACATTTAAGATGATCGTACAGCATTCCCAAGGACAGGCCCAGTGATAGTGAGTATAGGGGGTGGGGTTGGGACGACAATGGCTATCTCACGGTACGATATACAGTATGTGGTGATATTCAATGTTGCAATATATATTGCAAGAGATTTCAAAGAATCGGATAAAAAAAATCTGGAATCATGATTTTATTCAAACAGTAAAACACTCACTTCAAGTTTGCAACTTTTTTTTTGCTTCATTTTCTAGAATAACTAGCAGAGATGGGGAAGATACGCAACATGTGGGACCAAGTTAAACTAAATGTCTACCATTCTACTGTTCTGTCCTAACAAAAACAAACTAGTCAGTATTACCCCAATTGCTTTCAAGATTATTGAAATTCCCCACATCCACACTTTAATATGATCAATAAGGCCATTAGCAACGGCTAACACTTCCAGCATCGCATGACACTGGTCATCGGTATTGCACTTACGCAGACAAATGATACCTTGCCATGGAAAAAAAGAAAGTTCAATTTTAGTAGTATGTCTTGCTCCCACAGCCATCACCACGGCATTTAACAAACAGCCCTGCCTTAATCCAGTGGGGACCTCATGTGTTTGCGTTGTCTTTGGTTTCCTGTGCTGTTGTTTTGTTGTGAGTGTTGAAACAAAGCTGTAAGGATATTGTTCGGGACAATCAAGATTATTATTATTCCATGTGGGTGGGGCTCTCCTGCAAAAAATAATTATTCTTTTAGTGGCACATGGCACTAGTGCAGTGGTTTTCAACCTTTTCGATACCAGGCCACACCATCTATTCAGAATTTGATCTGCGGACCACCATTTGATGATGATTTTTAGCCCCCACAGACCCCACAAACCTAAACATTTATTTTGCTTTCGTCCACAATACCAGGCTGGATTTCGGAAACAAAACAGGGCAAAAGATAAAGGCCCAAATGGCCTTTAATCTTCTCGTTGTTTAGACAAGCCGCTGATTCAGATGATGAATATTTTAACTCTCGAGAGTGTAAAACATGGGTTCATGTTTACGCTCTCAAAGAGTTACTTACATATGGTTAACCAATTTTCCATCAATTACCTGCTGGGGACCACCTGGAATCCTCTCAAGGACCACTGGTGGTTTCCGGACCAACTTGTTGAAAACTACAGCACTAGTGGGAAAACCCATGGCACTGTTTGTGGTTATTTATGGTGAACAGACAATGAGGGAAAATGTCCACCAGACACCAGAACAAGGGAGGCTGTTATAAGTCCCAAAGCGTAGTGGCTGAAATGAGCAGCGAGAGAGTCGGGTATATATACCACGCTGGTATATTAGACTGCAACGGTAGTCTAATGCATTCAAATTATCCTCGGGTTGCTCCGCTTTCGGACCGCGTCCGATTTTCTAGGAACCGCAGAGAGGAGACCTGTTACGGGGATCTCATCGTGCACGAGTGGGAGAGTTGTTGCTATGGTTACCGAGAGAAAGAGAGAGAGAGAGGGAGGGAGGGAGAGAATGTGATATTGTTTGTAAAACTCAACTAAATAATGCATACCCAGCAGACGAACGCTGCCTTGACAGGAGAGATCATTTGCGTGAATGTGTGTTTGTGTGTGTGAGAGAGAGAGTGCATACCATGCAAGCACACATGTGCAAGTGTGAGCGATTGCATGCATGTTTGTGTAGGTTTGTAGTGGTGTTTCTAAGCAATTTGGAGCCCTAGGCAAGATTTTTTTCTCAAATTCCCCCCTCAAATTCATGGATTCAATGAATTTCATTCATTTTCATTCAATGAATTCTGGTTTCAATTAATTTCATTGGTGAGTGGGGCTCAATGAATTTCATTGGTTCCATGATCACCCAGCATTGCAACGTAAAACATATATACACTGCTCTGTTTGTGATGAAAATGGCGACCCCTACTGGTTAAATAAAGGACTATAAAACGAATGGGGTGAACTTACTAGGTGGACAAAATATATCCGCCCGAGGGATGAAAATATGAACTATTTTCTAGTTACTGTATAGAGGGCAAGTATAATGTATTTATCCATATGAGGCCTTGTAGCCTGGGATCCTTTTAAAGCCTGGTCTGGTGGTTGCTCCGCCCCCTCATGGCGCCCAAGGCAACTGCCTAGTCTGCCTAATGGCAAAAACGCCCCTGTAGGTGTGTATACAGTGGTGAAGACTTGAGATTGTCACCGTTACCATCTGGCTGCTACTGAGGCACCAGGGTGGTACCACTTCCCTGCCGTGGTAACAGTTTTCACACTTCATTTAAAATGTGTCAATGCTTGTAGTGTGGCAGAGTGCGCGCGCACGCGCGTGCGTGCGTGCGTGCGCGCGTGTGTGTGTGTGTGTGTGTGTGTGTGTGTGGTGTCCCACCTGAGGCAGCCCGTGGCGTTGCGCAGCACCTGCGAGGTGTGCAGGTGGAGCTTGCGGTCGTCCGGGTGCTGATTGGGCGAGGAGGCGTCCCAGGTGGAGTGGGGGATGATGACGCTGTTGGTCAGCACGGCCAGCGCGTCCTGGATGATGGGCATCTTGAGGGCATCGCAGGACGACAGGTTCCACAGCACGCCTGCACACAAACACATACAGTATTATACACATGATATGTTCGCTCCAACAAAATCAAACCACATGCTTCCCGGTTCGAACCCCTGGCTCCTGCAGGGTTTAGTGTTGGAATATCCTTGAGCAAGGCACTGAACTTGAAATTGCTCCTTGCATGGTTTCCTCCACCATGTGTGTCTATAATATGTGTCACAATCTGATACTTTGAGGCTCAATTTGAGGGTCAATTTTCTGTTTTTTTTCTGTTTTTTTTTTTTTTTTTTTTTTTTTTTTTTTACAGATTATTAAAGTATGCAATGTAAGCTTTCATATGATGCATCACTCAAGGAAATTGGAGCATTATAATATGAATGAAAACGATTTTAGACAAAAAATGAAAAATATACTTTAGATGGCTCTAAAAGGAAAACAGCCTTGGGCGACATGAGGACCAAAGCACCACAATGAATCTATCACATATGCTCTATTTAAATAGCACCTTTTTGAACAGTGTCCTAAAGTGCTTATAACGAGCAAGCACAAACATCACAATAATTAAAATTGAAAACAAAGTGTTGCGGGGGATCTTCATTTGAGGTATTATAAAAGTCCTGTAAGTCTTTTATAAATGGTAAACTTCCCTGTCACCTGGGGACCCGCCAGAATATGTGAGGGCCCCGACTCATACGTTGAGGACCCCTGCTATAGGAACCA
This sequence comes from Benthosema pterotum, assembly GCA_039105355.1. Classification (NCBI taxonomy): domain Eukaryota; kingdom Metazoa; phylum Chordata; class Actinopteri; order Myctophiformes; family Myctophidae; genus Benthosema; species Benthosema pterotum. Next base: position 30,392,556 of record CM076982.1, on the reverse strand, counting down.
CAATCCTTAAGTAGACTCATCTGTTTAAATTGGTCTCCTTTAATTAGTTTGAACACTTACGTTTTAGCTTCTCCTTCTTTATATTATAATATGGATTAGTGAGAGGCAAGACAACATTTTGATTGGGTTCAGTGATGCACAGACACTTAAATGGCTTTTTGAATGCATGTGCTATTTGCATTTGCTAAACACTTGGGATTAAAAATAATAATAATAACAACAATAATAATTTTGTGGGTAATGTGTTTGTGTGGCGGGACCCATAAATTACGAAGTCAGACTAGTGCTGCGCTACAAGCTTGTAGAGCTACTATTTTAGAAAAAACAAGTGGAGCAATTCTTTGGACAATTTAGAGTAGACCAACTATATATTCTATTCAGAGCTTTTGGGGGTCCTTGACATGAAAATGTCGACTGACATAGAAACAGAAACTGAATTTGGAAGACATTTGTAGAATTGTCCTCAGGTCTAAATGGGTTAATCATGCCACTATCAAAAAAAGAAACTTTTTAAAAGTTGCAACGTGATACAGGTGTGTGCCGATTTTCATTCAGGTACGCCAAACCGTATGGTGGGGCTTGAGGCATGAAGTTTTCTAGGGGGCGCTATTGCACAATTAGGCCACTCCCCTTTTTGAGAATATTAGAATATGTAACGTCGTACCACCAATGAACACACATAATAATAATACTAATAAGAATGAACACATCAATTTCAATACGGCTTTGCAGTGCTCTGGCCCTAAAAAAGAAGAACAAAAATGTTCAATACTTCTTTCTCCATTATCTATTTCCCCATGAGGACTTCGCTATAGTCCTCACAAAACCAGAAGGCTGCACCATACCATACGCCCACGCAGACACAGTGCCGCTCATGGCAGGCACAGCGAACTCAATAAAGTGTTGATGTTCTACCTCTGCAAGCAGCGGGACGCGTCACACGCTGTGTAAATATTGAATATGACTCATCTGTGCGCCGCACTTGTTTCATTATTTTAGAGTGCCATTGTTCGTGTGGACTTTGTGATAATTAACCTCCCTGTCGAAAAGGGAATAACAAGAAAGGTTGAAAGTGGTACTAAATTTATATACGAACGGCTTCACGCATTAGCTACCTTGTCTTCGTATAATTGGTCCTCGCTGAAGCTTGTTACATTACAGCGGTTCCCAACAACTTTTTCATGTCAAGGACCGATGAAATTGCAATTAGCCAGCAGGAGACATCCTCATTTGAAAATACATGCCAAGGACCCCCCATAAGAGGAGATTGCAGCATGCAGGCAGGCAGGGGACCCTGCATGCTGCAGAAGGCAAGCAAGATCTAGGCATGGGCATGGGGGGGGGGGGGGGGGGGGGGGGGGGGGGGGGGGGGGGGGGGGGGGTTAATTGGCCTGACTTCACCACTAAACATGATGCCCAAATTTCAAAGATATTTCAAATTAAAGTGCTTATATTTAAAATTATATGAAACACTACTACTGTTACTAATTAACTACAACTGTGGCACCACTAAACCAACAGCATTTCATCATTGAAAACAGAAAACTCTCTGAGTTAAACCTTTAGCTTTATGCATGCTGTGTGTCTGAAGCAACGTCAACAACAACTGTTATTATTGATGCTTAATTGCCTAATATAAGTTCTGTAACTGAAAATGGTATGGGTGCGACTTCATCGCCAGTGGCGCAAAGCGATGAAGTCGCCCCATTACATTTTCGCCTGCACCCCCCCACCCCACCCCAATTGGGAAATCTTACATCCGCCCCTGCAGCTTCGCCTTTGTGCTACTCTGAAAGACAAAATAACATAGCTGTCAAAACGGGTGCCGAAATGGGAACAGTTCTTGTTGCTCTCAGAAACGAGGGCAGGGTCCTTTTCCTCCCACAATGGCCTGTCACCCTCTTCAATCCCCCTGTCACAAAGCCCCGCGGAGAACACTGGCATTATGTTTTCAAACGCTGTCACTTACATCCGTCAAAGCACACACACGCCACAGAATCATTCCCGGAGATGTTCAATTACGCTTTCACCAGTTGTCGTCAGACATTTTATGACATATGGCTGCCTCCAGATGTGTGCGCTGTATGCGTTTCAGTCAAATAGGGGAAAAAAGAGCTTTGATGCTGCAACACAAGGCAAGGCCGACATCAAAAAATACGTTTTGCCACACTTTTAGACCACATGTGGTCATTATGTGGACATACTCAACAATGCATGAAAAACTTTTTCACTTTTCACTTTTCAATCGAATTTGAATTTCTTCCTGGAAACGAAAATGTCCTGTCCTGATTTATCCACTATCACAGAAATGAAAGCCATTAGAAATTAAGCTCACCATTCCATTCCCATACTGCGTTGTCCTCCAAAACACAGCTGTTTTTTGATCAGTCTGGTTTTTGATCAGTGAAGAGTTTGTTTGAAATCCCCTTCAATGATATCCAGACAGTGTATTACTCGGTTTAGACTTAATTATCAGGCCAATGTACAGTATATAGGTTGTGTGTAGGTTAGACATACTGTAATCCCCTGGGTTGCTCCACACCACTCTGTCACATTGTTTACAGATAACAACATGGGCTTCACAAGCAGAAGTGATAGATCAAAAACCCTAACTTCAGATCCAGCATTTCAGGGGAAATCAGCCTGAAAACTCCAAAGTAAAATGCCTTCCATTTCCGTTTCAGTGCACGTTCAGATTTATGTCCTTGTCATAAAATATATACACTCCCAAAACAATTGCAAATGCATAGGCATTTTTTGTATGCATGCCAAGTGATTATAGGTTGTTGCACATATTCAAAGCATTTCAAAACATAAAAAACATGGTTTGAACAACTGAAGTCCTACAGAGTATGAATAAAAACTAGAATGAATGCAATTTTGCAATTGCAAAGTGTGGCTTGCCCTGATGATATTGTAATCTGTGACTGAGATGCTAGCCCCATCTGTGATGCTGCACTGGCCTCATCACTTGTGGTACGACTGCTGCTCTGAGTCCTAAAGCTCTCCACCGCTGTCTAGGTTTTCTAGGTTCATTTTCTAGGTTCAGCCGATACATACAGTACCCCCTGATGACCTACCGATTTTGAAACATGCTTTATGTCCTATTGAACAGTGGTTTCTCATTGGCTGGAAGTTTACAAAACACATATTAGAAAAAGGTTTACAGAAAAAGTTTATAGCCATCACAATAACAGTAGTGGGGTTCCTCTAGAAAAATGTTTACAGAAAACAAATACAGCCATCACAGTAGTAATAGTAGTCCTAATAAATAGGACAACCTTCACTGACTGAAGCCTGATGATAATCACTGTTTACACCGTTTAAACTGCCGTATAAATAAATACATTAAATAACATGAGTCATAGGGCATTATAAGGGTGAGCTCAAACCGGTTTTAACAATTTAAGAAGATATTCACTGTTTTACCATTATTAGCCATCATAATTCAGTAAGAGGACAGATTGTCTGGATTGTTCAGTACTTATGAGGAGTTATGACAAGGAACTTGACAGTTTAAAAACATGTTGCGGAACATCCTGACCTTTAATCATCCCGTCAAGATGTCAGTCTAGTGACAGCAGTGACATAACAGCCTATAGAAATACCCCATTTATAGTGTTGTCTGATTCACTTCATTAAGTAACGATCAAGCTGGGCGAGAGAGACAGAGAGAGAGACAGAGAGAAGAGAGAGAGAGAGAGAGAGAGAGAGAGAGAGAGAGAGAGAGAGAGAGAGAGAGAGAGAGAGAGGTGGGGGGAGGGAGATGGAGAGAGCTTAGAGAGCCAACTGGCACACTGTCTGCATGAGTCAGATCCTCATTCACTGCACAGCCGCTAAGGCACGCACACACGCACGCTAAACACATACACACACACAGGGTTGGTACATGCATAAGCACGCACACAGTCTGTGCCCACAGTTTAAATACTGTGGGCACAGATCTCGGCAGACATAGACAACACAGTCATGTATGCCAATGTAAATGTGTATTTACGCACAGCGCGTACTGTATGTATGATGTCATGCAAGAAAGTGAACTCTCTCTCTCTCTCCCTCTCTCTCTCTGTCTTTCTCGTCAGATGGTTTAACAGATGCCCCACTGCAGACAGGTGAAATGACTGGCCTCAGATTTGTGCCATGCAAGCAAACATGCACCCGCAAAAACATAAGCACACGTGCATTCGTACTGTTTTAAAACATGCCAATTATTGTATTTTATTTTGTTGCTGTTAAGGTAATGCATAAGTATGGACTAAAGTATCCTTAATGTTTGTTTTACTATTACTGCAAAACAATGTAAAATAAAGGGATTCAAGATCATTAAAGCTGGGCCGTTGCCTGAGTCCAATGCATTTCTGTGTACTTCTGGGTGCAGGAACCTATGTGTCGTCCCCATGCTCAATAGAAGTCTATGTAGAAGAGCCCGCAGGCCCCATGGAAGTGAACAAAGTTGTCAGAACACTGTCTAAAGTGTCTATACTCTAAGACTCTGACTATGACAACAGAACGCATAGCCTGATGGGCACCGATACGCAGTAACAGAGCCCATATAGTCTGCAGGTGCATATGGAGGGTTTGCAGGTATCATTCATTATGCACAGAAGTTATGAGGAAAGTAAACGCCTACGGAAAACCTATACTTTCTGGTCTTGATACCCGATTGCATGGAACAATGTTAAACTCATTTGCCACTCAAGAAACTATTTTGGCTAATTTCCCCACAGTCCTCAGTCCAGATATACTGCATTATGGGGCTGTGATGGATTTATTCAGTGCGGATATGAGTCAGCCTTATAGCATAGGACTGGACGATGGTTTCCTTCATTAGGAGCTGAGGGCTGAAACAGAAGCTTTTTCTGGTATATTATGGATGGGATGGAAGACACAGACACACAATGAGATGTCAAGCGGAGAATAATGAACCACTGGAATGTATTATGACTCACGCTTTAAAAGAACGGCGGTGGTGGTGGGATGCCTCCCGGCGTGGAACTACCATGGCTTGTCAAATATGAGAGAGAGAGAGAAGAGAGAGAGAGAGAGAGAGAGAGAGAGAGAGAGAGAGAGAGAGAGAGGGGAGGGGGGGGGCAAAGATGGAGGTGGGATAAAAGGCTAGAGTGACGCAAAGGGAGAACCGAAAGTGTAAGTTTATTCCGGAAATGATGTCACTACACTATGGTACAATAAAGAGTAATAATGAATAAATACTAAAGAGCAGAGAGAGAGAGAGAACAAAGTCTATTTAAAGACTTTGGGGCGAAAGCCCCTCCGGCTTTCACAACTTAAGTAAGGCCCCAGAGAGGCAAAACGCTGCTGTTTTACAGGTTGAAATAAAGGACAGGGAGCAACATTATATTGTGTGTAGACACTTTTTTTTTCTTCAGATAGATGAAAGCCCTCACCTACATGGGATACCTAAAAAATGAGAAGCCCTAGCCCAGATACGTTCCCTTAATAGTCTACGCTCATTTTGTAGCTCCCAGATGAGGTCATGTTAACCCATCGTGTCCTGTCTAGATTTCTAGTTTCTGAACAACATAATATTCAAAGATTTGCATCACGTTTTCAAGATTTTTCAAAAATAGCAGATCTACAAGCTCATAGCGCGCCACTGAGTGGCGCGCTATGAGCTTGTAGATCTGCTATTTTTCAATAGTTAAAACATAATGCTTAGAACACCAAAACGCGTTCAGTACACTTTAAAGACTAGTCAGACCTGGATGTGTGATCCAAAAGGTGAACGTCTGCGACAACTTTAAGCCAGAGATGATGGAGGAAAAACCTTCTGAAAGCTTCACGGGCAAAGAAAAAGTAGTCCTAGTGTTAATCATTGATTTTCCTATATGTTTGTTCTGTTTTCTGTCACTGTAACATTTCCCTGATCTAGTAAAGTGTCCCAAAGCGTTCATTCAATGAATAATAAATCTCCTTTGGAGACGTGGAAAAAAAGTGTGCAGATGTTTCTTCCTCCCGCTTACATACACAAGCTGGAAATGTGGCCCACATTATGCTGAAGATCTGCCATTCCTATATCAACATTTTTGGGGGATACAATTATGAGGCCTTCACCCAACGGAGATGACGTGAACCGAGGTCAACTAACTGCAGTACCTTTTAAAAAACATATCAGGAAAACTGCACAGTTTAGTCCTGGAGGGTTTATAGTACCATGTGACTGCAACAGGCAAGAATGACCAGAGAGAGAGAGAGAGAGAGAGAGAGAGAGAGAGAGAGAGAGAGAGAGAGAGAGAGAGAGAGAGAGAGAGAGAGAGAGAGAGAGAGAGAGAGAGAGAGAGAGAGAGAGAGAGAGAGAGAGAGAGAGAGAGAGAGAGAGAGAGAGAGAGAGAGAGAGAGAGAGAGAGAGGAATCACAGTAGAAGTGGAGGGCAGTGATTGGATGACCTTGCATGGGGTCTGTCTCCAATCAGGGTAAGTGAACAACACACTCCTTCTGATGAGCACTAATCACCTCTTTCTTTCCTCTTCCGTTCTGATTGTCTTGCCATTGAATACAGGCTTTGCAGGCCCACAGCACGACACACACATGCGCGCGCGCGCGAAACACACACACACACACACACACACACACACACACACACACACACACACACACACACACACACACACACACACACACACGGAGTGGATCTAGGCATGGGCATGGGGGGGCAAACCCCCCTAAGTGCCCAGTCTGGCATGGCGATGGCATGCAAATCAACCCAAGATATTTTAAATTAAAGCGCCTATATTTAAAATGATTTGAAACACTACTACTGCTACTGTACTAACTAACTACAGTTGTGTCACCACCAAACCAACAGCATTTCACCATGCTCCAGTAACCAAAAATGGCTTCATCGCCCGTGTCGCATCACGCCACGGGCGATGAAGCCGCTCCCATACCATTTTCTCCTGCACCCCCCCAATTGTGAAATGTTACATCCGCCCCTGATGCACAGACACATGCACACAACAAGCCAATTACACTTTATGCCCAGTGGCTGCAAACTCTCTCTCTCTCTCTCTATCTCTTGTTGTGTGTGATTGCAATCATGTCACCAGTTTTGTTCTATATTCCAGTTTTGTTCTATATTTGTACTTGCCTGTGTGTGTGTGTGTGTGTGTGTGTGTGTGTGTGTGTGTGTGTGTGTGTGTGTGTGTGTGTGTGTGTGTGTGTGTGTGTGTGTGTGTGTGTGTGTGTGTGAGAGTGAGTGAGTGAGTGAGTGAGTGAGTGAGTGAGTGAGTGAGTGAGTGAGTGAGTGAGAGTGAGAGAGAGAGAGAGAGAGAGTGAGTGAGTGAGTGAGTGAGTGAGTGAGTGAGAGTGAGTGAGAGAGAGATGATCAGTCTTGGACGTCCTTTGCCTCAAACACATTCGATAGCCGGTTTGGCTTCGCTGACCTATACAGTGGCTAACTCACACACATACTGTAGGCGTGCGTGCACATGTACAACCACGTACACGTGCACACACAAGTTGATATGTGTACATAACAATGTACACACATGTCCTGGTGTGAATTCTGAGAGAAAGGGGAGTAGGAAACGGATAGAGAGACGGAGCGATCTGAGCAAGTGAGTGAGACAGACAGAGAGACAGACAGACAGGCAGGCAGGCAGGCAGGCAGGCAGGCAGGCAGGCAGGCAGGCAGGCAGGCAGGCAGGCAGGCAGGCAGGCAGGCAGACAGACAGACAGACAGACAGACAGACAGACAGACAGACAGACAGACAGACAGACAGACCAAGTGAGACAGTGCAGGAAGTGAGAGCCAGTGACTTCATTGTTTTCTGGGGCAAGGACACTGTGTCACACACACACACGCACGCACGCACGCACGCACGCACACCTGCTCTAGAAACAAAAGGTCCATGTAACGCTTCATCGGGCAGATTGTGCTCACAGGAATTATGATCACATGACCAACAGCCAATGACATCTCTCTCTCTCTCTCTCTCGCTCGCTCTCCCTCTCTTTCTATCCCTCTCTATCTCTCTCTCTCTCTCTCTCTCTCTCTCTCTCCCCCCCTCTCTCTCTCTCTCTCTCTCTCTCTCTCTCTCTCTCTCTCTCTCTCTCTCTCTCTCTCTCTCTCTCTCCCTCCCTCTCTCTCTCTCTCTCTCTCTTGTCCGCCCACACAGGGCGGTAATGACAGGCGTTTCCCAAAGATCTGCAGGGTTATGCCTTTTGAGGGAAAACAGGGAGATGATCATTACTACGAATTTCATGAATAAATAAAAGAGGAATATACTGTACATGTATGTGACCGGGTGATGGGCTGACAGAGCTCCCTACTAGGCCTCAAGTGGACATGTTTTATTAACTCTTTGACAGACTAGCAGAAAAGCTAGGCTCGCTCCCATTAGCCTCAATAGTAACAAAATAATTTATTGAAAATTCTCCGTTGTGAATTTGTGCAAATGAATGATATCCAAAGACAGCTTAAGGCAGTGGTCCTCAATTAGCGGACCGCAGTCCACGAGCGGACCGCCGCACATCTCTGTCCAGACCCTGGCAAAAAGGGGAGAAAAAGAGGCACCGCGACAATGAGTTGAATTCTCCGCTCTATTCTCAGAATACCGACCATCCAGCGCTCTGAATATGTGCGCGTGTGAGGTATTTTCTGACTTGTTTTTTAATGCAATCACCACTTAAAGGACTTCATCAGGTGGTATGCAGTGAGGTAATGAGCTTGTTTTAAAACAAAACCTTTGGATTGATAAGCAGACAACAGAATAATCAACCACTCCAAAAGCCGTGGTAAATCTGTTAAGGAGTTAATGCCACATCTCCATTAGCTACAATGCTTAAAAAACAAAAGAGGTTCCCTTCATTCTGAATGGGCAAAAACATGCTCTGTGCTTCCCTGTGATTCCTCCCTCAGCAGCATGGCATGGACAAAGTTACAGTAGTAAACTATATGACGTTCCAACAGCACAAGGTGAGCGAAGAGGAAAGGACAGCGTCACTTATTGACAAGCCCAGAGCCTGACTATCGATCCATCACAACTCTGACTGGGAAGAAAGACATCCATGGCTTTGTCCTATCTGTATACCTCCTGTTGTAAAGCAGGGCCTGCAGGGAAAACCGATAACGTGGGGCTAAATTTAAACGTGGCAACAGGTGGGGCATATAATGAGTTTGTGTATATATAGGGTATATTTCCGGGTCTTGTCATTTCCGGGCGGTTCTTAAATGGACACTTTTCATCTGGGGAAGCAAATTCTTTGACGTACACGGCCGAATGGAGTCCGAAAACCGACAACATCCTTGCCAGCAATAGACCTTTAGGTAAGCCCCGCCCTCTTGTCCACCCTAGGACACTTTCCAGCTGGGCTCATTCATTCCAATGTAAATGTCATGGACTTTACACAATAAATACGGGTTCATTTTTGGAACCAGACTTTTAAAATCTCTCCCAAATCCATCAACAAGGCATGCCCTATGCAGTGGAAAAATGTGAGTGTGACATTTATTTTTTTTAAACAATGTTTTATCATATAGGAAGGCTATTGGTGGAGAGGTTTGTCTATCACATGGTGTTAGCTGTGGTTGGACCATGCCAGTTTGGGGAGGGTCTTATCTAAGGTCTATTATGCAGCCAAAGCATAATTTCCATAGATTAATACACGTCTTTAATCAGTTTTTATAAAGTCATACGGGCAATCCACTGCCTTATGGGAAATTAATTACAATGCAAGTGGATGGTATTTTCAGGTTGGACTTTCATGGTTCAAATGTGAAAATACTTCAGTGTAGCGCCAACGGTATATACTTAAACGATCTAAGCAGCCTCAGTATTATGCCATATTTCAGTGGTTTTCAACCAGTGGTCCGGGGACCACCAGTGGTCCCTGAGACAATCCCGGGTGGGCCCCAGCTAAATGATGGACAATTGGTTTTATGCTCTCAAGAGTTAGATTACAGGTATTTAAACATATGAATGACCTAATTTTCAAAGAATTGGGTCTGAGAGACTAAACCCGACATAAAATGGTGGTCCGTGACTAAAATGCAGACAAAATAGTGGGCCCTGGTATGAAAAAGATTGAAAACCTCTACCATATTTGAATATAAAGCTCATAAAATGTCAAACAAACCTGCATGCATGCATGCAAAAACAGAAAGAAAAAAAATGTCCTACAGGACAATTGGGAGGGATAAAACAAAAGACATTAGCAGACAAGTTTGGAGCTATAAAATGCTGGGAGAAAAAAAAAAAATCAATAACTCTCTCCCTCTAACAGGCTGAAATTGTCCACCCACATACTCATGTATTTGTCTGTTTATGTCACATTTGCTTAATCATTATAGCTTACTTAATTACTCTCGCACTCGAAACATAATGCATTCGTGTATTAAATAGCTGCAGGGGAGTTGCACGAGGCAATTGAAGATAGACTACAAAAGAGTGAACATGAATGACAACAGCTTTATGTAAAGTAGTTAATGGAGAGCCTGCATGTACTGACAGCGATTCACTAACGAGGAGAGGAGAGGAGAGGAGAGGAGAGGAGAGGAGGGGAGGGGAGGGGAGAGGAGAGGAGAGGAGAGGAGAGGAGAGGAGAGGAGAGGAGAGGAGAGGAGAGGAGAGGAGAGGGGAGGGGAGGGGAGGGGAGGGGAGGGGAGAGGAGAGGAGAGGAGAGGAGAGGAGAGGAGAGGAGAGGAGAGGAGAGGAGAGGGGAGGGGGAGGGGAGGGGAGGGGAGGGGAGGGGAGGGGAGGGGAGGGGAGGGGAGAGGAGAGGAGAGGAGAGGAGAGGAGAGGAGAGGAGAGGAGAGGAGAGGAGAGGAGAGGAGAGGAGAGGAGAGGAGAGGAGAGGAGAGGACTACATTGTGTAGGCCAGTGGTTTTCAACCATTTTCATGCCCAGGGCGGATCTAGTCATGGGCATGGGGGGGTGAGGGGGCAATGCCGCATGTGAGAGTTTGTGTGTGCACGCACACATGCGTGTCTTGTTCAAATTGAACACGAGGCGCCACGTCGGAGATACGGTATCTCCGGGGACGGCGTGCCGCGCGTGTGCATGATGCGTGTGCGTGTGTGTGTGTGTGCGTGTGTGTGTGTGTGTGTTTGTCCGGCAGTCTGACTTTCTTTATCTTGGGAATTGTCCGCTCTCCTGGACCCAGCGTGAGCATGTTAGTCATGTCTACCGACAAGACAGAGAGAGATAAAAAGAACGGCGATGCAACACGAGATACACAGCTCAGCAGCAAGCATTACATATGACCACAACGTTTATATGAAGTGGATTATCTACAGTTAACACAAGGTCAAGATTGATGATGATAGCCGTTAATTAATTGATGTAAAACAAGCATTCGCTAGCCTCGTTTTGGTGGTAGTAAAGTAGTGGGTAGGGATTGTGTAACGTACCCATGGACATCCATTCTATCCATTTCTTTCAATTGCCTTGTATCTCCTAATCTTTATCCCCAATGGCATTTTTGGTCAAAACATTGTACAGTATAGTCCACAGCCCAGAACAGTCATGGAAGCTTTATGGAGGCTGCTATCTCAAAAGGTAAACAAAGAAGGCCACCTTCTGTGCGTTAATACTGTATAAGATTTCCCCTTTTAATTGGAAAGTTAAATATGAGTTCCACATTCATAAACACGGGCGGCAGCTAACTACATTGTTTTTAAAAGGATCCCTGACTAATAAGATAAACATCGCTTAAACATTATACTTTCCCCATATAACTAAAATAAACAAATAACACACGATTGGCATCTTATTTCTTTCATAAATGGAGAATCTTTCACTCAATAGGAGGTGCTCTGGTCGCAGGATGATGATGTCATGAGCATGTTCATCCATATATTCCATAGAGCTAGACCACACGTGACATCATCACCCTGCACCAGGAGCAGTTCCTGTTGAGTGAAAGATTATCTATTTATGAAAGAAAAAATAAAGTATTGAAGGTGTTTTTATCTGCATGTTTTATTTTTTTTAGTGTTTAAGGCATATTTGTCTTATTTGTCAGGGATCCTTTTAAAAAAATGCTGTCAGAATAACTGTTAACTGGGGCAGAGGAGAGGGAGGGGTGGACTCCTCATTTGCAGGTGCAGTTCATTGGATTAAAGCAATGCTTTTGCACATTTTGGGCTTTATATGCCCAGGGTTCTATGCTGCACACCGTGTCTTTACTTACTTTCCTTTCTCTATCTGTTGAGTCTTTGGCTGTGGTTCCTACTTATCCTAAAATATCTTTTTTCACCATGGCAGAGTAGCAGAGGCGCCTCTAAAATTAGTATAGTGGTACAACTCATGATGAGTTCTTCTGTTTCACTCAGAGGAGAAACAAGCGTTCTTTTTTTTTCTTGTACTTTTTGTATATTTTGTATTCTGTAAATCACATATTATGTAACCTGTTTTACAGGGACGGATGTAACATTTCCCAATTGGGGGGGCAAGAGAAAATGGTATGGGTGCGGCTTCATCGCCCGTGTCGCTTCCTGCCACGGGTGATGAAGTCGCACCCATACCATTTCAGTTACAGGACTTTAATAAGTCAAGTAAAGCATCAATAATAACACCAGTTGTTGAAATTGGAACAGAAACGCAGCCTGCATAAAGATAAAGGTCTGACTCAGAGAGTTTTCTGTTCTCAATGATGAAATGCTGTTGGTTTTGTGGTGCCACGACTGTAGTTAGTTAGTGGCAGTAGTAGTGTTTCAGATCATTTTAAATATAGGCAAATATAGGCAAAAGTAATGATTTGAAATATCTTGGGTTGTTTTGCATGCCATCATGTTTGGTGGGGCAGAATGACCATTTAGGGGGGCATTGCCCCCCCCCCCCCCATGCCTAGATCCGCCCCTGTGTTTCATGTTCATTGTGTGATGAAGAGCTGTGAGGCTCAAAACGTCATGCCCTTGTAGTGTAATAAACTTTTAACTGGGAGCAGTAGTCCAGTGTGCGGGCCCTATATAATTCTTGCCTGTTCATTTGATTGACATGCATCTCATGGAGGCTGCCATATTGGAGTTCCCATATCGTATTGTCCTGAATATACAGTAAAACGGATGTAAGACGACCTCCATTTCCAGGACTCGTGTAGTGTCAGGATATTTCAAGGGCGGAGGTAACATTTCCCAATTGGGGGGGCATGCGAAAATGGAATGGGTGCAGCTTCATAGGGGAAGCCGCACCCAGACCATTTTCAGTCATGGGACTTATATTAGGTAAGTATAAGCATTGATAACATTAGTTGTTGTTGAAGTTGCAACAGACACGCAGCATGCATAAAGAGTTTTCTGTTTTCAATGCTGTTGGTTTACTGGTGCAACGATTGTAGTTAGTAGCATATTGCTTGGGGGGTGTTTTGCATGCCCCCCTCCCCCATGCCCATGATCCACCCGCTGATTTGTTGAACCGGGAAGTCAAAATCTATCATTTCCAGGGCAGACTGTATATTTTCGCTTTTTATCAGAAGTGTGATCTTCGGCGACTCCCCACATATAATTCCCCCTCCCCCACCTACCATCATGCCAGCCCCCCACCCGTCTGGACCTCTGGGACCACCCGGTTGTATAAGCCAATGATGATGATGAAGGGGATGGAAGAATGTTGAGGGTATCTGTCGGCTTCTCCTCCTCCGGGTTGTCATGACAACTGTAAGTGCTTGAAGTCACTGGGAAAATAGATCTAAATGTAGCGGAAAGATGTAGTCGGATAGTTATTGTCTTCTCTTGCGACTGAAGGGGCTTTGAGAGGAACGCGTGCACACGCACACGCACACGCACACACACACACACACACACACACACACACACACACACACACACACACACACACACACACACACACACACACACACACACACACACACACACACACACACACACACACACACACACACACACACACACACACACACGTGCTCCTTTATCAGATTTGCCTGTCCTGAAGCCAGTGGGAAACTAACATACTAATGTTTAATTACGGGATAGGACCATGCTGCATTGCTTGTGTGTGCGCGTGTGTGCGCGCGTGTGCAAGAGAGATCCTTTACATATCACTTCAATACATGTGGTCGACACAGGGGCGGATCTAGGCACGAGCGTGGGGGGGGCAATGCCCCCCTAAAGCCCTGACTGCCCCACCAAACATGTGGCATGCAAACAACGCACATTTCAAATATATTTCAAATTAAAATGCAGTGTATAATTACAATTATTTGAAACACTATGCTACTAACTAACTACAATCGTCTCACCACTAAACCAACAGCGTTTCATCATTGAAAACAGAAAATCCTCTGAGTCAGACCTTTAGCTTTATGCATGCTGCGTGTCTGTTGCAACTTCAACAACAACTGATGTTATTATTGATGCTTTACTTGCCTGATAAAAGTCCTGTAACCAAAAATTGTATGGATGCGACTTCATGAATGGTATGGGGCGATGAAGCCGCCCCATACCATTTTCTCCTGCCCCCCCCAATTGGGAAATGTTACATCCGCCCCTGGATCGACAGCACAATGTACAGTACAAGATCAGTCGTCAGTGTCCAGCCCCTCAGGGTCAGAATAACTCTGTGAAGCGGCCATGCACACGTACGTGCACACACACGGACACACGTGCATGCACGCTCACACACAGAGCAAGCAACAGACAACAATCCACAGAAAATGTCAAGCCGCACATGTAGAAAAATAAATGAAAGGCCAGCGGAATCATCACACCCACATTGCCATACTCTCTCTCTAGTGAGGACAATTCGTCCTCACTAAGTCACTAATGCTCTGTTCATAGTGTTTCTGGCTACACTCACTCTGCCCAGCAATAACGGCCCCATCGGGATAGGAAGGTTTGGTCATTTCAAACAAGATTTCAATCTTTGTTCTAAATCTCTTTTTATTAAAGCAAGAACGATGGATTCTATTTCATCAGGCAGCAGGCTAAAACCTGCCAGGAAAGGAAAAGGTTGTTCCCTTTTTTTCTCTCTCTCTCTCAAAGGAGTAGTTCATGCCCCCAAAACGACTTTTTCCTATTGATTACTCACCCCTGCACAGAGACTTGAATTCATGGATATCGTTTTTTTTTTTTTTTGTCATGTTCCTAAGCCAATGATCTCATGGCGTGCTGTGTTTCCGGTATAGGAGTCACAAAGGAGACTTCATGGGGTGAGTAGAATCGATAGAAAGTCATATTGGAGGCAAACTATCTGTTTAAAGAGGGGCGTTTCAGCAGAGCTTTAAGCATAGAATACCTCATACCGCATTTTCTTTTAAATTCTTTAGCTCTGTGACCCACAAGATTCATATCTTGTATAGGACTTACAGTATATTAGGCAAGTAAGCATCAATAATAACGTCAGTTGTTGTTGAAGTTGCAACAGACACACAGCATGCATAAAGCTAAAGTTTTGGCTCAGAGAGTTATCTGTTTTGAATGATCTTTGATGGAAAGATATTTCAAATTTTGGCCATCATGTTTGGTGGGGCAGTCAGGGCATTTAGGGGGGCGTCCCATGCTCATGCCTAAATCCATGCCCTGTTGACAACTTTTTTTTTTAACTTCCACATTCGTATTCCAACAATGCCACCTGTGTGAAGTGAATGTGGACATTTTTCTGTCCACTGTCCAGTTTTTATCCTGAATGCCTTCCTTAGCCAACCAAATAATCGCTATGGGGCACATGCGCGCACGCGCACACCCACACACCCACACACACCATTGGCAGCCATGGATAAGCCGCCGAGGAATAAACACAAGACAGATAGCAGAGCGTTCGTTCTATCCACGGATCCCCCAGCGGATTTGGACAAATAAACATTCAGGCATTCACACAAGTGGTGTCTGATTAATAGTATGAATTAGAAACGGAAGCCCCGTTATTTAGCCTTTGGAAATGTTATCGCAGAAAAAATATTCTCTCTCTCTCTCTCTCTCTCTCTCCCTCTCTCTCTCAACTCGACAAATTATTTCGCCAGCGCTGTTTCCAAGGCCCAGCAGTCACAATCTGTTGACGCAACCACCGTGGATAACAGGCGATAACGCACCATCAAATGTCACTCCGACAGACTTATCGGAAGGAAGAGTTTCCTCACTCAGACGGACAGCCAGGCACAGAGCCCTGTATAGTCTCCATTCCAGTCGCATCATCTGCTGTGTCTATCTTAACTTAGCAGAGAGAGATGCAGCATTGTTATTTCTTGGGATAGTTTAACTTATTTTCCCTCTTGAAAGACATAAAAAGTCTGGATTGCTGAATAAAGTAAACCTTCAGAATACTTTTTGAAGACACTCAACATGTCTGTTAGAGGACATCTGTGAACGTCTTAAGAAATGCGATCGTCAAGAGTTGAGGCCACTGTGTTGTTGGTGGAAGTTGATAATGGCACTCATTTCTGTATATTTCCTCAGAAATACCTGGAGATTTTTCACAGACGACGTGGCTGGCAGTAGCATAGATGTCTGAGCTTGCGTTCCAACCGGTAGAATTTTACCATTTTAGCAACCGGTTAGCAGTCCAAAAATTACTATGAGGATCTAATTGAAGGGTGCTTTTCACAAAAGAATTGGCTATTTCGAGAAAACAGCATGGAAAGTTTTTTGCTTTGAATGGATCCCGATGGAGTGGAGGCGGACATTTTGGAATACGAGACGAATGAAAGCAGCAACAACTGAGGAGCTCTAATGGTGAGTCGGGACCGCCGGTCGCACGTTTAAATACACAACTTCTAGTTGTGTCTAGTTGTGTATAGTTGCACTTATACGCAGTACTGGTGTTGAGTGGGAGGTGGCGCTAGAGCTGCGCCCAGGGCTGGATCTAGGCATGGGCATGGGGGGGGGTGGCAATGCCCCCTAAATGCCCTGACTGTCCCACCAAACATGATGGCATGCAAACAACCAACTATAAACAAAAGATATTTCAAATATTGCTTACAGCAGGGGTGTCCAACCTTTTTTAACCCAAGATCTACTTATCAGCAGCCAACCCCTCCGGGATCTACCAGTCCAATATCAACATTTAAAACCACACGCATCGTTGCCAGCCTACAGTAACTTCACAACAACACAACACTACTTTGTTTTACCACTTTACTTTATGTCCATATAAGCATAAAGTACAACAGACTTGTCATAAGTAGGCCTACAACAGTACAACATTAACTACAACAGACTTGGTCAAACACTGCCATTGCAAATGCAATCATAATAAGAACAGTCCAGATTAAATAGTTAGTAAAGATTAGACCGCTGGAGTCTTACCCCATTCTCCCCGCAAGTCTATTCATCCAATGTCCTGTTTGAATTGAAGTGCCCATAATGTTGCATGTGCAGGTCCTGAACTTTTTTTTTATCTCCCTGTCTGTGACATTTTCCACAGAAAACCCTTACGTTTGTGTCTTCTGACCTCTGTAAAAGAATGTCAGGTGAAACAGCCAGGGTGCCAACAACCGAACTAAAAGCTTTCTGTCGCGTTCCTCTAAAAATGCTGTCGCTTTGACCTCAATAGAAAAAGGCAATTTTCCCAAACACCTCTCACGGTCAAAAAAGAGTACAGGTGATGTGAGTGTGCGCGTGGCCGCGTTGCACGCGCGTGCATAGTGAAATGATGATTCTCAAAAGTGCTGCATCATGCTCTGTACAAACAAAAGGAAGAGAAATAATCTGTTACGGAAGAATACGGAGCTATTTAACGCACATTTTAACAAAAGAAACCAAGAAAAGTCAAAGTCAAAGATCTTTGGACAACCTGCTCCCCCTATAATGAGTACTTTGTGATGCAGGATCTGCAAAACTCATAGAGGCATTACTGTATATTATATAGAGAAGGCACCGAATTCCCCCACTCATCCACTTGCATTAAGTTGCTCAGCCAGTGCATGAGGCGATTTCACTCCTCTTTGGGGGTAGAAAAAAACAGTGTGCATTCTGGGAAAATTGGGCCATTTACTTGAACGTGCAGCATCTGCTACAGCTACTGTGTGTTCATGTGAACAGCCCACTGCTGCTCAAAAACTTCGGCTGCTATGTCCATTTCACCTCAAGGTTTCCTACAGATGCGCTATCTAAAATATAATACATTTATGGCAAAACTAGCCATGAAAACAAAACAACCAATAGCAGGGATCGGCCGGTTGCCCGCCGCCAATATGTCCCTCTGGGAGTCAAACTTTCGGGGTGGGCGTCACTCCAAATGATGTGACGTGGCACTGCAGTGGAGGGGCGGTAGGGGGAGGGGCCGGGGATGACAATGCATTGGTGAGATCAAATCAGCTTCAGCATTTGGACGCCCCCCCCCCCCCCCCCCCCCCCCCACCCCCCCCCCCCCCCCCCCCCCCAAGCCAAAATCATTTCAGGTTAGGCCGGGCTACATCGGGAGCACTATTTGGGGTTCAGTATCTTGCCCAATGACACTTGTACAACGTAGACAGGAGGAGCTAGGATTTTGAACTGTCGCCCGACACAAAGGTTATTGGACAACCTAACAGACATAATGAGTACTTTGTGATATCTGCAAAACTTGCAATACTAGCCAAAAAAAATCTGCCAATATCACTATTGGTTGCCCACCATGATGTCCCTGCTGACTCATCATCCGTTGCCAAGCTCTCTGACCAGTAGTCCATCCATACTATATGTCCCTCCCCAGCCCCCGTACTACTCACCCGTCACCAGCTCCCTGATCTCCACGTCTCCGGTCTTCCTCAGCAGGCGCACCAGCGCCGGGATCCCGCCGCAGTTCTTCAGCGCCACCTTGTTGTCGTCGTTGGCCTTGCCGTACACCAGGTTCCTGAGGGCCCCGCAGGCGCTGCGGTGCACCTCACCCATCCGGTGGTCCAGCAGGTCCACCAGCAGCTGGATGCCCCCCTGGCGCCGGATCTGAGAAGGACGACAGGAGGAAATATAACGGGAGGAGTTATTTTATTTTTTTTATTTTTATTTTTTTAACATAAGGATTTCCCCGTCACCATATGTTCATCCCATCAGGATGAAGAGTGTGTGCAGGGGCACATCCTGTTACCGGGACACGAGACTTATAGTAGGAAGAGTTGCGTCATCACGGGGGTACAGGCTCAGACAGGAAGTAGCCCGGTCACATGACCTCATGGAGAAGCAACTGAGCCTAACTGGCATTTGGAATATATTATTTTGAACGAGGTTGCCGCAAATAGACAATTTTAGGTATATACAGTATATGACAAGTGTTTTAAACTATTGTTCAGTGACAACTATAAGCTTTGTAATGTGTATGATGTGCTATTATTATTTAAACAAATGAAGGGATTTAAAGCCATTAAAGCTGCTGTTGCCTGAGTCCATGCATACAAGAGCACCCAGCTAGTCTCGAAGTCTGCACTCCCGTCGTGAGAATGTCAGTTTTTAACAGAATGTGAATGAAATGCTATTGGAAAAAAAAAAATATTCTTCTCTTTCAAGTAAATATAATTATATTGTTTGCAAACCATAAAACAAATTGTAATTAAATGACCTTTGACATGTTTTCTTTCATTTCATCTATCATTATTACACAATGGTTGTTCACACGTTGTCTGTGCACTAGATTCCATAAGATCCATTCACTGTGGTAAAGTGTTTGACACACCCTGCCTTCCATATGAAGTGAACAGAGTTGTCAGAACTCTGTCTCTAGATGTCACTGGGAGGGACAGGAGGGTATTCCAAATCACTGAATGCGCCTTTAAAAATACAGCTTGAAAATCACCCGCAGTGTTGTACTGTAGATTGCCATCCTGGTTCCTGATTGCCAGTGGGTTTCAATTTAGTGATTAAACCACACCGCGATGTACTCCTTCAGCTTACACCAATTACAGTGCATTATTTTGTTTCTACAGTTGATCCAGCGTATCTATAGCTGAACAAGGAGTTCTTCCCAAGCCATGCAGGGCTTCTAAACGTGTAATTAAAACAAGCACTTCGTCGTAAACTGTGTGCTGCAGCTACAGGCTAAGTATAGCAAGGCTAGCAGGTTACACTAAGTATAGTTCTCAAACATTGTGAATTATTAAGAACTGTTTTGTGATTTTAATTAAGCAATATAGTTGTAACTGCTTTGGAGAATGTGTTAGGGAAAAAATGCACAATATAAAATAAAGTGTGCGGAGCCTGCTTTGTCTACCTCAAGTTGAAGAACAAAACAGTTAATTGATCACACTATATCATTCCAGAATCTCACTCAGAGAAGCTTGATTGAAAGACATTTTTTCCATAAAATCCCCACTGGAAGCTCTCATATGTTCCATGTTAGACCCAGAGATGTTGTTGTTAGCACAGTAGTTCTTATGCTCTCGAGAGTTCAATTTAATCTAGATATTACAGTGTTTCTCTAGAGTGCATAATAAGCCAGTGGATGTTTCATTTGCATTTGTTTTGCTTTATTTTTGTTTTTTACAACTGAGTGCTACCAGAGTGTTATAAGTGCATACTGCAATCAATCACTATATAATCAAATCGTATTAAAAAGGCACCGAAATGTGCAACTGGTGACAGGTGAGTTAAATAAATTCTAATGCAACTTCTTCTCCGTTGCCATGCAGCACTATCCGGGCAGAAATCCATATTTGGTCGCCCGTGGTGACGTCACAGTAACGATAGGTCTATAATACATACAGCACATTTCCACAGGGCACATTTTTGAGTCGACAAAAAAGAAAGCGTGGGCACCAAGGTCTACAGGAAACCAGACTAACAGTCACCACAAAACTAACAAGGTTTATCTATTCTGTCGAAAAGTATGGTGAAAAGTCGGATGCACAGACGTGACTGGAACCAGTTCAGTTCAGTTTCCTCCTCCTCTGCTTCTAGTTTTCTCTCCCCGTGCACGTGTGTGTGCGTCCACGTGTGTGTTTCGTGCACCATCGGGCCAGCTAGTGATGTCAGTGCGACGAGCACCTTGCTGTGTGTTTGTGCTAATTAAAGCGACTGCCACACAAACCGATGACCTTTTTGCTAAATGACACCTCATTATATGGATGTGGGAGCAAACGCTGGTGCGATGATGTAAAGCGCTGTGGCACACGTCTTCACACGCGTTCACCGTGGATCTGACTCCCTCGGCGCCTCTCGTCTTTTCATCTCTCACTGACACTTTGTCTCCCTCCGTCTAACGCGCTTTGTCTCAGATTTCATGCCTTTGGTGTGCCGTAATGATGCACAACAGCGCGTGTGGGTGCGTGTGCTGTGCATGCTGCCGAATTAGCACTCTGTCTTTTCTTTTTCTCGCCGATTTAGGTCTTTTTTTTCCACTGAATGAATGCCCGCCTAATAAATCCTAATTGCTCCATTGTGCCATTCATGATTTTAATTCGTTATTTAGATGCCAATAGAAAAAAATGTGCGATATACACAACATATACCGTTTTCCTTGGTTTTCAACCAGTGGTCCAGGGACCACTGGTGGTCCTTGAGAGGGTTCCAGGTGGTCCCCAGCTAAATGGTGTAATGTTGGTCAGCCAGATGTAACTCTTAGCGTAAACATGAAACCAAATGGACCCGCACGGGTCCATTTGGTTTCATGTTTACACTGTCAAGACTGAAATCAAAAGTTGAAATATTCATCATCCAAATTAACCCATTTAATTAAGAATTAATGTATGCAATTAGAGAATGTAGAAGACTAAAGATCATTTTGCCTGTTTTATTTGCGAAATCCAGCCTGGACAAAAGAAAAATAAAGACAAAAGCAAAATAAATCTTAGGTTTTTGGGTCTGTGGGGCTAAAAATATCACCAAATGGTGGTACGTGGCTCAAATGCTGAATAAATATGGGGCCCTGGGTGTCAAAAAGGTTGAAAACCACTGTATTAGTCAGTCACTCCAAGGATGACAGCAACTTCACAATGTTCTGAACCGATGTGAACATCCAGCAGTAATTTGAATAGACCTTTCAGTAAGCCCCTCCCCAAACTGCTATGGTCCAATCACAGCTAAGCATGACATGTGATAGACAAACCTCTCCACCAATAGCTTTTCGATATGATAAAACATTGTTTTAAAGAACAAATGTCACACACGCATTTTTACACTGCATAGGCCAGGGCATGCCTTGTTGGTGAATTTGAAAGAGCCTTTGGGTGGACACTGGGGAGAGGGAGGGGCTTACTGAAAGCGCTACAGTATTACACAGTGATCAGTCCCTTTCATAGGATACAAATTTAACTGACCGTGAGGAGCCGCCACCGGGAGAGCATACAGCGTGCCTTGGATTATTTGTTTGTCACGATTTGTTACCACCCGAGTAGATTTTGTCTGTGGCTGAACAAATAATGAAAATTATACTGCCCTAAATTTACAGAGAACTGCAAGGTAAAACGGATTGTTATTTTGTTCACAGATGGCAGCCAGTACGTCTAAATTAACACAATTATTGTGAAAAATAGCTACAATGGAAGACCAGCAATGTATCACCCTGAGGCGAAATTGTGAGCTTGCGGATCAGCTATTTTCCACTGCACTTAAAACAGGGTTGTACTTTGTCTGCGGTGTGTGTGCGCGCATGTGTGTCTGTGTGAGTGCGTGGGCGCTGTGTGTATGCCCTTGAGAGACAGTGTGAGAGAGATTAGATGGGCAGCTTTTCGACCGAAGTTGCAGCTGTGCTGACCTTTCAGACTTGTTGAAAGGTTGTCGGGTTGAATCCAGCGGGGTAGCGGCGGTGAATTGAGGTGAAAATAGATAGACACTTTGTTCCCGAACCTGCAGTAACTACTACTGCCAAGGTATAGGCTTCCCACTGCTGCTCTGGGGCACAGCACAGTGTGATAACAATCCTCTTTCTGCAAAGCATTTAATCACTCGTTAAACTACAATTTCAAGCAATGGGGCGGTGGTGGCTCAGGGCTGAGAATGGCCTGAGGGGAACCGCAAGGTTCCCCGGTTCGATCCCTGCTGCCGTTGCCAGTGCGTTTTTTTTTTTTTTTTTCTGGATGAAAACTGGTTCAGAAATATGGAGCACAGCGAAAAACAGAGCCGGATGTAGGCATGGTCATGCAATGCAGACTGCTGCACCAAACATGATGGCATGCCAACAACCCACATTTCAAAGATATTTCAAATCAAACTGCTTATATTTAAAATGATTTGAAACACTACTAGTGCTACTAACTAACTACAATTGTGGCACCACTAAACCAACAGCATTTCATCATCCAAAACAGAAAACTCTCTGAGTCAGACCTTTAGAGCTTTATGCATGCTGCGTGCCTGTTGCAACTTCAACAACTGATATTATTGATGCTTACTTGCCTGATATAATACCTGTAACCGATCGTATGGTGGCGACTTCATTGCCCGTGGCGTGAAGCGACACAGGCGATGAAGCCACACCCATACCATTTCATCCGGCCTTGGAAAAAAAATAATCCAATTCACGATATGTCATTCACACTTCTTGCACAACTGCGCCGAATAGCAGATCTGTACTGTATAAAAGGTTTTTGGACTGGGGTCAATTTTTATACGAATTCCACAAGTGTCACAACAGATGGCTCTGTGTGGGCGTTTGATAACTGGGCTACTACCGGTTTTGGCAGATCAGTGTGATAATGTCCCCATAAGGTTACAATTTGTCGGTATGAATGCACTATTTTTTGTTAAGATATCCCTGGCGTTTTCAACAATTATAAGAACTATTCGATCCTGCTTTTCTAGAGTTTAGGCGTCCATCTAAAGCCGGGGTTTTCAACAGGTGGTCCCCAGGCTAAATGACGGAAAGTTGGTTAGCCAGATGTAACTCTTTGAGAGCGTAAAAATAGCCCCATTGACCCTTGCGGGTCCATTTGGATCCATGGGGCTAAAATGTCATCAAATAGTGGTCAGTGGCTCAAATTCTGAATAAATAGTGGGGCCTGGTATGAAAAGGTTGAAAACCACTGATTTAAAGGTCTGCATCTTTTGGTGTGTGTCACAAACACCCTGTAGCTGACACATCATTAAATTCCCAGTCACAGTGAATGGAGGCTTTTATGTGGTAAGTGTCTGAGCAAATGTGGCATAGTGTCTATTTGGAGTCACAATGACGTGCCATGATAAGTGCTTCTGTTTACAGAAGGACCAGGACAACAATATTGGGTTGAATTCTCAAACGCTATGGTGTATCCAGGTATACTGTAGTGTAAAGCTTCTCATTGGCTGTATGGCAGCCAATCAGGTCTGGGGACTGGTATGTAAGCCAACAGCCTGTACTACCAGACCTGTGCCTGGTCTTACCAAATAATTATCCATAATAATTAAAACCTGCAATTCAAAAAGTCCCCCCCCCCATTAAAAAGTGTTACGGTACTCCCCTGCTTCTTCATGAGTTAAAGCTTTTGATGGCTGGTTTTAATTATTATGAGTAACTATTTGGTAAGCCAAGGCCCAGGTCTGGTGGTACAGGCAAGACTTCTATGCCTGGCTACACCATAGTGTTCGAGAATACCCGCCAATTTCAAAAATACTTCTGAACACACACACACGCACAAAGGCAGACAGACAGCCTACATCGCAAAATACATTTATGCACATTTGTGCACACACAGACGTGCACACACGCGACAATCGGTGCAGATTTATGGTGATGCCCTGGCTGCTAAGCACACAGCCCAGTGGTAGGCCAGTCGTTAGCCTGGTGGAGACCAATGCAACCGACGGCATTCAGCTGCTGCTTCTGCTGCCACCACTAATGCCTTCCTCCCACGCGGTGCCGCAGATATTGTCTTCCCCGTATGGTGTTGCATTTAAACCCCTCCCCCACGTACGGGCCTCTACATGGGGCATCCATTGGTCCTCGGGGGGGAAATGATGGTAAAGCAGCCTGTGTTTAGTCTAATCGGCGGGGGCGGACGCTAATGACCAGACGGAAAGCCTGCTCGCATGACGGGAGTCAGCAAAGAACATGGCTTTGGTCTGTGTGTGTGTGTGTGTGTGTGTGTGTGTGTGTGTGTGTGTGTGTGTGTGTGTGTGTGTGTGTGTGTGTGTGTGTGTGTGTGTGTGTGTGTGTGTGTGTGTGTGTGTGTCAGGGTTTTTTAATAAACTACCAAAACATGCAGTGTGACATCATTATGATTTATAATACAACCATGTCGTTGTTGTATGAAAATTTCTAGCTCCAAAACAGTTAACCTGATACTTTTCAGGAAATGTGAATGCATTCCCTCTGTGTTTCAGTCAGCTGCTTTTTTATTAAATGCTTTATATTAAAGGGGAATTCCACCCATTTTCAACATTTCACTATGTCATTAATACAGTATACCTTAGAGATGTTGTGTGCACATAAATTCTGTGTTTTCTAGAAATGGAGGTCTGGGGGAAAAAAGAAAAACATTAACATGTTGAAACACAACGCAACAACGTCATCAGGTTGTATTTCACCATGTTAATGTTTTTTTTTCTTTTAGGACCTTTTTCCCTGAGAGGAAAATGTTGAAAATGGATGGACTTCCCTTTAATACTCTTCAGCGACTCAATATGTACGTTGTATAAAACCACTTAACGACGTTTAAATTGGGTTAAAATAGTGCGACGAAAGCTTGTAAAATCAGCTACTTTCAAAACCTCTCTGCTTCTCCCTTGTGCGACAATGTAGGGCAATTAATAATGCACATAAAGTACTGTAGATAAATGTTGAAATATGGAGATACGAGGTTGGTTTCCGACAGCAACTCGATATATATACGGTCACAGATGGGCTAACAACTGCACAAATCTCTGACTTGCACTTTTGTCTTGGACTAGCGTTTTTAACAGACCCATGTCAAAGAGTATTTAACTCTTAGCATCTGGTTCATACTGCAGCATGTACCAGATGGGTGGAACCTATACTGTCTGTTAGCATCTGTTTTATATTGCAGGATGTACCGGATGGGTGGAGTTTAAAGCAGTCATGATCAACCTGCGGGACCGGGTAGTTTAATTGAGACTGCACTTTTTTTCCACAGCAACCCACCGCAATCCACATCCTGTGGTTTCTTTGCCACCTGTGTTCTTTGAAATACACTCTAAAATGCTTTTTGTGTCAAAAACAGTCCAGTGCTCAGGTGTGAATAGTGATTTTTGATCACGGCCAACATGTTACCGTTTCTGGCGAAAGATAAAACAATGTCTGGAGTGTGACACACACAGATAGACTATATACTTCTATACGTATCAAAAGTAAAAGTGTGCAGAATCTAATTTTCCCCGGGTTGTATGCAAAATGTAAAAGGTATGCAAAATATTTTGAAAATAGCTAAGCTAACAGCTAACAATGTGTTCCAATGCACGGATGACTGACCGACAACCGACTGCAAACCGATCGCAGTACTACCAAGTAATGAGGAAAGAAAAAAAAAAAAAAACAATTTTCCTCTGAGATGTATTGAGGTAAAAGAGATAAAAGTACCAAATAAAATAAAAGAGTTCTATGCAAGCCGGATCGATTGGCTAACCTTCTATTCTTCACATCTACAGTATCTGATCACTTAATTTATTCTGCTTTAAAAGCATAACTTGGTTTCCAATTATGCATAGCACAACTATATTATATGCACAACTTGTAACAAGGTTCATGAAATATTATAAGTGCCGGTCATAATGCATTTTACGGGCTCAGTGGAAAAGCACATTATAAAACCACAACTCAGTTAAAGTTCCTTTATACACCGTCTGAGGTTTTTATATCTGATAGCCTACAGTTTTAAACATAGCAGGAGTCTGGAGCTCTAAGACCCCTGCTATTGTTAGTGGGGGGTAACTGTTCCAACTCCTTCTACCTTCCGTCTCTCTCTCTCTCTCTCTGAACGTTAAAGTTTCCTGATTGAAATGTGAGTTATATATATATACCACAGTAGGTATAGAACCTGGAGGCCATGAAGGGGAGAGAGTAGAGGCTTTGGAGGGGGCAGATGGAGATGGTTGATGACTCTGCAGGACTTTATATTGAGTCAAATGCCTCTGCTTATCTATTAAATTAAAGCGGATTAAGGATGAAGTGAATCGCTACCCCGCACAATTAACTCTGGGCTTATTGCCTTGGCCCTTATATAGGCTAGGCTGCCCGGAGATGGCTCCGGGTAGAGAGGTGCCTGAAAGTAGAAACTATGTACTCTGGTAAAAGTATTGTGTAATAGATTTTTTTTAAAATGTTAGCCTGGCCTAATCTGAAATAATTTGGGCATGGGGGGGTATAGACAGATGAGCTTATCTGATTTGATCTCACCAAGCTTTGCTTAAGATTACCTCAGAGATGGCTACATTGAACCATGTCAGTTCTGTTCATATAACTAAACTTGCTGTCTCCCAGGCTAAACTCCAAGTAGCAGTTATTGCTTCATAAAAGTATACGTTCCACATTCCATATAAGAACAACAACAACACATGCAAAAGTTGCCAGAGACGGCGTTGAGTTGTTTTACTTATGGCCGTCATAACACAGGCTTGACGACGTGTCCTCCCACGTTTTGTACATTGTAATGTGCAATTGTGGTGCATTAAATGCCTTGCAAAATGAATGGCCATTTTTGAGTGTTTTTGTGAACACAGACATTACATAAAACACAAACACTGAAGCCAAAAAACTGAGGACGCAAATAGCGATTCGCCGGAATGAGATGATCATGCATGATGATAGGGACAGAATAACACATTTTCTCTCCTTACAAGTAATTACTGTATATTCTTTCAGAGAAAACATTTTTACTCAAATCTTTGCTTCTGCAGGGGTCCCTGAAAACAACATATTTTCAGAATGAGGTCTTGGGCAATTACATATATTTACATAATATTTTCCCTCCTCTCCTCTCCTCTCCTCTCCTCTCCTCTCCTCTCCTCTCCTCTCCTCTCCTCTCCTCTCCTCTCCTCTCCTCTCACCCCTAGACGTTATCTTTGCTCTCCTCTCCTCTCCTTTGTGCTCCTGTCACAGCTTAATCTGCCATTTCTCGCAAAAAGCCGCAGTGGCGTCGGCGGCGTCATTACTTAGCGATGGATCGCAGCTACAGCTACAAGGCTCTCTGCCAGGTTTCTCTCTTCCATGTCAAAGAAGATTAGAGCTTAGATTGATTCTCTCTCTTTTTTCCTTTTTCTTTCTCTTTTTTTTTCTGTCTCCCGCCGTTCCATGCCGACCGCGGTTATTACTAACCCGTGGCGACATGACAGCATTGTCATGGCAGCGGTTAGCGGATGGGTGGTGGGAGGGTTGCAGGGAACCGTGGGAGAGGGAAAAGGCTCATACACCTTCTAGGTGATACAGCCTAAAATGGTGATAATGAGTCCAAGGCCACGGTGGTAATGTCCTCTTACAACGTTGACCCCAAGGCTCCTAGTCCATTGGCTAGAATGTTGAGTACAGCAAGGTTTTACGTTAGAGATGTTGGGTCCCCAGCAGTGGCGTTTCTAAGCAATTTGGAGCCCCAGGCCCCCCTTACCAAATGGACTCGTAAGGGTCCATTTGGTAAGGGGGGCTGCAGGGAAAATCTCCTGTGATGTCATACCTATGACAGGCACAGTTAAATGGCGCCCTCAAGGGATAAAAATATGAATTATTTTTAAACTAAAGAACATATTGTATGTATTTTAAATGTTCAATTCTAGTTATAGAGGACAAGTGTAATGTATTTATCCATATGAGGCTAATTAGCCTGGGAGCTTGGTCTTTTTTGTTGGAGACTGTAAGGAGTATTGTAAAATAACATTTTTCAATTTCGATTTTTCCATTTTTTTCAGATTTGCTTTACGTCATACGGTACATATTTAGTTGTTATCTCACAAAAAAGGATCTCTGGACCTGTGCAGTGAACGCATATAAATTCATCAGTAATAGTTAGTTGGATGTGCCCTGTGCGTGCGTACGTGAGCGCACGCATGCACGTGTGCTGGCACGCACGTGTGTGTGTGTGTGCGTGCAATGCACACGGACATGCGTGTGCCTGTGTGCGTGCGCGCGTGCGTGCTGTTTATTTTTAAGCTCTCAGCCGTCTCCACAGCTGACCGATCGCAAACATGTAAAAATTAACAACTCGGGCCTAATTAGCATAATCAGAGATCTGGCAGCATTAATTGGCAGAAGTTGGCGGTGTGTGCGCATGCTAATGAAGCAAAGTACAGCAGCAACAGTCACATAACCATTACTAATAATATGCAGTGGTGTTCATAGCGGGGCCCAGGGAGCCTCCGAGGTACAGGAGGGGGTTTAACTTGATTTTTGTGTATTATTTTTATCTATGGGGTTTAGATTTAGCAGAGAGAAGCTACATAACACATCATTTTTAGGTTTTTGAACCAAAATAAACAGTGCCACTCCCCACAGAATGACCGGAACTGTTTAATATTCACCAAAGACCAGAGGAGAACTCCCACCCCTGGACTATGGCAATCAATTAATACAGGGGTTTTCAACCGGTGGTCCAGGGACCACCAGTGGTGTCTGAGAGGTGATCCCCAGCTAAATAATGGACAGTCGGACCCTTATAGATCTGTAATACTCTTGAGAGCGTTAAAATGAAACCAAATGGACCCTCCCGGGTCCATTTGGTTTCATTTTAACGCTCTCAAGAGTGAAATTGTATTTGAACGACTGAGTTGCTTAATTTTCAAGGATCTACACAATTAGAAAATGTAGAAGAATTCTTATTTTGAAAAAAGGTTGAAAGCCACTGAATTATTTTGCTACCACTCTAATACTATAAGCTGCATAAACAGAGAAATATGTTTAAATAAGAGACACACAGAGTGTAATCAATAATGTAATCAGAACATATTCAAGAAGACAGATTAATCAATTCGAATCAGCGCTCCGGGGGCTACTGTATGTTCTCACTCGGTTTGTGACAGTCTTTGCGTAAATTGGTTCCGATTCTGATACTGAAAGTTGTCTGGCCCCATCATAACTGATGTTTAGACAAACCTTTTGAGCCCTGATCTAAACCAAAAGATATATAATTGTAACCAAAGCTCTCGTTTTTGGCGGCCCATAGCAGCACTATCGTTAGTCGCCGTAGGAAGTATATGACCTCCCTTTGTTCGTGACGGTTGTTTTTTGGGTTAAATAATAAATGAACTAGTCCTGAAAAATTTGGAGTTATGAGGTTTCCTCCAGAGATATCAGACAGATAATCGAGACAGATAATCGAGACAGAGAGAGAAACAGAGAGAGAGAGAGAGAGAGAGAGAGAGAGAGGGGGGGGGGGGGGGGGGGGATTAGCTTTAGATGGATCCATTGTTATTGACCATTCTGATACCTGAAACCTATTACTGACACCACTGAACCTAATTTAGACTTGGTATGTTTGTCTGGAGGTGCGTGCGTGCGTGTGTGTGTGTGTGTGTGCACGTGTGTGTGTGTGTGTGTGTGCGCGCGTGTGTGACACAATGGGTGACTGTGACTGATGGGGCATGTGAATGCATTTGTGAGTTTGTGACGAGCTAATCGCAACTGCGTATACAGCTGACAAGTTTGCGTATGTGCACATGTGAATGTGCAGTGCACGTGTTACACACGTGTGTGTGTGTGTGTGTGTACCAAGTACCCGATATAGTCAACAACAATCCGAACTGCAGAGACCCCCATCTGCTATGTCACAGAGAGATGGAGAGAGAGGAAGCTGTCTGCCTGCTGCATGCCAAAATTTGCCTTGTTAAAATGTTTATGTAGAAATATTATCGTAAATGTCCTCTGCTATGTTGCCAGGACGTGCTTTTGGCACCTGAAGTCCCTACGGGCGATCAATCAATAAAGGTTTATCTCATCTTGTGTCACATCATATTTCATCTCATCATCCTAACTGAAATGATCAAAGGGGACGGAAACCTCTCTTGGGCAGATCCACCCAAGAGTTTATACAACACACATGCTGTTTTGCAAACCCTTTTTTTCAGGGATTTCGCAGGGGTTTGTACTGATACAGGGCTCTACAGTATTCCCCAGCGATGACAAGTCCTGTGAAATATTGTAAGGAAAACCTAAACAATAGGCGATATGTGAGGTTGAGTCCAGAGACAGTGAGATCCAATGACGAATATAGAGCAGTCTCCACCTAGTGGACCAGGTTGCAGTAGTGACTAGATTATAAGTCACGATTAACCCTGAACATAATCGCAAACATGGCAGTGCATGTTCGACAACCTGGTCACCCCATCGAGCCCAGGAGGTGCAGGGCAAAGTTCCCCTGATCCTCCTCCCCTGTCCTTGTGTGTCTAGAAGCTGTAGTCCAAACGCGACCAGGTCTAGTAAGCAAGTGATTGCGATGTGCTTCAAATGCGACCGGGTAAACTAATAAATTAATGCGACTAATAAAGCGGCTGATACATATTGGATTAGAGGATCTTGCGTTTTCTGTCTTTTTTCTTTTCAAATGAAAGCATCAATCATATGGCTTCAAATTGACTTATTGGTCGTTCACTTTGAAACATCCGTTTTGGGAACATGATCATCTCCTGTTCAGTTAGTCTGACCGCCTCTGAAAGAGAGTCACGTATTATTATGACAGCCAGACTTTTGCACGGTGTCGTGCAATCACGTAGCTGAAGCCTTAAAGAGGCACTTTGCTTTTCTCGCTTGGAGAAAAGCAAATTGATTTCTGCCCCCAAAATCCCTCGAAGGCCTCTCTCCGCTGA
Source organism: Benthosema pterotum (assembly GCA_039105355.1). Taxonomy (NCBI): domain Eukaryota; kingdom Metazoa; phylum Chordata; class Actinopteri; order Myctophiformes; family Myctophidae; genus Benthosema; species Benthosema pterotum. The sequence goes on along the minus strand of CM076982.1, from coordinate 30,361,019 downwards.
GCAGACGGAATGGAGGCTTTGTGGCGCCTAGTTGCACATTTCGCTCAGTCGGCGGCATTTGATGGCAGATATCATACAGTATGAACATCCTCGCACTTATATTATTATTATTGGTTGCAATTTCGCATGAGATCACAAGCCAAACGGCTGAAGAAATCGCACACTGAGGCTGTGACCTTTTATGCTTTCGTGAAATTAGCAAGCACATGTTTTTGGTGATGCAAAACCACTTTAATCATGCTCGATTTAACCCCAGGAGTGTACACTTTCAGGAAACTTTCAGGACTTATTGTACTTTTTGTTGTTATCTGTTTTGTATTGTTTGATATGTGCTGATGTCTGTCTATGTCGCTGCCTGCACCAAATCTGCCTCTCAGGGACATTATAAAGAACCTTGAATTTTGGCAGAAACTTCCAACATGTGCATGTTGATGAGTCCAACGTCTTAGAAAAAAACACTACAATCTGACGAGTTGTGAGCACGCAGATCTGCTATATCCCACTATTAGCGTGCAACGGCATTGATAGGGTTTAAGTGGATAAATAGGCACTGATAATGGAACGTAATTTGTATAGGCAGCTTAATGGATATCTTTACCGAGAGTAAATTATATGAAGAATGAACCAACGATCGCCAGGGCTGAAGGAGGTTAATGGGTGAATAACAGGCTGGTAAAGATAATTGATTGACACGTCGATAACCAATTAACAATCCACTGACCACCAGTCTCTGTCCGGCTGTTGTCTGTGGGGCTTCCATCAATTCAGCACCCATTTCACCAGTCAGAAAGAGCAGGATGGGCCTACATGGGCCGTGGCTCATAAGAGTGGGATATTGTAGTCCAGTGGTTTTCAACCTTTGTCATACCAGGGACCACCATTTATTCAGAATGTGAGCCACGGACCACCTTTTGATGACATTTTAGCCCCACAGACCCCAAAACTAAAGATTTCTTTTGCTTTTGTCCACAATTTCAGGCTGGATTTTGGAGAAAACAAAACAGTCAACACATACAGATCAGAATGACCATTAATCTTCTACATTCTCTAGCTGCGTAGACTTGGGCTAATTCAGAAGGTGAATATTTTAACTCTTGAGAGTGTAAACATGAAACCTAATGGACCATTTGGTTTCATTTTTTCCAGTGTTTCATTTAGTTCCAGGTGGACCTTTGTGGGTCCATTTGGTTTCATTTAATCCTCTCAAGACTTAAAATATTCATCATCTGAATTAGCTCAAGTCAACACAACTAGAGAATGTAGAAGATTAATGGTCATTCTGATCTGTATGTTTGACTGTTTTGTTTCCCAAATCCAGCCTGGAATTGTGGACAACAGCAAAATAAATCGCTAGTTTTGGGGCTAAAATGTCATGAAATGGTGGTCCGTGGCTCAAATGCTGAATAAATAGTGGGCCCTGGTATCAAAAAGGTTGAAAACCACTGCTCTGGACTCCCCAAGGGGTCGCAACCCACAGGTTGAGAACTCTCGCACATCGCTCACTGACATCAATATTGGTAGACAGCACTGAGTCTACAGGTTCATATTTATACTTTTATTTGCATCGTAATCCTCACAGGGGGAATTTTAGAATCTCATATAAGAACTGTGCTTGAAAGATAAACACATCATACTGGCTGTTTCGGTGGATATGAATGCTAATGTGTACTGCTGTCAAATTAGTTGTATATTATATTTGGCTAGAGACAGATCAATCAACATGACTGACTGGCTGTCGTAAACGATATACAGAGACACCTCCATGACAACATCGCAGAGGCGGTTTGATTGATCTTTGGACCACAATTCTCATGAGACGATTTAACCTCAATGTTATTCTCCACAGACACTTCCAAAACCCCTTGAAACCAGGGGACCCACAAGAATTTGGCAGACGCAAAGTCATGGTGTCGCTATTCTGGGACAAACATCCAGTGTTTGTGTATAGCAGGGGTTTTTCAACCTTTTTGATACCAGGGCCCACTATTTATTCAGCATTTGAGCCACGGACCACCATTTGAGGACATTTTAGATCCCAAAACCAAATATTTCTTTTTTTTTCGTCCACAATACCAGGCCGGATTTGGTAAACAAATGACCACTAATCTTGTAGTTGTGTAGAACCTTGTCAAGGACCCCTGGAGGTTCTCAGACCATTGGTTGAAAACCACAGGTGTATAGAGAGAGAGAGAGAGAGA
>CM076982.1:30346321-30356321 GCA_039105355.1 Benthosema pterotum | reverse complement strand
CATGTCAACAGTAGACAGACATGCGGAACCAAAGATCAGACTATACTGCTCCGACTGCACTGACCTCAAGCTGGTGTTCAGCATCACATTCAGCATTTGAGCCACGGACCAATATTAGATGACATTTTAGCCCCACAGAACCCAAAACTAAAGATTAGTTTTGCTTTTGTCCACAATTACAGGCTGGATTTTGCAAACAAAACAGGGAAAGATACAAATCAAAATGACCATTAATCTTCTCCATTTCTCTTGTTGTGTAGACCTGGGCTAATTCAGTTGGTGGATATTTTAACTCTTGAGAGTGTAAAACCAAATAAAATAAAAAATGGACCCTTGCGGGTCCATTTGTTTTCATGCTTACGCTCTCAAAGAGTTACATCTGCTTAACCAACTTTCCATCTTTCCATTTAGATCGGGACCACCTGGAACTCTCTCAAGGACCACTGGTGGTCCCTGGACCACTGGTTGAAAACCACTGCACTAGAAGATGGTAGACGCATGCATTGCAAAAGTATTGAATTCTCAGATTTGTCCACCTGACGAAGTGCACTTCATTTTTCAAGTGAGCAGGATATCAACATTTTCTCTGCATTCTGGGGACTTTGGGTGAACAATGGAACGGATCATTGGCATCATTTTCTTACTGGCAAGGGCAGCTTTCTAGACAATGTTTCATAACTCTGCCAGACGATTAGTTAAGACATTTTCCCCTGGACTATAAAAAAAGACTATTGTGATTGTTTCCAAAGGTTAGTGGAAACGTTATGAATTACTGGAAAGGGCAGCTAAAAGCCCTTCTCGGCCAGGATTAGTATTAAATAATAATAGGGACCCCCAGGTGAGTCATAATAATCACAGAGGACGTCTGCGTTTTTTAATCCTGTGCGATTTGGTCTGTAATAACTGCAGGCCAATTTAAATACCATATTTCAGCAAGTGCGGACGTCCCATAGAATAATAGTATTCCCGAGTACGTTGTAGATACGGACTTCTATGACTCCAGCAGACGAGTAGTGGCTCGATTCTAACCAATAGGAGTTGAAATCCCATCCCTGGAAAGTCAAATCCCATCGCTAGCGAATCAGAACCCTGCCCGCAACTCCAGACTCATATACAAGCTTGTAATGCTTGTAATGAGGGTGGGGAAGCCAGGTTATTAAAGCAGGGGTTTTCACCAGGTGTTCCGGGGACCACTAGTGGTCCCTGAGAGGATTCCAGGTGGTCCCCAGGCTAAATGCTGGATAGTTGGTTGACCAGATCTCTTTGAAAGCATAAGCATGAATCCACATGGAACCTTGTGGGTCCATTTGGCTTCATGTTTACACTCTCAAAAGTTAGAATATTTACCATCTGAATTAGCCCAAGTCTACACAGCTAGAGAATGTCGAAGATTAATGGTAACTTTGATCTGTAGGCGTATGTTTGTGACGGAAACCTCTGCCATAAAGCTTCGGCACCCCCATATATCGTCTCTGATGACCCCCTATAGGCCTAGGGTCCTGGGTGCAGTGTTGGGCAGTAAACTAATTTTAGATTACATATTACTGTAATATTATTACTTTTGCTCCAAAAAGTAAAGTAACGAGATTACTCTGCAAAAATGGGTAATAAGTAACGCATTACTTTGCAAGTAACGCCAGTTACTTTTTAAAATGAGCTTGTTGTTGCATGCAAAAATAGAACAGATTTACAAGCTATCGACAGGTACTGTAACAACAGAGATGTGCAGTAGATTGTAGATCTAGTCCACACGCTGCATCCTGCGCACAGCTATGTAAACTACAAATCGCTTACTGCTTTATTTTGTATTTTATTTTAAAATACAAGACCTCAACTGTCTTTGAAAACAATTGTGAAGTTTAAAAAGTCAAAGAGACAGATTTTGTTGGCTTTGTTTTCAGGTACAGTTTGTGAGATTGGAGACTATTATTATTCCAATAAATTGGATTCAGTTCTAAAAAGAGCTCGCTAAACAGATTATGTACAGATTACTTGGGAAAGTAATAACGTAATATGTAATATATTACTCTTCAATTCCAGTAATAAGTAAAGTAATGATATTACTTTGTCTAAGGGGTAATGAGTAAAGTAAAGAAGTTACTTTCCTAAGTAATATAGACCAACACTGCCTGGGTGACCAGTCAAAGTAGTCTTTCACACCAAACGTGTGAGGCGAAGCGTAATTGAAGTGCTGACAGCCCAGTCTGTGCGATACAGCGGCAGTCAGCCGTGTGACGGTGCCACCGTTCCACGGCTTAAGCAGCGATCACTCCCAACGTGGATGATACAAGTGTAATAAGAGAGAGAGAGAAAGGAGCGTTTTTCTATACTCGGACACATTATAGCTCTATAATGGCCCATTATGTGACTGTAAATGTAACAGATATTGCAGAATGAATACAATGGTGGGCGGAACGCTCTTTAAAATAATAATAGACTGAAAGTAGTTTTGTAGAATCAAAGTATATCGAAATTAATTGAACATCAAATTGTATTACTGTATATAATTTTCCATACAAACAATTAGTATCGAAAGTATTGGTGTTTGGCAATTTCTAAGACGAAAATTAAAAAGCGTTTTAACCACTTAGTTTAGTATAACGTCTGTATGTATATTCCAGAGAATCCTCTTTTTTATGTATTTCTATGCAAATTCACACATTTTCCCCGGAGGAACAAAATCTGCACCATTATAGCTACTGGTAGGGATGTTCCGATGCCACTTTTTCATTTCCGATCCATATAGCACAATTTTTGTGTTAGCCAATACCGATACCAGAGAAGAATACAAAAGAAAAAATACCTTTATATGAAGTCACCAACATGGAATAACATACTCCTCTCTCAAATGTGCACTTGGGAAACTCCAAAGCAAATTCCACATGACCCAACATTTTACTTAACTGCTATGGTGTCAACCCCTTACCTCTGTGTCTGATCACTGGTTAGACAGGCATATTTGCTAATATGTGACAGGATAATGAAATATAAGGGCCAATACTGATACTTTTCCGATACAGTATTTGCCAATACCGATATAATAAAAAAAGGGACAAAAAGAGCCGATCTGATACTTTGGTATCAGTGTCGGGACGTCCCTAGTTACTGGACTCGATTTTAAATGATTTGTGATATCTGTCCTACACTGCTGCTAAAATGTGACACCCCTGACTCAAAGCTTCCACTTGCTTGTTTCATTTGTGTCACTTAAACATCTCAGCCCCCAGCCCCATCCAACCCTCTCTGGCAGAAATAAAAGAAACTAGAATATTCGCAATTTAAAAATTGCAAAGTGTGGTTGCCGTTGTCGCTTGCGTGGCCCCCCCCCCCCGCAGCTTCCGGTAAACAATTACGATGTGAACTTTTACGTCATCCCGGGATCACGTGGAAGTAGTTTGGAGGGCATTTATTCCCCCAAATAGCGTTTTTTGCAACAAACGGTTACATTCTGTGCGTTTGTGGCGCCCCCTATGGTTGAAAATGGAATTGCTTTTGGGCCTCTGTTGAAGGGCTCAGCCAAGACCTGTCATTCAAATTTGGGGTGGATTGGACATTTTTTACAAAAAATAGTTACATTTCGTGCACTTGTAGCGCCCCCTATGGTTGAAAATGGAATTGCTCTCGGCTGTAAGTTGAAGCCGTCACCCTAGACCTGTGACTCAATTTTGGGGTGGATTGGACATTCGGTGTATGAATTGTGGCCTTTTCTATAAAATAGGCCCCTCCCACTAACTTCGGAAGGCTATTGCGGCCTAACGATACGTGATATCAAAATTCTGCCAGCGCTGTTTTGATCGGATAGCTCCAGAGATCACGTGTACCGATTTTCGTGAGATTTGGACAAAATATGCAGGAGGGGGCAAAAAAGTGTGTTTTGGACAAAAATCAAAATGGCGGAAAATCTATCCTGACGCAAATGGGCGTGGCCTATATGGGGAGATGCGCCATGATCCAAGGAATCTATGGAAAAAAGAATTTTGATTCTACGACCTACGGTTCAAGAGTTATAGGCCAAAATGTACAGTGACCAGTTATAGCGCCACCATCTGGCCAAACGATAACGTAATTATATATGTCATAATGCAATTAATTTTTAAAATTATTGCGAACGGCCTCCCTGATTTGTGTAAGCATAGCCCTTACGGTCTCCGAGGGAAAAATACTTGAACTTCACTTTTTGCACTTTTCCATTCATTTCAATGGGCCAAAATAATGCACTAATTAATTCATATTAATTAAACTATGTAATATTTCTTCTTTTCAAAATACAAGCACACCATTCTGATTTTTTCCGCTCGATATGACGTATGGCACAACTGCGTGCTACTAGAACTGTGGGACGAGTAGCGCGCCGAAAAAGTGAGCGGACCCGGAATAAATAATAATAATAATTAAAACTACTTGGAATACAAGAGTCTGGTTGCCCTTCGGGCAACCACACTAATAAGAGACTCAAGAGGTGCGTTTCCAGAGGTTTGAGTGTCAATTTGCTTCTTTTCTCAGGCAGACGGCTCTTATATAATCTGATGGCTAGAACAAACAGCAATTCAACAACACTGCTGAGCAGGTGAAGTCGGCGACACAGTCGGTGTGAAATAAACATTCCCTATCGTTGATGTTGGTTCAAATCATTACTTTAAAGAACTTGAGAAAATAACAACAACAAGAGATGTTTTTTCCAATGGATCGGAACGGTAGTTATTTTAGTCCACAAACTACTCACCACCCAGGGCAAGGAAGGACACTACATGCAGAACAGTTCAGGGATTAATTAACAATAGTGTTACGTTTCCACAGGCGAGCAGATAGCTCTATAGTCTCCGCTGTCAAGTCAGAATAAACAATAAAAAATAAATACACAATAAAATCTTTGAAAGTTTAAATAGGATGATGTGAGGTTGCAGAGTGCATTCAGTTAAAATGGTTATACAGTCTGTATGGTTTATTCACATTAAGACTTTAACGCTCTGCTTTCACACCACAGAGACAAAGTGATATAAATGCTGTGTCTCCTACTACTGTATACGCCTTTTACTGTGGAAATGTGTCTGAGGAATTGTGGGAGTGTGCATGTGTGTGGTGTGTGTGTGTGTGTGTGTGTGTGTGTGTGTGTGTGTGTGTGTGTGTGTGTGTGTGTGTGTGTGTGTGTGTGTGTTGTGCGCATGTGCGTGTGTGATGATTCTCAGTTGCTTCCAAAAATAATGTTAATACGAATGTTTATTAGTGCTGTTGGCTGTAGGCAATGCACTATTGTTCTATAGTAGATTTCAGGCTGTGTATATTATCAGGCTGTGTATATTATCGGCTGTGTATATTATCGGCATTTAGCGCGCCACTTTGTGGCGCGCTATGAGCCGTGAACGCCTGCTATTTTTGGGGAGAATGTGAGAATGCAGCACAAATCTTTCAGTATGTTCTTTCAGAGCGAATGTTTTGTAGAATCTACAATGTCAGGATAAAAATGGGTTAAATGGTTGCAAACTACATGTCACCACCTGTTGCGTGGTGAAATCGGTTGCCGTCGAAGCCCCTATCGAGTGAAAGCTGTCCGACACGATGATGGAATCCTTTCAAACATCCAAATCCATGGCGGCGGGCGGTCTCCCGTCGTCTCTGCCCTCCCCTCTTAACCCCTCGTGCCTCTTCGTCAGCGCTTGGAAGAACACAACAAAAACGATAGCTGGAAAAGCGGCTACCGTGCATCGCTTTCCTGAATCTATAAAAGCCCCCTCTCGCCCCCCCACCACCCTGTCTGATTTGATCTGATGTGAGGCGGGATGATAACTGACAGCCCCGGAGACAACTCTACTCATCATTTGTGTCCACCGGAGCGCATCCGGAGCGAAAAGGAGAAGAGCAGGGAGCGGCGGAGCATCCAGGGTTCAACGGTTAAGTGGAGTAAACAACACAAACCCTCAAAGATAGACGCTATACAGCTCCACTGTGGACAGACCTTTATCTGCTCAATGAGAAGAAGCTCCTTCAGGATGATATATATAGCAGTGGGGTTTTCAACAGTGGTCCGGGGACCGTCAGTGGTCCCTGAAAGGATTCCAGGTGGTCCCCAGCTAAATTATGGACCCTTATAGAGCTGTAACTCTTGAGAGTTAGTTATCAAGAGTTAAATTATATTTAAACATGTGAATTACTTCATTATCAAGAATCTACACATTTATAAAATGTACAAGAACTGACCAAGAACTGACCATCATTTTGACCAACGTTTTGCCAGTTTATCTTCAGTTCATCTTACTAAATTGCGGACGAGAACTCAAAAAATCCTTCCGAGAGAGGTCTGAGAGACTAAACGCAACATCAAATGGTGGTCCGTGGCTAAAATGCAGAACAAATAGTGTGCCCTGGTATGAAAAAGGTTGAAAAACACTGATACATAGCGTTAGGGATGGATGGAGGATTGGGTGGATGGATGGATGGATGGATGGATGGATGGATGGATGGATGGATGCAGGAGAAGGAAGAGATAGCAAAAGGAGAAAAACACATTGGGGAGAGCTGATCCCCAAGGCATTTAGGGGATTTAGGAGGAGAGGACCCTACAAACAAACACTCCTTAAATCACCCAGCCAGATACCATCGTCTGTGCGTGTCTGTGTGTGTGTCTGTACGTACGTGCACGTGTTGTGTGCAACGTACGTGAGCACAAATGTACGAGGGCGTCGTGTGTTCCTGTGTGTGTGTTTGCAGGTGCAAGTGTGTCTGTGTGTGTGTGTGTGTGTGTGTGTGTGTGTGTGTGTGTGTGTGTGTGTGTGTGTGTGTGTGTGTGTGTGGGTGTGTGTGTATGTGTGTGTGTGTGTGTGTGTGTGCGCGCGCGTGCACGTGTCTGTGTGCGTGCGTGTCATCCATCGCCTGCAGCCTCTCAGCTCTGTCAGGGCAGTTAATAGAAAACAGAGTGATCTGCTGATAAGATAGGCATCAGAGAACCCCATTAATTAAAACCCCTAGCAGAGACAGAGAGAGAGAGACAGAGAGAGAGAGAGAGAGAGAGAGAGAGAGAGACGAGAGAGAGAGAGAGAGAGAGAGAGTGAGAGAGAGAGGAGAGAGATGGTTCAGTATATTTGGACCATACCTTCGTATGGACAGTTTTGCACCTTCATGGCTAAGCTCATGCACAGTTTGCACACACACCTGCTGCTTGTATGGTGCTATGGTGATGCCTGCAGCCACTCTTTTGCCACTCAAATGCTGTTGTTATCGTATACATGTAAATATAGATGTGTGAATATACTGTACCTAAGATTGCCTATCTTAGATTAAATGTGTACGCTGTATGGCAAGGTCATGCGTCAAGTTGCCAACAGCATCAATATCAGTGCAGCAATCAATGCAGCATGGCATACTGTAACTGTCATACAGCAGCGGTTTTCAACCTTTTTCATACCAAGGCCCACCATTTCTTCAGCTTTTTCGCCACAGACCACCATTTGATTTTGAGTTCAGTCCCTCTGACCAAAAAGCAAGGATTTTCATTTTTTTTAAACTGACAAATCGTCAAAATAGCATTTTTTCTACATTTTCCAATTGTGTAGATTCTTGAAAATTAAGCAATTCAGATGTTTAGATATAATTTAAACTCATTAAATGAAACAGGTTTGGTTTCATTTTACACTCAGAGTTACAGATCTATAAGGGTCCATTTGGGTTACCAATGGTCTGTCATTTAGTTGGGGACCACCTGGAATCCTCTCAGGGACCACTGGTGGTCAACAGACCACTGGTTGAAAATCACTGTGCTCTGCCGATACCTGCAGCCACTGTTTTGCCAGTCAAATACTGTTATTATCGTATACTATACGTGTAAATACACATGTGTAAATATATCTTAGATTGCCTTTTGACGTTTATTCTTTTCATCCCCCCCTTTTATATTTTTATGTGCTCTCCCTGCCTGGCTCTCTTCCTGCATTAATTTTATTTCTGATTTCACAATGTATGCCATGAAGTCGTAATACCGTATCTGGTGCTGTTTTGAAGCCTCACTACAGTAAAATATGCAGTGCATAATCAAAAAGACTATGCATGCAGTGACCAGAAAACAACCCATCTTATTTTATAGTATATATTCCTGAACTGGTTATCATTCTCTGAATTAGGTTTTTGTACACAAGCTCGTCCAGCTTGCTCTCATAGACTCTTGTAGAACTTGGACACACCCGTGCACATGTGCAGTAGATCCAGCACAGCGCATGCAGTGGCACAGGCATGAATTCATAATTTCCTGGGCCTGGGCCTGCCTGGGCACAGTGTGCGCACGTGAGAGTGTGAAATGATCATTCTACGATCTCAAGAGTTACAGATCCATTCGGTTACCAACTGTCCATCATTTAGCTTGGGACCACCTGGAATCCTCTCAGGGGTCCCCGGACCACTGGTTGAAAACCACTGCTCTATACTCTTTAAATGTTCTGATGAAATGAAAACAGCGGACCCTGTTGTAAACAAGAGTGATGCTTTATCTGTGTCTCGTCCGCAGTCTTGGCATTGACTTGTGCTTTCATGTGAAACCATTAATAAATACTTCAATCAATCAATCAATGAATATGACCCCCCCCCCACACACAAACACACACGCACACACACACACACAGTGGGAACGCCCTGCACGGCGTTCCCACAATGCACAGCGTTAACAGACAGACGGCCTCCGCACACAGGGAGAAGCCTCGATCGCCCGTCGGCCGTCTCGGCCGGTCGCCTTTAATCCGATTGGACGGGTTGCTGTCATCGCGGTGCGTAACTGATGGGTGGGCTCGGCGCTCTCACGGACGTATAAAACGGCAGCGCCGCGGCATACCGAAGCAGATGCTGATTAACCCGGCCGGCATCAATCTTCATTCTTCAGCGAGTGCTCACTCTGTATGTGTGTGTGTGTGTGTGTGTGTGTGTGTGCGTGCGTGCGTGCGTGCTGTGGTGCGTGCATGCGTGCGTGTGTGTGTGTGTGTGTAGGTGTGTGTGTGTGTGTGTGGTGGTCTGTGCGTGGGAGGTGATGCCGGCAAGGCGAGAGACAAGGCATGCGGGAGAGAGAAAGACACAGAGAGAGAGAGACAGGGCCAGATCTAGGCATGGGTATAGGGGGGCAATGTCCTACCAAATGCCCTGATTGCCCCACAAAACATGACGGCATGAAAACAGCCCACAGTATAATATTTAAAATGGTTTGAAACATTACTACTGCTACTAACTAACTAACAATTGTGGCACCACTAAACCAACAGCATTTCATCATTGAAAACAGAAAACTCTCTGAGTCAGACCTTTAGCTTTATGCATGCGGCGTGCCTGTTGCAACTTCAACAACAACTTCCAGTACAAGATATAAATCTTGTGGGTTACAGAACTAAATGATTCAAATGAAAATGGTATGAGCCGCCCTCATACCATTTTTGCCCTGCCCTCCCCAATTTGAAATGTTACATCCGGGCCTGGAGAGAGAGACGGAGAGAGACAGAGACAGAGAGACAGAGAGAGAGAGGGGGGCATTAGGAGTGAATGAAAAACATGAACGCTTGACGCCCCTGAGTGAGTGAGAAGAGAGCATGAACACTCCATCGCGTGACAGGAGCAAACAACAAACTATCCGATCTAGAAGCACACAACGAATCTGCCGAGATCACAGACATGAGCTTACAGATCGGGTTATTTTCGGCAGCGGCTTTCGGAATGAAAGACACATGGGTGGGTGGGAGGGAGGGTGGATGAGAGAGAGAGAGAGAGAGAGAGAGGAGAAGAGAGAGAGAGAGAGAGAGAGAGAGTAGATATGCAATTTTTGTAATTTACTGCCTCGGCGAGCAAATTTCTTCCCCTCATGTCGGGAGGAGCTGTGCGGAATGAGACTTTCTGACAGAGAGGTGAATGGAGCACTTTCCACATATTGCCTATTAAATCATCCCAGCATCCCGCAATCACTTCATCTCTCTCTCTCTCTCTCTCTCTCTCTCTCTCTCTCTCTCTCTCTCTCTCTCTCTCTCTCTCTCTCTCTTCT
>CM076982.1:30342752-30345821 GCA_039105355.1 Benthosema pterotum | reverse complement strand
CTCTCCCCCCCCCCCCCCCCCCCCCCCTCTCTCTCCCTCTCTCTCCTGGCTGATAGGAACTGGCACAGCACTGCACCGTCTCCTGTAGAACACTAGACAAGAGTAGGCGTTATTATCGTCAAACCCAGTGCAAAGCGGAGTGCGGGTGCACGCGTGTTGCGTGCACGTGAGAGACAGCGTGAAGTGATTCGGCTCCACTTTAACCCACCTACTGTGCGTATCGAATAATAGTTAAAAGAGCACGTCGCTGCCTGTAGCGGTGCTGCTATTTTCACTGGAAATATGGCACATGGATTGTTTCTCTACCTTAAAGGTGTAACAATAGTTGTGCGGCGGGGTGAAGGACACACACACAAACACACACACACACACACACACACCTTCAACAATTAGCTGAGCGCACAGGACGGGAGACCTTTAATCCAATAAAGCATTAAGCTAGCTGATGGACAGGTGCTCATTTGCACGCGCAGATGCACACATGCAAATTCGATACATGTACACACGCTGCAAACACACACACACACACACACACACACACACACACACACACACACACACACACACACACACACACACACACACATACACACACACACACACACACAGCAGCGGAACATTTACTGTATTCACAAGCAAGCCATTATCCCAAATTTGCTGATGTGTACTTTCCAGCCCGCTGGCACCGTTCCCCCACCGCGTCCCACAGTGCAATTACTGGCCTGTTTACACAAGCAAACAAAAGAGGTCCGTATCGTATGAAACACGCACGGCGCTCAGTAGCACTCACACATTCATTATGTTACGCCCCGCGCACCAACACAACGCTGGATACGGTGACCCCGTGCCGCTCTGCACGGAATCTACGTATCACCCCCATTAAGAATGCATTGTGTTCTCCTCCTCGCCCCGAAGCAAAGAATAGAGGCTGTGGTCTTTATACTTAAATGCTTATCCAACAACAACAAGTTGCATTTTGCCACGGAGAATTATAAATGGCTTGTATAACACTGTGGCTCTAATGGCCGTCATTAGAGTGATGCTGCTCTCGTCGACTGTAGTGAAAAATAAACGTTTTCGCCACTCACCGATATTACTGTACAATACCGAGCCCCGTAAGCACCCGGACCATTTTTGTACTGGTGAGTATAGTGAAAACAGTTTCTAAATGCTGGAGGACCCAGCTACTTCAGAAGAAGAGGGGGTCCCGCACACTGTCTTCAATTTGTAATAGTTTTATTTAGTCAAACAACGTTTCGGTCTGAACGACCTTCATCAGGTATCTGCTAGCTGTAGCCACCGGCAGATTATATATCAGTTTTTCCCGCAGCGCTCTCTTGCTAAGGCGGCCGCCTTGACTGAACCCCGCTCCCGTCTTGACTACGTTTAAAAAAAAATGCAAGCTAACCCTTAGCCACGGACGGATCCAACTAGGACGGCGGTGGCCAACCCGCGGCTCTTTGACTGGCTTTGTGCGGCTTGCAGAAGTTGCGGCAGGTCTTCCATGACAATTGACAAGCCTCAAAAACGGGGGGGGGGGGGGTTTCCCCGAACGGTGCGCCCGCTGTTCTTTAGCGTTTCGTGCGCTATTTCGTGGTGGTGGTCGGGATGGAATGTGTTTCGTGTTGGTGGTGAATGGAGCAGTGCGCGGTGCACGCCGCCGTAGCCGCCGTGTCGTGCGCTGCGCGTCGTTTGGTGGTGGTGGTATATCACGCCGTTCCACTGTGGAACGGAGCGCCGGCATTCAGTCGTTAACCCCCACCCCCCCATCCCCCCCCCCCCCCCCCCCCCCCCCCCCCCCCCCCCCCCCCAGAGACTCGAGGAATATATAGAGTATATAGAATATATAGAGGAAATACAAGGCGAGGACCAATCAGAGACCCACGTCAGTCTGTTACCATGGAGAGGGAAACAGCCCAGCCCATCCAACCCTACAGGTAGGCGCAGGTAATGTCTTATAAATCCATAGTGTAAAAATAGTCAATAATAACAGGAGAATTCATTTGCAATAGAAAAAAAGTTATTTACAATAGAAACAAGACCCAGCACTTGACATTTCTCATCACAACAAACTCAACTAGTCCGAACGAACGTTGTGGCAAGTGTGCCAATAGAGTCCGTCGTTGAAGCAGGCAATGCCCATCAGCGTCAAGAGGCCCTCGCGATCGAGGAAATTGAACCCCACACACCTCTTCAGTGGCGGGGCGGACCGGTTGATTTAGCTGCACGTCTCACAATGCCAATGTTAACCCTTTCTGTAACGAATGCGTGTTGGTGTTTTAATGTTGAAAAATAGCAGATCTACAAGCCCATATCGCGCCACCGAGTGGCGCAATATGAGCTTGTAGTTCTGCTATTTTTGACAAATTGTGAAAATGTGGTTCAAATCTTTGAATACATTATTTCGGAAGCAAACATTTTTAACTAAAATCTTTGCTTCCGGGGGATCCCTAGAACAACATGTTTGTACTGTAGATGAGGTTCTGCAGCTAAATAATAGATATTTCTGACACAGAAAGAGATTTTTTCCCCCAGGAAAAACTAGAACCTCGCACCAGGGAATCTAGTGTCAGAAACTGGAATCTAACTTCAGAAACTACAATCTACTGAGAGGACCTAGGCGACTAGAATCTAGCATGAGGAACTAGAATCTACCATCAGAAACTAGAATCTGACACAATGGGTTAAAGCTAATGTAATAAGTGAGCCTTTTCAAACAACAACACACTGCAGACACAGACACCAGCAGTCTGCAGTGGGAGGACTATTGATTTTCAATGAACACCTGTAACTTCCCTGCAGAAAGGAGCTATGGCTGGCAGAGGCTGCATAATAATAACACCATGACACATGTCAGAACAAAGGAAAGCCATACTGTTGCTTTTTGATACAAGTATTTATTTTCAACAGAGCAGTGTTTTTTTTCAACCTTTTTCATATACCAGAGCAAACTATTTATTCAGAATTTCAGCAACGGAATACCATTTGATGACATTTTACCCCCACAGAGCACAGATTTCTTTTGCTTTTGTCCACAATTCCAGGCTGAATTTCAGAAACAAAACAGTC
>CM076982.1:30150252-30337752 GCA_039105355.1 Benthosema pterotum | reverse complement strand
AACCCCTGATCTACAAGGACTCTCGCTTGTATATGCAGTGCTGCCTGCGTCAAATTGTGGGCTTGTAGATCAGCTAACTTCACCACTAAATAATGCTTTTAATGTAAATGAAAAATAGCACGAATTTTGTCATTTTCGACGGTTGAATTACGATGGGGTAGTATGGTATTGTATGATAGTATGATTAGGCCTACTCACTACACCTCACTCTCTCTCCCTCTCTCGCTCCCGGCATGCACGCACACACACACACACACGGACAGACACACTTGAAACAAATATTGCCAGTAATTGCTCTCACTTTGGTATGCTAATTAAAGTGTGCCCAGGTGTGTTTGGGAAACATTTTGGGGCGAAATGCGAGGAGATGGTGGCTAATTGGCAACATGTTGCTGGCTGAGCGGCTTGCAAACCATGCTAGCTGCTAATGGCAGTATAGCGACATACAACACAGGACACATGGCACTGTCACCAGGAGCTTGTTGTCAAAACCTCCCCCTCTCCACTTCCCTGTGTAAGTGTCTTGCCTGGCCAGACCACTATTCCACAATTCCTATTTTAACTACTCCTGACCGTTTTTGTGCCATGTGTCGTGATAGGGTATCGGTTTCCGGACATGCAGGATTTCCTGCAACACGTAGGGTACAACATGTCCACTTTAGCGCCCGCAGCCGCGCGGAACCTTTGGAGCCACGCGGTGCGTACAGGAAACAGCAACGGCCAGACATTACTGTTCGCAAGGAAAGTCAATCCACCAAGTAATTAAAAGAGCAGATACGTGTGGCTGAGCAGGAAGTCGATGCAACGTGCGGAGGCTGTGGTTCACGCAAGACTGCGTCAGAACTGTACGTGACACAGCGGTATCTGAGGGGGGGGGGGGGGGGGGGGGGGGGGGGGGGGGGGGGGGGGTGGGGGTATGAAAAAAAAAGTTTATTTCCGAGCGCAGGGCCTTGTGAGTGGCTGATAAATGGATGTACACACACCACCTGCACGGCATGCAGTATATGCTGGGTCTATATGAATCCTTCCACGCGAGTCAGAACTTCTCTTCCAATTCCTCACTCCATCATCTATAAGACTAATATACCAACACAAACATTGCTTATAAATGAGGCTTTTATATTCTCATGTTCTCCCCCAGAGGCCCACGTTGAGTACATTAAGTAATGCAGTCTTGACTCGGAGATATATGGTCTTCGTTCAGAACATAAATATATGGCTGAGAAAACCGCACCTAGTAGCCCCCCGAACCCAACTGCATGCCGGGGGCTCTCCAGGGGGAGAAAAAAACTGCTTAGAGAAAATCCTGAGTATGAAAATGATCTAACCTGTGAGGATAGAGGCGACTGCATGCGAGTGGAGGAGAGGAGATATGATTGTGCTGGGTGTAACATTCTCTACATAATCTGTGTGTGTAATACTGGCAATGTGCTGGGAGGAGGGGGAGACGGGGAGAGGGAGAGAGGGGGAGAGAGAGAGAGAGAGGGAGAGAGGGAGAGAGAGAGAGAGGTGGTAAAATATAAAGTGTCCATTTGGATATGGAGCAGCGAACACATTCCATATTAACCTTGAGTGCAGCTATATCTCTCTCCTATGGTGTGTGTAGATTAGCCTCGGGGGGCTTTGCGTGTGTGTGTGTGTGTGTGTGTGTGTGTGTGTGTGTGTGTGTGTGTGTGTGTGTGTGTGTGTGGTTGTGTGTGCGTGTGCACGTACACGTGTAACACGGTTTGATGAATGCTGATGTAAGGTACGTTAGTGCCAACAATTACCCTGGAAAAAAACTCTGACCCGATTATTGGATACAAACAATCTGACGTGTTCATTAAACAAGCCGTGCGTGTTGTGTGAGCACACACACACACACATGCACACACACACACATGCACACACACGTGCAAAAATAGGCTTAAACAAATAGGCAACAACATGAACTCAAGCACAACAGCACAATGCGGCAATGCCCTTCAACAACAATCAGTGCAAGTTGTAGTGGTTTGTGTGTGTGCGTGTGTGTGCATTCACACGCATTTATGTATTCAAGGATTTGGTTAAACCCCAACCCACGTTAGTCTGGGCAATGGCATAGACACACACACACACACACACACACACACACACACACACACACACACACACACACACACACACACACACACACACACACACACACACACACACACACACACACACACACACACACACACACACACACACACACACAGGAAAATAAAAACTATTGCAGCCAATTTACTTAGAACAGTCATGGATAATGTCCAGGAGGACACAAGCAAGCACAGCAAACACACACACACACACACACACACACACACACACACACACACACACACACACACACACACACACACACACACACACACACACACACACACACACACACACACACACACACACACACACACAGCTGTGCCTCAGGGCCAAGGATCTGGCGATGCATCATTACCCTCCCTTGGAGGTGATTCCGCATCCCAGCATGCATTTCTCATGTGGAGAGAGAGGAGAGGAAATTACCCCTGGGCTGAGCTGAGAGCCAGCAGAGTGTGTCCTCTGCTGCTGCTCTCTCTCTCTCTCTCTCTCTCTCTCTCTCTCTCTCTCTCTCTCTCTCTCTCTCTCTCTCTCTCTCTCTCTCTCTCTCTCTCTCTCTCTCTCTCTCTCTCTCTCTCTCTCTCTCTCTCTCTCTCTCTCTCTCTCTCTCTCTCTCTCTCTCTCTCTCTCTCTCTCTCTCTCTCTCTCTCTCTCTCTCTCTCTCCTCTCTCTCTCTCTCTCTCTCTCTCTCTCTCCCCCATCTCTTCTCCCCACCCACCTCTCTCAAGTACTAGTACTAAGTGTATAATTTGGATGTACCTTCCTTTCTTTTTGCCCCCCACAAAACAAAAAGTTCAATGTCATAATTTCGTTAAGTTACGATTTCCTGTTAATAACCTGGGTAAAAATGTACAGCATTGGGAGGAGAGACACTTCACTGTGAGGGGACGACAGGATGAGGAGAGATGTTGTTGCTTCTGCGTAATTGTCAAGATCAATGGCTGCGTTTGATATTGAACAGGCCAAAACGATTCATATCAATACTCCTGCATCGACAGAATAATACCGCATAATGTCATGGGTATAGTACTCAGAATTAAATGGTGCATTCTTTCTAAGATTGCTGTTGCAATTATGTGATGGATTCTTATAGTGACATGAAGTACACCGTTGCGTGCAGTAATATCTCTCATCATGTAGTCACTACATGTGTGTTGCATGCGGGTGTTTAGTCTACTGTAGTCCATTGTGTCCTGACCCTCGATTCGACTTTCTGACACCAGATCATACAGTAGTTCCTTACACCAGATTATAGCTGCAGCAACATTCTAGCTTTTGACGCTAGACTCTACAGTAGTTTCTGACACTAGATTCTAGTTAGTGACACTGAATTATAGTTTATGAAGCTAGGATCTACTTTTTGACACTAGAATCTAGTTTCTGATGCTAGAATCAAATTTTTGACACTAGATTCTATAGTTCCTGACACTAGATTCTAGTTTCTCTGAACAATCTGTGTTCCCGTGTCAGTGATGCTAACATATTTCAAGTCAAGGACCACCAGAATTATCCATATTTGGCTGCGGACCCCCATCTGAAAACATGTTGTTCTAGGGATCCCCCAGAAGCAAAAAATTGAGTTAAAAATTCAGAGATTTGCAGCACATTTTCACAATTTTTCAAAAATAGCAGAACTACAAGTTCAGCAGATCTACAAGTTCATATCGCGCCACTCGGTGGCGCGATATGAACTTGTAGATCTGCTATTTTTCAACAGATAAAACACCAAAACGCGTACTCACAGGGCTAGTGTAGTAGAGGTAGTGGTAGTAGAGTGGAAGAACGGATTTCCAAACAATTGCACCCCCAAAAACTGAACCTTTGACATTCAGTAGATTTGCTCTGATGTTCCTGGTGTTTGTGATGTCACCACATGCAAATCCCATCGAGGGGATTTGCCAGTCACTGTTTTCACCGTTTTGCACATTTTCATTGCAGCTCAAAAAGGCTTCCAGATCCCAGAGAAAATGATTGTTTTCAAATCTCCATTTCTAGGAAACACAGAATGGGGGGGGCAGTTCATCATGTTCACACAACATCTCTAAGGGATATTAATGACTTGGTAAAGTATTTAAAATGGGTGGAATTCCCCTTTAATGTCATGAGACAGAGAGAGAGCGAGAGAGAGAGAGGCCAAATTGAAACTGAAACGTTTCAATTTAAACTGGTGAACATAGCAAAGGCCTCTGTGTTCAGATACAAGATAAAAATGGCAAAAAAACTGGCTTTGTACGAGTTTCAGTGTTATATAAACCTCCATTATATCCTTGAATGAAGACGGCGCTTCATCGCAGAGGTTAAACGGACGCCTCCGCTTGCACTCGCTCTCTTTCAGCGATAATTCGATCTGGACAAGCTAACATGAAGCGCTAAATGTATTAGCGGCTATTAGAGGCGAGGACCTCTTACAGGGAGGCGTGTGTGTGTGTGTGTGTGTGTGTGTGTGTGTGTGTGTGTGTGTGTGTGTGTGTGTGTGTGTGTGCGCTTGCGCATCCATGTCCACGCCCGTGCTCTTGCACTAGCTTGCGATTGTGAGCCAGATTGCAAGTACGTGTGTGTTACTGTGTTTATGAGTGCATGTTTAGCGATCACACATAAAAAAAGGAACAACCTGCAGCAAATGTTGGTTTGCGTTGGTTGCGGAAAAATAAGCGGGTGTCAGTTAATTGCCATTCCCTTGAGACCACTGAATGACTAACAGCCCTATGCGTGCTATGCTGTACGCGCAAGATTGTATGACACGGTGTTGGTACACCTCGCCATCTCTCAAGATCTGTGCTCGGAACCAGGGGCGGATCTAGGCATGGGCATGGGGGGGGCAATGCCCCCCTAAATGCCCAGAGTGCCCCACCAAACATGACGGCATGCAAAACAACCCAAATTTCAAAGATATTTCAGACTAAAGTGCTTATATTTAAAACTATTTTAAACACTACTACTGCTACTAACTAACTACAGTTGTGGCACCACTAAACCAACAGCATTTCATCATTGAAA
The DNA here is from genome assembly GCA_039105355.1 of Benthosema pterotum. Taxonomy (NCBI): domain Eukaryota; kingdom Metazoa; phylum Chordata; class Actinopteri; order Myctophiformes; family Myctophidae; genus Benthosema; species Benthosema pterotum. The sequence goes on along the minus strand of CM076982.1, from coordinate 30,332,652 downwards.
ACAGAAAACTCTCTGAGTCAGACCTTTAGCTTTATGCATGCTGTGTGCCTGTTGCAACTTCAACAACAACTGATGATGATGCTTAATTGCCTGATAAAAGTCCTGTAACCAAAATGGTATGGGTGCGCCCCCATGCCATTTTTCCCTGCCCCCCCCCCCCAATTGGGAAATGTTACATCTGCCGCTGACACACACACACTAATTAGACACCATGTGCCGGTAACTTTTTTTTGTCCTATATATTTTTTCTCTGATGTACTCTTGGATGTATTATGGATGTGTTTTTAAACGCTGTTTCAATTTGTGACAAGTACGATGTGGTACTGTTTTTTTGTTTTGCCTCTTGGGCAATTCCCAGAGATTCTGTCATGTGTTTTTACTGGTGAAATAAAGGTTAAATAAAAAATAAAAAATAAAATAAGTAATATTTGCAATTACTGTATGCAGTTACTTCAAGTAGTACATATTGACATTAACATTTTATTTTTACATTCAAACATGGCACCATGCTGTATTTTTTAATACAGGCCTTTACTACTTTTACTAGTTTATTATTTTGTGTTAATGTGGACAGAACATGGAGCTGTGCTTTCGTGGTTGACTAGTTATTGTGTTTCTACAATATGAACATACTCTGTTAAAATTGGTATATGGCAGCGTTTTTTTCTACCAGTGGCCGGGTCCACCAGTGGTCCTTGATGAAAAGCTGGTTAACCACATGTAACTCTTTGAGAGCGTAAAAATGTAACCAAATGGACCATTGCGGTTCCATTTCGTTTCTTGTTTACACTCGCAAGAGTTAACCCACCCCCTGCTGTCCACGTGGACTCGTGATCTTCTCTGTCCGTCCCCCCCGCCAATCACGACGATCAGCCCAATCACGACGATAACCATTTCCCCCATTATACATTAGATTAAACCCTTGTGCATCCACCCTGTGGATATCAAACGTCTACATCAAAGGACAACACCACAGCAGACGATCACAGCACACCATGCACAGACAGAGTAGCCAATTGTATCTAAAAATCAACTGAATATAACTTGCTGTGCCCACCGCATGGCAGCAGCAGCAGAGAGAGAGAGAGAGAGAGAGAGCAGACGGCTGCGCACACACGCACACACACACACACACACACACACACACACACACACACACACACACACACACAGTAGTCCGGGGACCACCAGTGGTCCCTGAGAGCATGAGGTCCATTTGGTTTCATTTTTCTGATCTCAAGAGTTACATACCCATAAGGGTCCGTTTGGTTACAAAGGATCCATCATTTAGCTGGATCTAACTAGCTCAAACAATCAGTGCCACCATTACAAAAAAAAAAGAACCCAAAAAAACAGCAACCAAGGCTTTTTTTAACACCTAGAGAGCCAAGCCCGAACCTGTTCGGGCTTGCTCCGCCCACCCCTTTGACGCCAGGCCCGAACTGGTTCGGGTTTAGCGTTTATTGTTTAATTCGTTAGTTTAATGTCTGATCTACCTGTGTGTGTTGACTCCTATGAGGGAATGTTGCTTTAAGACGGTCAAATCACGTGGTGCATGGAACACGTGATTTCCCCAGCTTATAAAAGGCCGAGACGCGGAGGCCTCTTTGTGGGTAAGACGATTGTGGCGTTGGTCTTGTGGTGGAGAGTTGGAGAGATTTTCAGAGCGATTCAGAGCGATTCAGAGCGATTCAGGTAGAGCGAGTGAGTGAGTGAGTGAGTATAGCAGTTTAGTTTATTAGTTTCTGTAGTTTTAGCTTTAGATCTTAGTTTATAGTAGTTTCAGTTAGTAGTGTTAGCTTTAGTTAGTATTAGGTTAGTGTTTAGTCAGTTTTAGTTTTAGTGTTCGATCATTTGTTTTAGTAGTTCATTTGTGTGAGTTTAGTGTAGTGTCTGTCCATCGTCCAGTGTTAGTGTTCTGTGTAGTGTAGTGTAGTGTCTTCTTTTCGGTGTCATCATGGCTCCGAAAAAAGACAAGAAAACTCCCCTTCCCCTACCCCGGCGCGAGGCGCCACAATCGGCGAAGCCAGCCACTTCATCCTCGGTGGACCGTCCTTCTGCCGCGGCTGCGGCTCCATCTCAGCCTCGGAAGCGTGCCTCCAAGGCTCCCACGGCAGCAGCTGGTCCCCCTAAGCTCCGCCAGACCGTCTTGGACAGCCACTTCAAGGTGCTGGTTCGTCCTAGCGCGGACATGACGGACTCGGAGCCGGAGGAGCCGAAGGAAGAGATGGACCGGGTTGATGTGTCTGACCGCAGCGAGACCAAGCCGCTGGTGAAGCGCATCCACAGCCCTGGTTGCGTTGGTGTGGAGCGCGGTCGTAGCAAGAAGAGGGTGAAACGTCGCGATCCAAGCCCTGGCAGCCCGGTCGCAGGACCAAGCGGCGTCCCCCCCCGGCGGCAACGCCCCAAGAAGACACCTGCAGCCGGCAGAAGCAGCACGGAGCCCCCGGCCAAGCGCCGAAGCCCTCGGCTGTCGGCTAAGATCCTGCCTGACAAACGGGCTTTCAGCGGGACATCTTCCTCGTCCGAGGAAGATTATGGCAGCGATTGGGACCCCACACGTGAACACTTCTCGGGTAAGTCTATAATTACATTATATATAGGATTGTATTCTTAGCTGCTTGTCACGCTAGAATGAAATCATTGCATTTGACTTTATAGTTTTCATCATAGGATGTATTCAGTATTGGTTTTAGCGCGATTCCATGGGTGGGTATAATCGCGCCTTGTAGCAGGTGGCGGCTGGTCAGGTCGCCCCGACCCTCAAAGTATAAACAAAAAAAGTTCATTGGGGTTATGTTTACGGGGCCTTACAGTCAAAGATGAAACAGAACGGGGATCAGATTGACTGGTGCTAAGATCACACTGTGGCGCAGGTCTGAACTTTTCTTTGAAGTTGCTAGTAAGTATAAACAATGTTGGCAAAAAAAAAAAAATCACGAGGGGAGCAGGTGGTCCGTGCCACGCGTTCATTTCATCCCTGCCAATGTGTTGATAACGAGGAGGAGACGCAAGGCGCGGTGGTGGTGGCGGCGTTCATGTATTATACTTATTTTTTTAGCGATTCCGTGGGTGGGTGTAATATAATTCCCCGAACCTTATCTAAGCAAAATGACTGTGCATTGGGTTATGTAGCCATAACGGAGATCAGCTGTTTCGATCTTTGGCCATCCCTTCTAGTTGTAAAAGTAGACCTAAGTCATGCTGACAAATAGGTATGTGATTGCATTTTTAGCAGAATGTGATGACATGCTAGAGTACAGACAGCTCAAATCATATGCTTTTATGTTCCTAATTCACGCTAAAACATGTCATTTGGATCCCTCATTTCTTCCTTGCAAACGCTGATTGTGATCACCACAAAAGATAGACTGGTCACGTTTGCTGTTGCGATCGTGGCGACAACTCCATTCACTGCATGGGGCCAGTCCAATGGCGGCTCTTCTACGTAGACGTCAATGGAAATGGGACAGTGCGGGGAAAATAAGATTGCATTGACGTATATGGGCCGCGCTGCTCGCGCAGCACCCGGATTCGCTACCCCATCATGACGTTGCGTCATGATGGGGTAGCGAATCCGGGTGCTGCGCGAGCAGTGTGTTTGTGTGTGTGTGTGTGTGTGTGTGTGTGTGTGTGTGTGTGTGTGTGTGTGTGTGTGTGTGTGTAACATTGGCACTTCAGTGCTGTTATTTAGCTTGTAGATCAGCTGTTCTGTTTTACAAGATCCATTATATAACATTCACAATGCAGTGTCTCAGTAAACTATAGAATCATACCATACAGAGACTGTGTAGGGACTACACTGTCTGTATTCTATGATATGGTTTACTGAGACACTACACTGTTTTATGTATGTGTGTATTTATCTTGCACTGTCTTTTCCATAGCAGTACTAAACTGATTTGAATTGTTTCATATGCAGATGGCCAACAGGCCTCCTCTGAAGCTGTCCAGCCTTCTCCTCTGGTCTCTGTTCCTGCTGCTAAATCCAGGGACACAGCAGGTAAGACGATGTAAAACAAGACAAATCATGTTCATAGTTTTTATTATAGGCATCACAGGTTACAGTAAAAGTGTGAGAAATTAGTTTCATACATTTACAAATGTATTTTATGGTATTGTGTATTCCTGTCTCTCTGCATTGTGATCTTGGAGAATAGTTTACTGACACTGTCCCTCTGGATTCTATAGTTGGTGTGGCTGCTGAGTCTTCTGCCCGCCATTCTGGTGATGATGACGTTTCCATGGAAGCAGGTAGGGTAATACAAAACAAACTGTTTATAGTTTTCTTAGTCATCACAGGCTACAGTAAAACTGAAATTGTTTTCCTACGTTTTACTTATTGTATGGAATGTATTGCTGTCATTTCCAGATGACTCTTGGTTCAGTGATGGCTGGAAGCCACAGGACATCCCCTTCACTGGACAGCCAGGGCCAACTGCTCTTACTGCTGAGCTGGGTAAAGACAGTAAGCCAGTCGACTACTTCCAGCTCTTCCTGACGGATGAACTGCTTGGGAAGTTGGTGGTTGAAACCAACCGCTATGCAGAGCAGTGCATCGCTAAGGTGTGTCTCTTTTGTGTGTATAGTCCACAATTGTTTTTCCAAATTTGTTACACTAAGGGAAAAATGGCATGTTTTTCTCCATGAATTGATTACTGTTTCCTTGCCACATTGATGACACTGTAAACATACCTGACTTGCTTTCTACCAAAAATAATTTTCCTCTCCCCCCCCACCCCCCCCTCTGTCCATTTCATCTAGATCGGCGAGGACCAGCTCCCTCCAAGTTCACGGCTACGGGCCTGGAAATCGACTACAGTGCCGGAGCTCAAGAACTTTTTGGGCCTGTTCTTCCTGATGGGCATCGTGAAGAAGCCAACTGTGGAAAGCCATTGGTCCCAACGCCGGTCCATCGAGACCCCCCACTTCGCCAGGACGATGTCTCGCAACCGTTTTGAGCTGCTCAAGCGATTCTTTCACTTCAGTGACAACACCAGCAGTGATAAGGATCCCTTGTACAAGGTCAGGCCTGTGTCGGAGGACATCCTCAAACGCTTCAGAGACGTGTACATCCCAGACAAGAACATAGCCATTGATGAAGCCATGCTGAAGTGGAAGGGTCGTCTGGCTTTCAAAGTTTACAACCCTTGCAAACCCATTAGGTGAGCTATTATTATTTTTTACAAATTTCATTTTTGATTGTATTAGAATAAAATCAGTACAGAGGAATAAACAAAGTGTTTTTTGTTTGTTTTTTGTCACACAGATGGGGCATAAAATCATACGTCCTCGCAGAGAGCGCAACGGGCTACATTTCGCGGATGAAGACGTACAGTGGAGAAGGCAACAAGTTGGATGAACTCATCCCGTGGCTCCTTGGGGACCTGCAGCACAAAGGGTACCATCTTTACATGGACAATTTTTATAATTCAGTAAAGCGGTGTGAGCTTCTCCAGGAGTTAGGCACACAGGTCTGTGGAACCATCAGACGACAGCGGGGTGAACCAGGTGCCATAAAGAAGATCACGTCACCAAATCACCTGAAATTGGAGGAGATGGTCACACGGCACAATGGGAACGGGGTGCTGATGACTGTCTGGAGGGACGGCAAAAACAAGCTGGCACGGATGGTGTCTACAATCCACCAGGACAAGATGGTGCTGGTGGCGGAGAGGAAGAAGGGGCAGAGCGAACCGGTGAGACGCCTGAAGCCTGAGTGTGTCGCCGAATACAACCGACACATGAACGGCGTGGATCGAATGGATCAGAGAATCTCTTACTACCCCTTCGCCAGGAGAACCTTGAGGTGGAACCTGAAATATGTCCTGTACCTCTTTCAGCTGTGTTTTGCCAACGCTTTCGTTGTGTACAGGGCCAAGGGGGGCACCCTGACATCTCTGCTGAAGTTCACCCTGGAGGTCATTGAGTCCTGGACCGCGGTGAGAGCGGTTGGTTCTGAAGAGGGGGAGGAGGCAGTGGCAGAACCAGTCCAGCATGGTGAGGAGGACGACTACGAGGAAGACGGCTTCCAGCCGGAACAAGTGCCCCATACTCCCAAGACGGACTGCCCGCAACGGCTGGACGTCAAGTTTTGTGGCCACGTGCTGGTGGAGCTCCCTGAAGGGAAACAAGGGAAGAAGAAGCCAACGAGGGTATGCAGGGTTCATACCCGCAGTGGACAGCGCAAAGAAACCAGATTTTATTGCCCTGTCTGCAAGGTGCCCCTGTGTAGAACGCCATGTTATTTTGTGTACCATTCACTGGCAAACTATGACGGATATTTCCCAGGGGATTAGACTTGTGGGGGGTGTCGTGGGGTGGGGGTGGGGGGGTATGTAATTGAATCATTTTTTTATTTTCTTTTTTACCAATCTCGCTTGAATCATACTTTGCTGCTGGGTACATGTGGGTTGGGGGGTGGGGGGGATGAAAGAGTGGGTTACCAGTTGTACTGTTTTATTTATTTTATTTACTATTTTGTTATCTAAAAAAAAACTCGAGCCTGTGGGGGGGGGGTGTCGTGGGGTGGGGTGGGGATGGGGGGTATGTAATTGAATATCATTTTTTTTATTTTCTTTTTTACCAATCTCGCTTGAATCATACTTTACTGCTGGGTACATGTGGGTTGGGAAAAGGGGGGTGGGGGGATGAAAGAGTGGGTTACCAGTTGTACTGTTATTTATTTTATTTACTATTTTGTTATCTAAATAAACTGGAGCCTGCATCTTTGGTTCATATCTAAGCAATGTGGTGTTCATTCTGCACACATTTCCAAGGTTTCAATTGAATTTACAGTTAGAAACTGCTTATAACTATTTTCTGTAGTCCAGACAGATACATGCTATATATCAGAAGGCCAGGAGGTTGTGTCTTCAACCTAAAAAAAAAAAAGTATGGGAAAAAATGTATGTCAAATATTGACCCATTTGGAGCATGTTCCATCAAAGCAGATTTTTAGTGACTTATTGAGCTGTATTCAAATGCTAATAATTCCAATTTGGCACATGATAAAAAGATGGGGTTTGTTTGGGCTGGAAGCTGGCAATCCACCCGTTAGTTTGAAATATGGTATGTTCACATTGTGCAAAGGTTACATTTTTTTTTCTAGATGAATTTGTAGCTCTACTGCGTTCTGGCAGTAAAAGAAGAGTCAAAAACCTAGATGAAGTCATTTATAGAAAATGCACCGTTTGGACAATATGAACATACAACACATCAAAATAAACATGTGAAAGATCTGTTCCCAGCAAAAAAAAAAAATATCTTTCTATCATGTGCCAATTTGGAATTATTAGGGTTTGAATACGGCTTATTGACCAGTCGGGGATTCCTCCATGTTGGACACTGTCTTGCATAGAGCCATATAATTCACTGTTGGGTCAAAAAAAAAATTTTTTTTTGAGGTTGGAGGGCACCATCTGCTGGTTGTTTTGAGGTACTGCATGCGCATGTACTAATTTCAGTTCCAGAGGTACAATGCTTTGAATCTTCCAAAACTTTGAAGGCTGATATCTCACAATACTACTTTTTACCTGTTTACTGTCTGTACATTCTGTCTGTCTGTCCTTTTATTATTGTCCTAACTATCAACTCTATCAACTCAGTTTATTTTTTCCAAAAGAGTAAACATCCTACTGAATACTTGGATATAAGGTTTGCACATTTATTTCAACAGATAATATTTTTAAAAAATATATTAAAATATAATGAAATGAATTGGGGTCTATGGTGGCCCTCTATGGTGTCACACTCCAAATATGGAGTGGCGATAAGAGTGTTAAACATTGCCTTGTCTAGCCATATTATGTCAACAGGTCAACCACCAAAGATCAGGGAAAAGATCGCTATTAGATCCAAAAGTCAATAAATCCAAGCTCCTTCAGTGTACAGATCCATAAGGCTCCCTCTACTACACTCTCTCGTCTCTCTGTTTGTTGTGTGGTTGCTATGGAAACCCGTAGCTGACACATGTGGCTCTCCTGCCACGTGGCAGGGAGAGCCACGTGTGAGGGTGAGAACCCTGTAGACTCAACTACATGCAACACATGCTCTCTCTCTCTCTCTCTCTCTCTCTCTCTCTCTCTCTCCCCTCTCTCTCTTCCTACAGTGTTGCCAGGTTGTCGGAGAGAAATAAGTAACCAGGTCTCAAAATAATACTACTTTACACATGAAATAGTTCAAATCCATCAGGCATTGAACATGGCAGTTCTTCAAGCTCGTTGTGATGTGTTGTGGAAGTAAATGAAAAAAAAGTTGTTTGAGGTTGGCATGATTTTATTTATAATATTATTTTGATGTATTTATATGGTTATGGGTATTGTATAGTACATTTTGGTATGGTGCCGTTCAAGTTTAGTACAGTACATCACAGTGTGTGATGTGGATGTGAGTGTGGTATATTTCCCTAACTGTGCTATATCATAAACTGATTTCTGCAAGAAAATGCAGCCACAGAACATCATCTGTGGGGACTACATGAACATGCCATATCTCTAATGAAAGGTTATGATGTCCTCTTGAATACAAAAGCGAGTTTCTAGCATGTACCATTTTGGAGTTATCAGTGATCAAAAACAGATTGATGTCACATAATTCAGTCACTATTGAGTAACAATGCTGCTTTCCAAGGCTGATATTTACATAACGGTAGATGCTATTTTATTATTTATTTTTTTAGATTCAAGCAGGCATCATGAGGTTTAATTTGATATATGGCATGGATGTGTAGCAGTAATATTACCTAATGTTAAATGCTAAATAAAACTTTGAATTGAGTTATTGAAAATGGCCTCTGGCCTGCTGCATCATCTGCCATTATAACGCACTGTATTCAATTGCTAATATCTACAAAACAGAACATGTTATCAACTCACTTATTTTTTTTCCATGAAAGCAAAGAGATGGAGGATTTTTTAAGGTATTCCGTGTCTCGAACGGCCCACCATAGATTTTTCCATAATTGTCTAAAAGTCAGGTATTTCTGGCAGTGACACTTACTGTCCCCCTTTCTTGCAGCAGCGGGTGGGTTAATATATTCATCATCTGAATTAGCCCAAGTCTACACAACTAGAGAATGTAGAAGATTAATGTTCATTTTGATCTGTATGTTCGACTGACTTGTTTTCTCCGAAATCCAGCCTGGAATTGTGGACAAAAAGTAAAAGAAATATTTATTTTTGGGATCTGTGGGGCTAAAATGTGATCAAATGGTGGTCTGCCGGCTCAAATTCTGAATAAATAGTGGTTCCTGGTATGAAAAAGGTTGAAAACCACTGGTATACGGTACACATACGGTATATGGGGCCTCGTATTTGGTCTTGAAACAGGCCTCCAGATTGCGAAGGCCGCCCCTGCATCTCCTACAGTGTAATAACACTGGACAAAGTGCTCTAGTGGGTCCATATAAAGACTGGAGAGACACTTAACAAAGCGGTGTATGCGTGTGTAGCGTCACAGAGAGACAATTTAACAGGCTGTCGCCTAAAGGTCATCCGTGCCAGCGTGTTTTGCTTCGCGTCACTAAACAGCTACAGTGGCTACGAGGAGGTAAGAGTGGCCATTTGGGAAATGGACGCTTCACACGTGCTATAATGGGCTCTGGCTGTGTTCCAATGCCACCACAAGCCCTGGACCTTTACGGCTAGTGGCTTTCAACGCTTTTCATATCAGGGTCTCTCATTTATTTGGCACTCGAGCCATGCATGGACGACCGTTTGATGAGATATATACGGTAGCCTCTCAAATCCAAAATGTGGAATATGTTGTTGCTGCTGCAGAACACAATTTTGTCCACAATTGGCATACTGTATTGATGTTGGTAGCCTTAAATAGGAATTTCACCCATTTTCAACATTTTAGTATGTCATTAATATACCTTAGAGATGTTGTGTGGACATGATAAAAAGTTCCCCCATTCTGTGTTTCCTAGAAATGGAGGTCTGAAAAAAGCAACATGGTGAAATACATCATGATGATATCATCATGATGTATTTCACCATCTCAATTATTTATTTCAGAGCCCTTTTTTCTGTACGCTTAGGAAAATTCTGAAAATGGGTGGAATTCCCCTTTGGGAGAAAGACAACAGGCAAATGCAAACATAACAATTCCTCTAGTCTACATTGTCCGTAGATGTAAATGTGTAGACTTTACGTAATGCAGATGTAACTCAATTAAACTGGATGGTTTTTACTGTATGTTCTCGAGAGATAAAGATTTATATTCCAACTAATGGTGCATTTGGTTACAAGTTCTAGAACATCTGGAACATCCTCAAGGACCACTGGTGGACATGTACACTGTATGTTGATCACTTCTATGAGACAATTCCCTCAGATATTCAATGGTCCTAAGAGCGTAACATTATGGACCCTATTGAGCTCCTTCCAGGCAAAGACAGCAGCTTCAAAACCACACCTAGGGACGGCTGCAATTCCTAACTGGCTGCAATTCCTAACCGTGAACTGACTTGCTACTTCTATGCTTACAGGAGTGATAATTTGTTTGTCTTTAGTTGGATGAAATGTACAAGATGGCCACTATTGTAAACAAGTGTAACTAGTGTGTCCACAGTTATCAGCTCTGTTGTCTAGTTGTCTGTCTGAAATGCATTGCAAATCTCCTAATCTGCATTGAAAAAAATAAAATAAATAAATAAATAAAAATAAAAATCATTCATACATCCTCATAGTCTGTTAATCCCTCTCCTTATTATTGGAGTTATTTGGCTGAAGACAGAGTCAGGAAGTTAACATTTACTATGGTCTGCTATTGTCATTTTAATATGTGCACCCCAAACATACTTTTTGTAAACGATTGAAGATCATGTTGTTTAGAGAAAATGTGGCACAAATCAAGCTTGCATTAACCCAAAAAGAAGAACCCAAAATATTGAAATTCAAAAAAGCATCCCCATAGGCAGCATAAGCCACCAGGATTCTTATTTCCGTTTTGTTGTTGTTGTTACCGCACTGGAACCAGGGTGATTGCTATTCCCATACTCTCATACTACTGTGCAAGGTCTAAAACTGTATAGCAAAACAATAAAGGAAGCAGTTTTGGTCCACTGTGTTTTGTGTCGTGTTGAAGGACAATTCCCTGCAGTCCCACCGTGGTATGAGCTTGTACATGTGTTATTATTATTATCATTATTGCTGTTTCTTCTTTTGTTATGTTAAAGCAATTACTGTGTGTCTCTAGTGTGGACATAATACATATTGAATCCACACAGAAATGTATTAAAAAGACCATGTGACTAAATAAATAACTACATTGGATCCATTTGGCAAAAGCATTGGCACTTTATTCCCCAAAAAGTACATACAAGGTTTCTACCCCACAGGGGGTCTTATATGTTACCTCCCTAAACCCATTCATTTCTCCCACTCTCTTGCTAATGCTTTCATTTTCATATCACATTCTCTCTCTCTCTCTCTCTCTCTCCCAATGTCTTGCCTTTGGCTCTGTTCGTTCGCCCCGTCTCTCTCAATAACTGTTATTTCGCAGACATTAGGTGCTTTCATTTCGAGCGCAACGGCTACCGAGTTCCCCCCCAGCAGAGACGGCCTGCACCTTAATCCAATAGAAAGCGCAAGCGCTGTATAGCTCTTGCTCTTCGAAAACTGAAGTCTGAGGAAATATCCTTCCGTTGTCTTCTCCCTCCCCTCCGGTCTCACAGTGATTACCCAGCCTTGAGCCATGATCCGCATACACCATGCCTGGGCTCTCAGGCACTGGCAAGGCAAGGCCAGGCCTTAGTGCCGAACGCATCGCTCCAAGTCCCCCTCACTGGCACTACAGGGCTTAACAATACTAGTCATTATAGTCCTACCTGGCGCTACTCCAGGGTCCAATGGCCCCCATGCTTTGCTTGTCTATGGAATATGGGCAAGAATGACTCTTTTTGCGCTTAGTTTCAAGTGAATAAATGTGTTCAGTGCCTATAACTATCGCTGTTGCTCACATAGAGTGGAGTCTCCTCCCGCCAAGTGAAGAAACTGTTTTGTTCTTCCTGTGTTGCGTTACTTTGACCTATGATTACGTTTTTTACAGAAGCAACAGCCGTAGTAAGTAAGCACTAAGCCTTGTCGAGCCACAGGCCCCTAGGGCAGGAGCCGATCGCCTGTATCTGTAGCTTGAGGCATGCAGCTTGATGTACAAGTACAACCCCTGGACAGGATGCTACTGTAGTATGTTGCGCAAACTACCCCCAATCCCACCCTTGATGCCCACGGTTAACAGTCTTTGGTATGAACCGACCTGCCAGTTTCAGGGCGGACACTCTAACCACAAAGCCACTGAGCTGTACCAATCTAAACCATTCTGTATTCCACAACTGTGTTGTGGTGTTTTAACTTTCATTGAAAAATAGTAGGCATTCACGGTTCATAGCGCGCCACTCTTTCAGTGTCGCACTAGTAGCCGTGAACGCCTGCTATTTTTGGGGAGAATGTGAGAATGCAGCAGAAATCTTTCAGTATGTTATTTCAGAGTGAATGTTTTGTAGAAACCACAATGTCTCGCGCAGAGCCCTGCAAGCTGCAGGCACTGGCTTGAATAAATTACATAGTTAAATGGGGCCTGCTATCAAGGCAAAGGTCACTGAGGGTTCAATGATATACAAGAAACAAAACAAAACAGAAACGGATTCACTCAATACCATGCATGACAATATCAGGTGCTGGCAGCTGAGCTTGAATGCATGAATGCTCATTTTCATTGCACAGATCATCATTCGCACCAAGGAGAATACAATTAACGTGACAGCCCACACACACAGGCATGCTTATGCACCACTGTACTGTAAGCAGTAGACAGAAAAGTGCAAACCCTATACAATATATGCAGAACAAAACACAAGTGGGCCATTACATGATTACAGCATTAGTCTGAGCTAACAGGAGGTCAGCTAAGGGTGATCGCGGGGGGAACTTGAGTGTACACAACTAGCCTGATTATCAGACTCTACAGTAGTTCAGCTTCCGGAAGCTTCAGTCTGAAATTGTCTGCCATCTGTGACATTTCAAGAGGGAGGGGCTTGGTTCATGGTTATGTGGTCTAAACACACAAACACAGCGAACGAACACTACTAGGATGTGAACAAAAGCAGTAGAATATGTTGGATGATGATGTTTATACAATCCGACGCTTCCTTCCGCTGTTGCAGCCGCCATGTTTGTTGTTTGACACTGTAACTGTTGCACTGTTGAGTGACGGGGCTGCTGGCCAATCAGCTGTGCCTGTTCGGATTTGTCGTTAGACCAATCCCCAACTCCGACTCTCATTGGTAAACACTGAGGCCTGAATTTCCGGGCCTGGTGAGAACTCTATAGTTTTTAGCCATCTGCTGCTGTGCATGGCTACGCTAATAATTTTGGGGACAGCCCCATGGATCAGCACGGATGGATGGGACTGAAGGATCAGCCATCAGACAATTGGGTGTGAGTCTTACTGACTCAACTCGAGTCGCATTTTGCCACGACTCGACTCGGACTTGAAAGTAAAATACTTGAGACTCGACTTGAGACGAGCTGATTCGATCGACTTGTGGTGTAGCCACACGTTTTCCCATTTAAAAATGGGAAAATATACATATTTGGACCCATTAAGGGACCCGTTCAGACTCGTTAAGAGGAACCCGGTAAGGACCACCTGGTGACTTGACTCGACAACCTGTGACTTGACTTAACTGGACTTGACAACATTGTTACTCAACTCGACCTAACTCGAAATAACCATGTGACTCGACTTGACTCGACCACAACAGGAAAAACTTGGGACTTGCTTGAGACCCTGGACCAAATCACTTGCACTTGCTTGAGACTCGGCTCAGAGGGACTTGTGCAATTGTCTGTCAGCCATGTCAGTGGAGATCTACCAGGTTTGCAGGTGACATGCAGAGTTGCTGGCTCTGGCATCTCAGTATAATATACAGCATATGGAGCCAGAACAGTCTCAATAAAGCTGAACATACACATCTGTATTCCTAATCAACATGCCCAGATTTGTCTGTGATTTGTAGCTCGCATTTGTGTTCTGTACTTGAGTTTCAAATCCACACACCCAGGTTTGTAATTCCTGTTTGAATTTCAAATCCACACACCCAGGTTTGTAATTCCTGTTTGAATTTCAAATCCACAAACCCAGATTTCTATTTCCTATTTGAAATCAGAATTCACACACCCAGATCTGTGTTTCGCATTTGAATTTAAAATTCACACATCCACAATTCTATTTCGTACTTGAAATCAGAATTCACACACCCAGATCTGTCTTTTGTGTTTGCAATCCCTATTTCACACATGAGCACAGATGTGAGATTTGAGGCCCCCTGCTGGACGCCTAATGCCAACTGCTTATCTGTGAGTTGTTTTTCTAACCTGTACAGCTACAAATCTTTTTGAGACTCTTACAATTCTTTTTGAGACTCTCTTGACGTTGGGCGGAGACAAACGTCATCATTGGCTGAGGTATCTGTCAATCACAGAGTCCTCAGCCAATGATGATGGTCTGCCTTCAGCCAATCCTAGACCTCCTTACATTGTATCAGAGCGTGCTGCCTCCTTCTGCTACTGTTGCCACATCCTGTGAAAATAAGCCAAACCACAATAATGCCATAATATAATACTAATACTGCTCTTTCAAAGCATTTATTTATAAATACTACAATTGTGACCATTTCGATACAATACAGTATATATACACACACCTATGCTACTATACACTCAGTAAAGACACCAGAATGATTCAGTCAGTCACTCCCCCAAAGTTCCAGACCTGATATTTAACTCTGGGGGCAAACAACATGACAACTATGACGTCATATCACTCAGCCCCTGGCTGTGTCTCTCCCTCCAGTCAGTAAAAGTTAGTTGCACGCTTTCGCTACTACTACGATTATGTTTATTTGCCAGCAGCTTTTTTTTAAAGTAAGAAGCAGAAAGGGCAGTGTGTTTATCCTGGATGTACCAGCAAAATGAACCCAGGTGCGGCATATTTTAATTTTCGCTATTTGATTATAGGGTTCAGAAGCTTCTATTGATTTCACTCCTGGTGACACATCGTCAACTACTGTCCAGACTCCAGAGACGCCACAGTGTCTCCACGCACAAGGCTATCTCTGTCTGGGTTCTATGAAGCAAATATTTTGATGTTTAGAAATTGTATTGAGGTTGTGTTGAGGTGAGGTTGTGTCCATAATAAAACAGAAGAAGAAGCGACAATGAATAAAAATGAATGAAAGCAACTATAAACTACTAAATAAAAGGTTTTGAAATGGTCTGAAAATGTATAGAAACAGGAGACCACGGAGTGCAGATTGAATCGCATAAAATAAATGGAATGAAGACGTTTTTTGGCCTCAGAAATAA
This sequence comes from Benthosema pterotum, assembly GCA_039105355.1. Lineage (NCBI taxonomy): Eukaryota > Metazoa > Chordata > Actinopteri > Myctophiformes > Myctophidae > Benthosema > Benthosema pterotum. Next base: position 30,317,281 of record CM076982.1, on the reverse strand, counting down.
CAATGCTTATTTCTCTCACAGGATGTGGCAACCCTATTCGGCTGTTAAGTACGACGTCATTGTGGGGGCGGAGCTACGTGCTGGCTCCACTGGGAATTTCCTCCCGTTCACTTCAATGCAAAACAACAATGGCGGAACCCGTGAATCTTTTTACGATAACGTCCTTTTTCCAAAATGAACCCCTGAGAGTAAAGAAGGGGCTTAATGCTTTCAACTCGGATCGAGTAATCAATGTTGGTGTTCTCCCAGGGGGATTATTCGAGGTAAAGTCCAAGCCTCTATGAAAAAAAATATATACCAGACTGAGGTGAGTGTGGTGCTAGTTTTAGCGTTAGCTCGGTGATATTAGGCATCCTGGCTTTTAATGTTATATTCCACGTTTACTGGTGTTTCATTAGCCTTGGATAAAGACTGCCATTGCCTTATTTTATCGGTAGATAATTGTTTCCCAGCGTTTGACTGATAAAATAAATGTGGTGTGCTTGGATCCAAGGCTAGTCTGTGATCTTGCATACTCAGAATTCAAAACACATACTTGCAAATAATTACATATAGACCTATTTGTAAGATCACAGCCATTCTAGGGCTATCATGTGCCACAATCTATTTTTGGAACGTTATGTGTCATGTTGGCTGGGCACTTTGATGTAAAATGGGCCATTCTGTCCTATTTAGTCCTATAAACCTATTTTATCCTATATGTAAAATGGTCTTAAGCTATTTAAAGTAGCCAAGTGGCCTTGTACAACAGTACTAAAGTGAAGTTGAACTGGTTATCTCCTAGCGGTTAACATTAGTACACTGTGATTATACTGTTCAGCTCCCAGTACAACAATATTGTACTGTGATCGTATTTGTCAGCTCCCAGTACAACAGTATCACACTGTGTTTCAATTGTAGACTGGTTGTACGGGTCAACTACAACGGACTCAGTTCCATACCGGAACAGTGGTTGTCTGCCTGTGCCAAGAACATAATCAATCTTTTTACTTGTATTCTTAAATTTATATTTTAGAAAAATGAATATTAATGATAATCCTGGAAACCTAAACATCCTTTCATACTTAATTTCCCATGTTCCATGCTTTTCAAGACCTGAAAATCTATGAAATGAAATTCCATACTTTTCCATACTTTCCATACATGCATAGAAACCCCTCCTGGCACAGTGAGGTAGACGAAATCCAGGACTCTTTGGAGGCCCAGTCGTTGGAATGAGCTGACTTTAAATCCTCACTGGACACATTCATGTATACTTTATTATAATTTACTTTTATCAATGTTTTGGATAAAATGGTCAATTTTACATCAAGGTGCCCAACTGATCTGCCACATAATGTTCAGGTTTATAACATTATATGCCATGTTACCTGGATATCCAACTAGAAAGCCACCCCCCTGGGCTCAGCAGCTGGAAAACATGCTAGTTGCTGATGTATGGTAGGACATAACCAGCAGTGTGAGGTCTAGGACTGTTGTGAGGGTTGAGTTGTATTCGAAACAGGTCCATGTAGGGAGCCAGATGGTCACCTACAGCAAGTGTGAGTGCCCGATTGGGCAAGATAAATGCCACCACATGGCAGCCTTGCTGATATGGGTGGAGAAAAATGTGTCCCGCACTGACGTTGAGTGCGTTTGGAACAAGCCAAAGACGTCCAAATCAGACGACATTGCTTTTAAAAGAATTGCCTCTATGACACCATCCACAACACAAGGTAATTAATTCTTGATAAATTGCATTATTTGTAGTGTACATACAGTGCTTTCTTAGTTGTGATTAAGATGTCTTAATCACAACGATTAAGATGAAATATTAATTTGACTATGCATTTATACTGTCATTTCAGCTGGAATCAAAAACAAAGAAGTGAGTCAGGAGATAAAGGATATGACGGTGTCATCCTTGTCCCAGCTCCGCCGTTTCACTGGGATGTGGTGGATCTTGAAACCAGAAACACCTCAGGTATGACAAAGTGCAATGAAAATAAATAGTATTGGCCCATGACCAATTAAGTTTGACTTGATGAAACAACACACATGTACATTATGTAATGCCTTGCCATTCACTGTGTGTGTGTGTGTGTGTGTGTGTGTGTGTGTGTGTGTGTGTGTGTGTGTGTGTGTGTGTGTGTGTGTGTGTGTGTATAAAATATATATTTATATATAGACACTTCCTAGAGACGGGACGAATTGGTGACCAGTCCAGGATTTGCTGAGGCTGAGGACAAGGCTTGTTTTGTGTTGTCATCGCTTGCTGTCACTGACGCGGAGAAGCAGCAGATTGAGAGAAACACTGTCTTTCAAGCCAAGAACGATTTATGGTAACTATAACAACACACCACTACACTTCTCACAGTTTATTCAACTTCTATAATGAAACTACAGGATCAGGAGAGGTTGTCTGTTAGTCTCCACTCTCCAGATATTATGAAGTAAAGTAATACTTACTGGTAAACTTTTAGGACACACACACACACACACACACACACACACACACACACACACACACACACACACACACACACACACAGTGAATGACAAGGGATTGCATTTTGTACATGTGTGTTGTGGGCCAATACTATTTGTTTTTTTATTACACATTACATCAATGTCATACCTGAGGTGTTTCTGGTTTCAAGATTTGTGACAAGGATGACACTGTACAACTCCACTACTTGATCACCTGTGTTACTGGTGTTTTGATTCCAGCTGAAATGACAGTAAAAATGCAGAGTCAAATTAATATTTCTTCTTAATCGTTGTGATTAAGACATCTTAATCAAAAAAGAATGTATGTACACTACAAATAATGCAAATTAACTAGAATTAAATATCTTGTGATGTGGATGGTGTCATTACAGACACTCTTAGCAACAGTGTCATCAGATTTTGGTGTCTTCGTCCTCTTCGCCCTCCACACACATCCCACATCTGTACGGGACACGTTTTTCTTGACCCAAATAAGCAAAGCTTGTGGTGGCATTTGTCTTGTCCAATTGGACACTAGCAGTTGCTGTAGGTTACTTTCTGGCTGTATACATGCACCTGTATCTGTAACTCTTGAGAATGTAAAATGTTTTGAAATTATAAAATGGAAAAAAAAAACCTATACGGGTCCATAGGGTTTCATTTTACACCTGAGAGCTAAATGATCAAATCTACACAATTAGAAACTAGAATAACATTATTTTGATCAATATTGGCCTGTCATCTCCGAACACAAATAAAGAATGGAATTGAATATTTATGACCAATTTATAACAATACTGTGTTCAAATCACCTAATATAGTATGTTTATCGGATGCTTGTCAATGTGAACTGTATCTTTGGGTTGTCTTGTGTCTTTGTAACAGGATGGCTTATCGTAAGAAACGGATCACAGCTAGCAACTTTGGTCTCGTCTTGGCAGCAGTCAGGCGCAATCGGTATCCACCTTCCTTATTCAAGACTCTGCTTGGCCAGTACAACCTCAAAGAGGGGTCTAAAGTAAGTTGTGAGATAATAATTGTTTCAACTGAAGGTGTCCTTGTCTTTAAGAATCAACTTCACTAAAAATGTATTAAAATGCAAAACTACATCTAAACAGAGCTTACCTTTATGGTCAAACAATTATAGCATCTTCACATGATTGCACACACTGTGCATACATACAGTGTATGTTCAGTCATGTATTTACATGTCGGATAGAATTCTTGGGAATCTGGATCTTATGCCAGTAGGGGTGGGTCTGTTTCGGTGCCAGGGAACCTGTCACTGCATCCAGCTATTTCTCTGCTTGCTAAATTATTGCGACAAATGATTTATATGGGTCTGGAAATTGGGTCAGATGTTCTGTAAAGGTTTTGGAAATTCATTGGTAAAATGTATGGGAACCCTGAGTGCTATGTTCTTCTCCCCTCCCTTTGTCAAGGCATGTGATTGGGGCATCACCCACGAACCAAAAGCAAAACAGGAATTCACAGAGAAAACCGGGCTTGTTGTCCAAGAGAGGGGGGGTGTTCCTCTCAAACTGCTCGGTGGATCTCCAGATGGGACCGTGTCTGATGAGTGCATTATTGAGGTAAAATTATATTTTGTAAATACACAGTATAGTAGGCAAGTGGTTCTCAACCTTGTGGTACAATTAAATCATACAAGAATAATGTAAATAGATCAACAAAAGTAACAATTATCTATTTATCTATTAATTTAATATATTTGTGTAAATTAAATGCTAAATTCCACTTTTACTTTAAAATGATTAAATTCCTAAAAAAAAGTTGCAACAGATATGAAATCTGGCCTGACTAGAAGTTTGTTGACTTGTAGCATGTGATTAGAGCAGGGGTTTTCAAACTTTTTTGACTCGGGGCACCCCTGTGAATAACCTTTTCATCCAAGGCACACCTGAATTACATTGTTAATTTTACATCATGTTAGGCTACAGAAACTGGCTATGTTGCGGATACATATCAGTTTCCATCAAAACTGACCGAAAATAACTTTATACTTGACATTCATTGACCACTGCAATCCCATCGTCCTTATTCTAGGGGGAAGGTTCACCAAAAATAGCTGATCTACAAGCTATTTTTCTCACAACGCGTCACGCGATGCGTTGTGAGCTTGTGGATCAGCTATTTTTGGTGAATAAGCGTGTGCTGTAGATGTATAAAAACTCATCAAGTAGAGTGCAAATCAGGTCTGTTTTACTAAGCATACTGAAGTCATTGATGTAGTGACATTGATGAATTCTGTATAATATCAAAGTAGTCTGAGGCACCCCTGGACTAGTGTCAAGGCACCCTAGGGTGCCACGTCACCCACTTTGGGAAACCCTGGATTAGAGCACTAAGAACATTGGTATATTCTAAGGAATAGTCTAAAAGGTTTAGAGAAGAGATTATGGCTTTGTATACAATAAAATATGAAGTGTTTTGAAATTGTGTTTTTTTTTTCTCTGAAACAAAATCACAGATTTTGTGAAAGTGTGAATAGCCCTTTATGCTTCATTTTAAAATGGTGGTGTACAGTAGGCTACATAAAAAATGGGGAAATAGATGTGTAACAGCTTGTGTCACAGCTTGTAGATGATTACATTTTCAATACTCTATATTGATTTCAAGTCATATAGCCCAGATGAACTTAACCAGCTGGTGCACTATTTGCCTTTACCCAAATATTTTGATATGTTTTCCATAACACCCACCTCTAGGTCAAGTGTCCCTGGTCTGCAAAAAATGTGACGGTCCAGCAGGCAGCAGAGAAAAGAGACTTTTTTTTCTAGAGCTGGATGCAGCAACAGGTTCCCTGGCTCTGAAACAGCACCACCCCTACTGGCATCAGATCCAGGGCAATCTCCACCTGACCAGAGCAAACACCTGCCACCTTGTAGTGTGGACCCTCATTGACCTCGTCATTCTGCCAGTGCAGAAAGACCCAACATGGGCAGGAAACATTGACATTCTAGAAACCTTCTACAGAGACTGTTTCCTCCCAAGAATTCTGTCCGACTTGTAAATACATGTATTGTACATACACTGTATGTATGCACATTGTGTGCATTCATGATGTGAAGCTGCTATAATTGTTCTACCAGAAAGGTAAGCTCTGTTTAGATGTAGTTTTGCACATTAATACAGTTTGCAGGGTTCCCACATCTTTTCACAAATGAATTTCCAAAACTTTTCCAGGACATCTAAACCAATTTCAAGACCCATTCCAATTTCATTCATTTGGCTCAATAATTAAGCAAACAAACAAAAAAAAGAAATTGTGGATGCTAATCCAACCGTTATAGCCCTGTGAGCACCTGTATTCCTTATGCATGCGTGGAGTGCGTGCAAAGAAAATGTTTTTGTCCGGTTTTGTTCAGTTTTTGTAGGGATTACTACAGTTACATTTCTCTCTCCACACACTGTGGACAGTGTATTTTTCCATTAAATTCTAGGACCCTTCATCAATTCCCAAACTTTTCCAAATAAATTCCAAAACCCATATTTTTCTAATTTCAAATCTTTTCTAGTACGGCTGCACAATTATCAAATAAAATATTGCAATCTAGATTCAGACACTTGTACAATGTACTTTCTAGAGAGATCCTGATATAGATTTGAACATCATCCTTTTTGTGTTGATTTCGTTGATTTCAATTTTTAGGAGGAAAAGAGAGATTCACATTTCACAGCGATAAGCGTGCAGCCCTATTTTCCAGGAATTTCATGACAGTGGGAGCCCTGATTTTGTGCAATGTGTTTTGATAAAAAGAGCAGCAGCACATTACTTCACTGGCACTTTATTAAAAGTAAAACGTTAACAAATTATCTGTGTGCAATCATTTCATCAATTTCAAATTATCTGTGTGCAATCATTTCATCAATTTCAGTCAATCATTTCATCAATTTCACGAAGTATGAGGGTTTGCAGGTTGGTAAGACACACACACACTTTCAGTATCTTGTTGATGTTTTTACTGAACTGATGTGGGATATTGTCCAAGATGCAGAACAGTTTCAGCCTCTAAATGGAGCGCTCCACGTGGATCCGTGCACTGGAGGTGAGTTTGTTTTTCTTCACTTCTTCTTGCGTGAATTGTCCATTTACAAGAAAGGATGGGATGTTAAGCGTAACCCCTTGTGGCAGGATGTCACGAATTGTGAAGCCTTTATCTGCCATCACCATGTCACCTGGTTGTAGTTGTCCAAGAACTCCAGAATCTTGTGTTATTGCTTTGTCTGAGGTGCTCCCACCGTAATAGTCACTAACAAACGTAATCACTCCATTAGGAGCCACACCTATTAAGGTTTTGTGTGTGGTCCGTCCTTTGTACTGGCTGTATAGATGACTCTGTGTCAAGCCTCTCTGTCTTGGAGACAGCAACCTCTGTGCAGTCGAGCACAATCCTACAATTAGGAAATGGACGGAAACACTCTGGCAGTGATGTCTGGTTCTTGGCAGTGGAGGGGATGTTGTTCTCAAGCATACCAACATACAAAATGTCATACAGGGCACTGACAATGGTGAGAAAAATGTTGGTTACTGTGGCTTTGCTAATATTAAACCTGGTTGCAAGGTATACATGACCGAAATTATGTCTGAGCTTCATCAAGGTCAGCAACACCTGATCAATTAGGGGCATTCTCTGGACTTTCCAGGCAGAATGATAATTTAGCTCAAATTTAGACAGAAGTTCCTCCAAAAACAGGACAGTAGCAGCATCAGGTAAGCCAGTGAAATGATGTACTTTGTCAGAACTGGAAGAAATTTGACTAAAAGAAAAGGTTTGCTTTTGTTTCTCCAGTTCTTCTTTCAGTTTCACAATTTCTCTTCTCAACATGTCATTCTCTATCTCAAGAACCACAGTACTGTTTGTAGTAAAAGTTCTCTCCGTTGAGGTACTAGGGGTCTCTGCAGTCGCAATGTCAGCATTGTGTAGTTCAGGCCCATCTGTCCCTTGATCTACAGCATTGTTGTAGTTCAGGTTCATCAGTTCCCTTATCTTCACCACTGATAGGGAGCGGGACTTTCTTCTTCTTTTTGGGTGGCTGGCCGGGGTCACTTGGGAAAGTCTTCCCCTCGTTCCATGCAAAGCGCGATGGTCCAGCAGCTTTGCCATCCGGAAAATGCCAACTGCACACCCTGGAGTTGGAGCCTGGGATGAAGTCGTCACGTCTGTAAAAAGAAAACACATGAGTTATTAAAATGTATTTATGTGCACAACAATTACAGGGTAGCAAATTATTGGCAGTGAAAAATTAAAGCTGAACTGTAACATTCCTTGTCAGCCCAGGATTTGAAACCTTGTTTACTGCACAAGTGCTGACATTATTTTTATTATTTTTCTTTTCCATCTTCTAGTTGACTTTGGGCTAATTCAGATGATGAATATTTTAACTCTTGAGAACGTAAAAATGAAACCAAATGGACCCGCAAGGGTCCATTTGGTTTCATTTTTACGTTCTCAAGAGTTACATCTGGTTAACCAACTCAGCTGGAGACCACCTGGAACCCTCTCAGGGACCACAGGTGGTCCCCGGACCACCTGTTGAAAACCCCTGTTCTACTAGATGGCTCTAGCGTCATTGGCATCAATAGCTTCATTAGCATTGCTGTTACACTGAAGACTAGACATTTCAGAATGGTGCTTACAGGGGAATATCGCTCCATAAAAAACTTTATGTACCTTTAGTTGGCTTTTCAAGATCCATAGTTGTTGTCCTTCGTCCACGTTGCCCCTCGGTTGATTTAGCCCCTAGGTGGTCCCTGTAGTCCGATTTTAGCGTGTAATGGGAGCATACCATAGACATACTAAGAAACACAGTATAGGGTTGCCACATCTTGTGAGAGAAATAAGTATGTTATTTCTGAGTCCAAAAAACGTTCCATTTCTTTTATGCGATTCAATCTGCATTCCGTGGTCTCCTGTTTCTATACATTTTCAGACCATTTGAAGACCTTTTATTCTGTCCAACAAAGTAGTTTATAGTCGCTTTCATTCATTTTTATTCATCGTCGCTTCTTCTGTTTTATTATGGACACAACCTCACCTCAACACAACCTCAATACAATTTCTAAACATCAAAATATTTGCTTCATAGAACCCAGACAGAGATAGCCTTGTGCGTGGAGACACTGTGGCGTCTCTGGAGTCTGGACAGTAGTTGACGATGTGTCACCAGGAGGAGTAAAATCAATAGAAGCTTCTGAACCCTATAATCAAATAGCGAAAATTAAAATATGCCGCACCTGGTTCATTTTGCTGGTACATCCAGGATAAACACACTGCCCTTTCTGCTTCTTACTTAAAAAAAAAAGCTGCTGGCAAATAAACATAATCGTAGTAGTAGCGAAAGCGTGCAACTAACTTTTACTGACTGGAGGGAGAGACACAGCCAGGGGCTGAGTGATATGACGTCATAGTTGTCATGTTGTTTGCCCCCAGAGTTAAATATCAGGTCTGGAACTTTGGGGAGTGACTGACTGAATCATTCTGGTGTCTTTACTGAGTGTATAGTAGCATAGGTGTGTGTATATATACTGTATTGTACCGAAATGGTCACAATTGTAGTATTTACAATGATAAATGCTTTGAAAGAGTAGTATTATATTATGGCATTATTGTGGTTTGGCTTATTTTCACAGGATGTGGCAACAGTAGAAGAAGGAGGCAGCACACGTCCGATACAATGTAAGGAGGTCTAGGATTGGCTGAAGGCAGACCATCATCATTGGCTGAGGAATCTGTCAATCATTTTCCTCAGCCAATGATGACGTTCGTCTCCGCCCAACGTCAAGAGAGTCTCAAAAAGATTTGTAGCTGTACAGGTTAGAAAAACAACTCACAGATAAGCAGTTGGCATTAGGCGTCCAGCAGGGGGCCTCAAATCTCACATCTGTGCTCATGTGTGAAATAGGGATTGCAAACACAAAAGACAGATCTGGGTGTGTGAATTCTGATTTCAAGTACGAAATAGAATTGTGGATGTGTGAATTTTAAATTCAAATGCGAAACACAGATCTGGGTGTGTGAATTCTGATTTCAAATAGGAAATAGAAATCTGGGTTTGTGGATTTGAAATTCAAACAGGAATTACAAACCTGGGTGTGTGGATTTGAAATTCAAACAGGAATTACAAACCTGGGTGTGTGGATTTGAAACTCAAGTACAGAACACAAATGCGAGCTACAAATCACAGACAAATCTGGGCATGTTGATTAGGAATACAGATGTGTATGTTCAGCTTTATTGAGACTGTTCTGGCTCAGCATAATATACAGCATATTGTTTTGACACAGCGACGGTCGTTTATGCCGTTCCGACAACATAGAATGCGCTGGGAAGGTGTTGGCGCAGACAGCATTATGAACAAACCAACAGCTATAATCTCTGTGAAGCACGCTTTCACACACAAACACAACCCCTCTGTGTTTCTGTGTGCTGAAGCACATCATTGGATTATCCCGAGCTTCCGCTCGTGTGGAAATCACTGTCTGACAGCTAAGGAATGCATTCCACACCGTCACTGTACCAGGGGCGGATGTAACATTTCCCAATTGGGGGGGCAGAAGAAAATGGTAAGGGGGCAGCTTCATCCCCTGTGTCGCGAATACCATTTTCAGTAGTGCTTCAAATACTTTTAAATATAAGCACCGAAATATCTTGGGTTGTTTTGCATGTCATCATGTTTGGGTGGGGCAGACTGGGCATTTAGGGGGGAATTGCCCCCCCCCCCCCCCCCCCCCCCCCCCCCATGCCTATGCCTAGATCCGCCCCTGCACTGTACGGCAGTGGTTTCACAAAGACTTTTCTGAATGTCATCGGCCCACCCATCCAAAACACTGTTGCTTCTTTTTTGTTTTGTTTTGTTTTTACGTGTATTATACTTGTATCGCTGTAACATTTGTATCAGTATGTCTGAGGAGAATGGAAGAATCAGATATGAAGACAGTTAGTGGAGTAACGTTATTCTTTGTTTTTGTTTTGGTTGGTTGTGTGGTTGTTTTTTTATCTCTAATTTTTATCCCACGATTTTGTAACCCATTTTTTTCACCCAGTGCCAATTCCTAATCTGATCTTGGTCTCTACACATGCTCCACCAACCTGGGGAGGCAGGGGACTAGCCTAATGCTTCCTTCAATGCATGAGGAGTCCAAGCTGCCTTCTTTTCACCTGACAGGGGGAGTTTTCCTTGTTGGACGTAGCGCATGGAAGAAACACATTATTCCAACCAGTTCCTGTTCCCTCCATCAAGCACCCCGGCTGGCCAATGGGAGGCCCTAGGGGACACATGGAGAACAGACAAACTCCACACAGAAAGGCCCTTTCGCCAACCCCACCACGGCTATGGGCACTGATGACACGGAGGAGGAGACACGCCGCCAGCACCCACAGCAGTGCCCTTAGCGGGAATCGATCCCAGGACCTTCTACCTGTGAGGCGACAGCACTAACCACTGTGCCATGCAATGATGTCTTCGCCTTGTATTTAGGGGTTTCTTCCTCAAGGCTGAAACCTTGGCATACCAATGACAAAAACCTGTGGTACAATGAGATCATAATATCCCATCCTCCCCTAACCCCTCCCTCTCACGTTATCATACAACTAACAGCTGTTCCATTCAGGTGGATCGCTACCCACTAGGCAAACCACGTCCGTGTTAAAACACCATTTTAACGAATGCTGACAACTTTTCAGAATAAATTCTTCCTCCTTCTATAATAATAGTAATGATACTTGATGAGCATGTTTCATGGTGGGGTTAAAAAACATGACACTCAATTACACCTCAACTGTGTCGGTATTAGCGTATAAAGTGTGTTTTTCAACCGACTTACCAACAGTGCTTTGCTTTTCTGCTGCCATGTACCTGTTGTTAGATGATAAGGAGAGCTCTCTCTCTCTGTGTGGTATGAGTAGAAGGACTCAAGACTGAGTGTAAATAAAACTGGTGCGATCCTCTCTATTCTCTCAGCATGCACACTCTCACAAACAAACCAAATCATCGATCGAGCACTTCTGTTTCTCTTATTCTGTTCTCACATTTGGCTCCGTGTCAAGGTAGCTTAAGTATTCTAGACTCTTTTTTTTTGCCTATAACGCTACCAGTGTTGGGCAGTAACTAATTTTAGATTACATATTACTGTAATATTATTACTTTTGCTCCAAAAAGTAAAGTAACGAGATTACTCTGCAAAAATGGGTAATAAGTAACGCATTACTTTGCAAGTAACGGCAAGTTACTTTTTTAAAATGAGCTTGTTGTTGCATGCAAAAATAGAACAGATTTACAAGCTATTGACAGGTACTGTAACAACAGAGATGTGCAGTAGATTGTAGATCTAGTCCACACGCTGCATCCTGCGCACAGCTATGTAAACTACAAATCGCTTACTGCTTTATTTTGTATTTTATTTTAAAATACAAGACCTCAACTGTCTTTGAAAACAATTGTGAAGTTTAAAAAGTCAAAGAGACAGATTTTGTTGGCTTTGTTTTCAGGTACAGTTTGTGAGATTGGAGACTATTATTATTCCAATAAATTGGATTCAGTTCTAAAAAGAGCTCGCTAAACAGATTATGTTGTACATCTCTATTTTTTCAAAGGCGGTGTTGAGAACTTGGGAAAGTAATAACGTAATATGTAATATATTACTCTTCAATTCCAGTAATAAGTAAAGTAATGATATTACTTTGTATAAGGGTAATGAGTAAAGTAAAGAAGTTACTTTCCTAAGTAATATAGACCAACACTGAACGCTACACACCCTCAACAAAGCTTGCATTATGCAGAAGACACCAGAAATATTACAAATACACAGTCAATCCCAATAGATACAGCCATTTCTTGTCGTTTAGCTATGTCTGGGGTTTTCAACAGGTGGTACGGGGACCACCGGTGGTCCCTGAGAGGATTCCAGGTGGTCATCAGCAAAATGACAAGTTGGTTAACCAGCTGAGAGCATAAACATGAAACCAAATGGCCCCTAGCAGGTCCATTTGGTGTCGTGTTTACATTATTGAGAGTGAAAAAACCCATCATCTGAATCAGCCCAAGTCTACACAAGTAGAGAATGTACAACATAGAAGATTAATGGCCATTTTGATCTGTATGTTTGCCTGTCAAATCCAGCCTGGTGTTGTGGACAAAAAAAAAGAAACCTTCAAGTTTGGGTCTGTGAGGCTAAAATGTCATCAAATGGTGGTCCGTGGCTCAAATGCTGAATAAATAGTGGGCCCTGGTATGAAAAAGGTTGAAAACCACTGAGCTATGTCATCAAACTCTCCATTGAGAGTTTGTTTGTAGACTGTGGGAAGCATGCGTGTGTCTCCGATATCTTGGTTATAATAGACAGGATGGTTAATGGTTAGGGAATCTAACTCAGTTTCCACTTCATTTGGTGTGAAGTGGGTACTGTCTTCTTTTTATTTCCTCGTTCTGTGCCAGGGAATCTATACATCTTCAATACAAGAAATAAATGTCCAGAATCTACAGTCTGTTATTCTACTACATAACTAGTATAGAATGGCGTGACGACTGACGAGTATAAACTAATATTACGATAATGTTATTATTTGTCTCTGTAAAACTAATATAACAAGATTACGTCCTACAAAACAGTAATATTACAGTTACCTCTGCTAATATTACTATTTACTTCATGTCATGGTGCCCGTTTCAACAGTATTGTATTGGTGAAGGGAGATGAGCTAGTGCCACTTTACTTTGACCTTAAAAAGTGCGACAAACAGGCTGCAACCTATTTATATGGTCAGATGTAGTGTCTAGTGTCAAAGTTGTGACATCGAGGGGTCAGAAAGAGTGTGCTCGAGAGCTGTTTGTTCAGCTTTTTTTTACACGAATGGAAGCACAATAATATAAAAAGTAATATGTATCTAATATTACATAGCACTGATCACTAGTATTAAATAATTAAAAGGTGAATTCCACCCATTTTAAACATTTCCTCAGGAAAAAAAAAGTTCCTGAAAGAAAAATCATTAGCGCGCCACCGAGTGGCGCGCTATGAGCTTGTATCTCTGCTATTTTTGAAAAATCGTGAAAACGTGGTGCAAATCTTTGAATATTAGAAACTAGAAATCTAGACAGGACACAATGGGTTAAGTAGGTACAATGCACATTGGTTTTTGATTCTATATATAGCATAGGGACCCTCTGGAATCCACCTATGGGAGGGATGGGGGGTCTCTCGGGGGTCTCTGGGAGCACGGCTACGCGCTATAGGCGACCGATCCTTAGCGGACGACGTGCAGTACGTGTCACTCATCTCTCACGCTCGTTAAGAGCGGCGCCGCACGGCAGCCTTGTGAAGCTGGTATATATATAGGAGGCCTCCCACCGGGCAGGGGTCTCTGATCGCCGAGGTGCCTTTTGTCTTCACACAATTAACCACACAAGCTCTCAATCCTGCTCTCATTCATTCATCCATTTATTTATATATAAATATATATTTCACAGGGAGAGACGCTTGATGTAGAATTCCTTTCATGAGGGGAGAGAGAGAGAGAGAGAGAGAGAGAGAGAGAGAGAGAGAGAGAGAGAGAGAGAGAGAGAGAGAGAGAGAGAGAGAGAGCAAGGGGGAGGTGAATGAGGGGCGATAGAACGAGCAGATAGATTAGCCTGGGAGCCACAGGCCCGAAAAGCTCAACATTAAGCTGTGATTTGTAAATAAAAAAATGTAAAATTAAAAGTAATGCCATACTTTTAATTTTATTTATTTAATTATTATTATTTGGCAGCTGCTAGACTGCCTAATAGACACGCTTGGTAACTTTGGACATTGCATGATCCCAGTGTCTAAAAGGTTGCCCAAAAAGTTTGCGACATTGATTGGGCAGAAACTGGAATTGGAAATGCATTGTTTTCCCACAAGGGCGGCGCAAGCAGCTGCCATTAGACCTTCTCTGTCTATACTCCATACCTCCACATTATACACAGGCACTTTCTCTATGGCTTTTCGGATTTTCAACTAGTTAACATGGATGGAATGCATGAATATGCAACACATCTCTGGCGAATGGTAGCCTCCCCACTCAATCTCTCTCTCTCTTTCTCTCGTATATATACACACATGCTCACACACACTGCAGAATAACCTCTGATGTCCGCATGCATGCGAAGTACAAGTGCGAGCGCAAGCCTCGCGATGACGAGTTCACGACGGCCCGCTTATCGATGTGACCTTGTTGACCGACTCTTCCCATCTGCAAACATGCGTGTCAGCAGTGTGCTGTACTTGGTGTGGGCTATCTCCTGTTTCACGTATGAAGTTCAATTACAAACACGCTCTTCATTGTTCACATTGATCCGACTCGGCGGAGTATAAAGACTTATTTATCATTTTTTCACCGCAAGGATGAGGTCCTTAGACAGTGTTTTGTGTCACTCTAGCTATGATTACGTATCGCAAGGCACGCGGTGGTCGCTCCCCTCTTTCAATGGACGAATACGCTCTGAAACAAACGGATCGGCAACGTGAGAGAAAACTAGTAGATGTGCAAGCACAGCAGCATCAAAGACGCAGAGGCAGGTACTGTTACTGAGTAACGGATGCACCACACAGGGGCTTGCATTTGAAATGGGTTGGTGGGTTACATCAACACACAGCCCCCCCCCCCCCCCCCCCCCCCCCCCCCCCCCCCACCTGTCAGTGACTATGTGGAGGAAGAAACCGTCAATGGGTGGAATTCTACACACAAGGCCCCAGATCTGATTTGCTGCCATGCAGCCAATGAGAAGACTTAACACTATTCATGGCTGCACCAAGCGTTCGAGAATACTAGCCAATGTGTTCAAAGCATGACAACAAAAAAGCCACTAGAATGAGTAAGACTTTGGGGCACAACTTGCTGTGTAACCAACTAAAGCCCCTCTGATAAGAAAACAAATGGCCGATAAACCATATCTACGCCACTGACACCAAGGTTGCAATTTAAAAACATCTAGTTGTCGGAGGAAGGTTAACAACTACTGTATAACCACTGTGTGTGTGTGTGTGTGTGTGTGTGTGTGTGTGTGTGTGTGTGTGTGTGTGTGTGTGTGTGTGTGTGTGTGTGTGTGTGTGTGTGTGTGGGCAATGCGTGGGGCTGAATGCTGGACTGATCATCGATTGATTCGATCCAGACTGAACCTGAAAATTCGTCCACCACACAGGAAACAGCAACCACGGAAGCGATTTAACTGCAGGGCCTTGGACTCTCCAGACTGTGTAGACCAATACCGCAGCAAACTGGCAGAGGGGCTTGCCACCCTGGAGGAGGACAACGGTGTCCTTGACCCAGAGAGTGAGTGGGCTAATCTGAGGTCAACCTTACACCAAGCTGCCTCTGAAACCATCGGCTTTACCCAGAAACGGCACCAAGACTGGTTCGACAACAGCTCTGCTACAATACAGGAGCTTTTAGCAACCAAACGTAAAGCCCATGCTACACTACTCTCCAACCCACACTCTCCACCCCTCCTTGCTCGCTACAAAGCCATCCGCAGTGAGACCCAGAAACAACTCCGAAGTATGGAGAACGAATGGTGGCTCAGAAAAGCCCAGGAAATCCAAATGCATGCGGACAACAACAACACCTATGCTTTCTATGACGCTGTAAAGTCCTTGTACGGTCCACAAAGGCAAAACATGGCTCCAGTAAGATCATCAGACGGTGCTGTGTTACTCAAGGACAAACAAGAGATACTTGAGCGCTGGGCCGAGCACTTTGAATCCCTGCTGAACAAAATAAACCCCTCTGATCCATCTGTCCTTGACTCTCTCCCAGAACTTCCACCAGTAGTCTCCCTCGATGAACCGCCCAGGTTTACTGAGGTTCGCTCTGCAGTCAGGAGTCTCAAAAACAACAAAAGCGCGGGCCCCGATGGACTCCCAGCTGAGATCCTGAAAAAGGGAGGTTATCTCTTAATGCGACAACTGTACCATCTCATCTGCAACATCTGGCACAACGAGACACTTCCTCAAGAATGGAAAGACTGCAACATCGTCACCATCTATAAGAGGAAGGGAGACAAGTCATGCTGTGGCAACAGCCGTGGCATCTCTCTGCTCTCCATTGCTGGGAAGGTTCTTGCAAAAGTCATGCTGTTTCGCCTAACAGCACACATCACAGAGGATATCCTCCCAGAGACGCAGTGTGGCTTCAGAAAAGATCGAAGCACCCTGGATATGGTCTTTACTGCACGTCAAATCCAGGAGAAGTGTAGGGAGCAAAACAAGGACCTATTTGTCACCTTCATCGACCTCAGTAAGGCCTTTGATACAGTCGATCGGGAGATCCTTTGGATTGTGCTGCAGAGGTTCGGTGTCCCCCCCAAATTTCTCAGCATCCTCAAGCAGTTCCACAGTGGCATGAACGCATCAGTAATTGTTGGTGGGCAACAATCTCCCACTTTCCCTGTGAATGTTGGAGTGAAACAGGGTTGCGTACTGGCTCCAGTGATCTTCAACCTTTTCCTGGCGGCAGCCACACTCCTCTTCCACAAATCCATCCAGGAAGCAGGCGGTGTGCAGATACAGTTCCGCCTTGATGGGAGCTTGTTCAACATCAGGCGCTTACAAGCCAAGACTAAAACCCTGGTCAGCAACATACATGAGCTTCAATATGCAGACGATTGTGCTCTCCTTGCTCACAGCCCAGCTGCGATGCAACAAGCCCTGGATGTCATGTCCTCTGTGTACCAATCACTAGGTCTTGTGATCAACATCCACAAAACAGAAGTCATGACCCAAGAGAGCCCTTCACCTCCCGTGTTCCACATCAGCGGCACTCCCCTCAAGGCTGTACAGCAGTTCTGCTACCTTGGTAGCATCCTGACACCCTCCTGTCAAATTGACGACGACATCCAGGCTCGCATCAACAAAGCCTCCTTGGCCTTTGGTAGACTGCGCTCTCGTGTGTTCGAAAACCACCACCTCAGAACACCAACGAAAGTTGCGGTCTACAGGGCAGTGTGCGTATCTACACTGCTCTATGGGTCAGAAGCATGGACTGTCTACCGTCGTCACATCAGACGCCTTGATGCGTTCAACATCAAATGCCTTCAACGCATTCTTGGCATCACTTGGCAGGACCGTGTCCCACACACTGACATCCTCCAACGCACTGATTCCATCAGCATCGAGGCAACGCTAGCCCAGCGGCAACTCCGGTGGGTCGGGCATGTCATCCGGATGCCCAGCTGTCGCTTGCCTCGTCAGGTGTTCTATGGACAGATCTTGTCAGCCAACCGTAAGCCTGGTGGCCCAAAGCTGCGGTATAAAGACATGCTGAAACAGACTTTGAAAAGGTGCAACATCCACCCCAACAACCTGGAGTCAGCCGCAACTAATCGGCCACTCTGGCGTTCTGCATGCTACAATGGGGTCGCACACCTTGAGGAGAAACGCACGCAACAAAGGATGGGACGGCGCCAGCAAAGACACCTCCGTGCTGTTCCAGTACCACCTCAGCCTCCTGATCCGAGCCTCACATGCCCACATTGTGGCAAGATATGCGGCTCCAGAATCGGGCTTCATAGTCACTTACAGTGGCATCGACGCCAGCAGCGATGACCACTGCCAAACCCGCACCTCAATGGAAGCTACGTCATCTTCGACAACGATGGACTACCAAGGAGGAGGGTGTGTGTGTGTGTGTGTGTGTGTGTGTGTGTGTGTGTGTAAACTCAAAAGTTAACAACACAACAACACACAACAAAGTATTTCCTTGAGAGTCGTGCCGACTGCCTTGTTTACTTCTCCCTTCAAAATGTCAAATCAAGCAGCGCAGCAGGCAAACTCCCAGACTTTCATTAGACCGGCGGCCTGTTATTAAGGTCAGCGGTCATTATTCAGGAATAACGCACCGCTGAATTCACTGATTGAATCGCAAACACAAACACAATCAAGCATTCAAGACAGGTAGACGTGGGATGATTATTTATACAACAAGGTTCTCTAACTGTGTTGGAATGTTCAAGTTCGCACACGCACACACACACACTCTCTCTCTCTAATGATTTTTCTTTTAGGTTTTCTGAGAGTATTGGAAATGTCCCTCTTTTTGTCCCTCTTTCAGGCTGCAACAACCTTTTTGAGAACTGACCCCTCAAAACAACACTATCGCAAGTTTTGTATTTACATGCCTCCCTAACACACACACACACACACACACACACACACACACACACACACACACACACACACACACGCACACGCACACGCACACGCACACGCACACGCACACACTCTCCTACCTGGGGTCTTTCTGGATGGAGTCTATAGAAGGGGATCGCTGCAGGCTGCCTTCAGGCGGCAGGGCGGGTCCTGACTTGCTGTAAGGTGACTCCACCACCGAGGGGCAGTACTGCAGCGTGCGGTAGGGGTCCGCCACGTAGGGGTCCGAACCGAACACATCCCCACCACCCCCTCCACCACTGGGGGAAGAGATAAAATAAGCACGTAGAAGTACTTATTTTGAGCGAAAATGTGACACGTGATCAAAGATATATAGATAAAGGCTAGATGCCTTGAGGCGGAGTCTCTGACGTAGTTCACCAGCAGCCTACTTTTATTATTTATTGTATTATATCAATATTTTGCTATATATATATTTCTGACATTGAATATATCCTGACTGACTAAATTTCGATAAAAAGGCAAAAAGTAAAATAAGCATACCAGTTATGCAATTTGAAAAACAAAAGTCAAACGGAAAAACAATAATAGATAAAATAAAAATCACATCAACGTTGTACTAACGTGTATGGAAAAAGTCCCCCCTATTGGTACGCTAAACATAGGGAAGGGTGGACAAAGCTGGGCCTTGGAAGGGGGTTGCACCACTCAAAAATAACACTAAATGAAAGAAGTTGAAGTCCAATAGTAATAATACTGACCTGCTGGTGTATCCCGGCCCCACCGTGGCGTAGCTGTTGCCTCCTCCTCGGCTGTAGTTCGCCGTGGCGGCGCCATGGCTGCCCGTACGCTGCAGGGTGGACGAGTCAACGCCGCCGGGGGAGGAGGGGGCTGGAGGGAGACAGTAGGAGGAGGGGGGAGGGGGAGGAAGGGGAGGAGGAGGGGGACAATAACGGACATAGTTTAGGAGCTGACCGTAGACCCAGTGGCTGAGGTCTACTGGAGAGGAGAGGAGAGGAGAGGAGAGGAGAGGAGAGGAGAGGAGAGGAGAGGAGAGGAGAGGAGAGGAGAGGAGAGGAGAGGAAAATATTGGAGGACAGGAAAATATTGGAGAGGAGAGGAGAGGAGAGGAGAGGAGAGGAGAGGAGAGGAGAGGAGAGGAGAGGAGAGGAGAGGAGAGGAGAGGAGAGGAGAGGAGAGGAGAGGAGAGGAGAGGAGAGGACGGTTGGAGAGGCAGGAGAAAAGAGGAGACGCAGATGAGAGAGCATTACATGTGGAATGATGAATATTAGCCAAAATCGAATCCCTAACCCTAACCCAATAGCGAAACGACTAAGAATCAGTGCACAGGTACCAAATAATCACTACAGTTATAGTAGTAGTGATGAAGTGTATTTAACTCAGAGGTTGCTAACGTCTTTGACTGATTTTATGCCAAGTGCATCCTCGCCATAGACACCTTTTTAGAGCACTTTTATAATGATATACAGTACATTTAATGTTGAGCCACCGCACCTTTGATGTTGACATCAATCCGCAGTGTTTTGGTTATCTATCTTGTAGAGGTTAAATTTCCTTAAGGAACTTGTCCAATAGCAGCGTGTAATAGAAATAAACCAGTCCAAAGCAGTTGTAAAAAACATCCAACAGGTTACAGTGAGTAAAAAGTAAAATAATAATAATAATAATGAACAAAATAACGGACGGTAAAAAAACTGTTTGCTAACACCCTCTAAAACAGTCTGTTCCTCACTGCTGCTCAGTACTCACTGACACACCAACTCTGCAACTCCGTAATAGCTGCACCTGTAGTTAACCCATTGTGGTCCTGATCAGATTCTAGTTTCTGATGCTTTTCACAAATTTTCAAAAATAGCAGAACTACAAGCTCATATCGCGCCACTCGGTGGCGCGATATGAGCTCGTAGATCTGCTATTTTTCAACAGATAAAACACCAAAACGCGTTCCGAACACAATGGGTTAATCACACTGATCAACTGAGGCACTCTCAAGCAAAAGTATTCTGCAGCCAACAATGGATACACAATAAAACAAAAATAATGCATTTTTACTGTACACTTGTTCATGAATTATGAAATATCAAATTAAACAAAATATTACAGCCTATATGAAAAGCCTATTTTTTGGTAGTTTGGCTTCCACATATAGCTATCGATCTATCTATAAATGGTAAATGGTGCATTTACATAACGCCTTTATCCAAGGCGCTTTACATAGATTGTGCATCACATTCACACACACATTCATCGACTGATAGCAGTGGAAACCATGCAAGGTACATACTAGCACATCAGGAGCAATTAGGGGTTCAGTGTCTTGCTCAAGGACACCATATATATGTATTAATAAGGTACTTTTTTGTGTTTGTTCTTTTTTTAAGAAGAGAACGACATGGATGGCCAAAGCATTGGTGGGCCCCCACCAAAGACTTTGAAACCCCCTGATATACAGTAGAGTAAAGTTTTGATGTGAGTCAGGGGGTCCTCCTTTAATAGGCTGTAAAGACACTGAGCCGTGGGGTCTGAGACGATACAAAAGATGCACACACACACACACACACACACACACACACACACACACACACACACACACACACACACACACACACACACACACACACACACACACACACACACACACACACACACACACACACACACACACACACACACACACACACACACACACACACACACACACACACACACACCTCTGCAGGCCAGGTGTACGTGTGATAAATCAGGGAGGTGTGCGTGTGGATCAATACAGCCATTAGATGACTGGAACTTTAACACAGGCCAGTGAACAGCTGCTTACAGCCAGAATGAGCCACTAAATCTAAAAGACAACACACACCCAAGACGTATAGCTACGGTGTAGCTACTTCAAATGTAAAAAAAAGAAAGGAAAAGAAATAACACACCCATGTGAAGTGAGGGGCGCTCTTATATATCATACATCATTCTGCCAATCACTGCCGATTTTCTGTCCTGACTTTTTTTGTCCTCGATTTCGTGGCTAAAATGTCATCAAATCGTGGTCCGTGGCTCAAATTCTGAATAGATTTTCTGAATAAATAGAGGGCCCTGGTATGAAAAAGGTTGAAAACCACTGTACTAGGAAATCAAATGAAACGTGGTCCATATACATCCCCGAGCGAAACAAAAACAGACATTATTCTCTGAGCTGCCGCCATGAAGCTGTTTGACAAGGACACTGGGCAAGGAGCCACATGGACTGAAAATGTGACAGACTTTGCACTTTTTGGTCTGTTCCAATGTAACGGTGACATCGTCACCGCAATCATTTCGCAGGCGGAAACATGTCTCCGACAGGGTTTTTGTTGTTGAAGCTTCAGTCAGCTATAGTCCTTCGGTGGTTCAATCAGTCCCTCTTAGCGGTAAAATTACACCCAATCCCGCGGTGGTCCCATTTAATGTCGCCAGCTGTGATAAAAGGTGCAAAAAAACGTCTAATGACGTCGTGTGATGACGAGGATCACTTTGTCACTGTTGTCAGGGAAAACCTTAGTCCCACATACAGTGGGGCAAAAAGTATTTGGTCAACCACCAATTGTGCAGGTTCTCCCACTTAAAAAGATGAGAGAGGCCTGTCATTTTCATCATAGGTGTACCTCAACTATAAGAGAGAACATGGAGGAAAAAAATCTGCCTGATTTTTAAAGAATTTATTTGCAAATTATGGTGAAAAATAAGTATTTGGTCAATAACAACACACAGTATTTGGTCAATAACAACTTTGCGAAGAGAAAACGTTTAACCTCTGTCATTGCCAACAGAGGGTACAATATATAAAGTACTGAGATTAACTTTTGTTATTGACCAAATACTTATTTTTCACCATAATTTGCAAATACATTCTTTAAAAATCAGGCAATGTGATTTTCTGGACTTTTTTCCCCTACATTTTGTCTCTCAGAGTTGAGGTATACCTATGATGAAAATGACAGGCCTCTCTCATCTTTTTAAGTGGGAGAACTTGCACAATTGGTGATTGACCAAATACTTTTTTGCCCCACTGTATCGTACACTGTGTTTGTTTGTTTGTTTGTTTGTTTATTTTATGTTATCCTTTTAGGTTTCATGATCTCAATTACACCCAGGAAAAAAAGAAAACAAAAGAACTGTGTCTGCACTCTGCACCTGGGAGTCCGTGGGTTTGATCCCTGGTCATGTGATTTATTCCAAAGACTGTATCTGTATCAGGCAGCCACACACTAAAGCAGTGGTTTTCAACTTCTTTGACACCAGGGCCCACTATTTATTCAGCATTTGAGCCACAGACCACCATTTGAGGACATTTTCACCCCAAAGACCCCAAAACTAAAGATCCCTTTTGTTTTTGTCCACAATACCAGGCTGGATTTGCGAAACAAAGCAGTCAAACATACAGATCAAAAATGACCATTATTCTTCTACATTCTCTTGTTGTGTAGACTTGGGCTAATGCACGTTTGGTTATATATTTACGCTCTCAAAGAGTTACATCTGGTTAATCAACTTTCCATCATTTAGCCTGGGAACCACCTGGAACCCTTTCAAGGATCAGTTTCAACCAGTGGTCCCCGGACCACTGGTTGAAAACCACTGCACTAAAGAAAGAGATAGGCTCTAATCCTGCTATATGGGCCGCAAGGCTTACTTACAGTATGACAGCAAAACCATGAACCGTAAACGCGCGCGCGCGCACACGCACACGCACACGCACACGCACACGCACACACACACACACACACACACACACACACACACACACACACACACACACACACACACGTACTACAGGCCAACTCATCACTCCAACTCACTTGTTCTTTTACGATGTCTAGAGTGGTGGCATTTACTTGACCTTCACAACACTCTCTAAATGCACCTCAACACACACACACACACACACACACACACACACACACACACACACACACACACACACACACACACACACACACACACACACACACACACACACACACACACACACACACGCACACACACACACACACCAACATCGAGTAAGTAAGTAGGCCGAATTAAGGTTTTATGGTCTTTGATGTCGACTTTGAAGAGTGATTGTTCAAATGTACTAAATATTACCCCCCCCCCCCCCCACACACACACACATACATCTTTTTCAATCCCTCTCACATCTGTCCAACGTTCCTTTCTTCCATCAGTCTGTGTTCATCTGCTCCCCTTTCTCTGTCCTTCTCCCCAGTGTGTGTGTGTGTGTGTGTGTGTGTGTGTGTGTGTGTGTGTGTGTGTGTGTGTGATTGGAGTTGAGGACATGTCCTTTCTGTCGACACGCTTCAGTGCCCAGCACGATTACACAAAACCCCTCGGTATACAATCCCTAACACACGCAGGCATGCACGCGCGCGCTCTCTCTGTCTCTCTGTCTCTCTCTCTCTGTCTCTGTCTCTCTCCCTCTCTCCCCCCCATGCGGCTAAAATGGGCTAAATAATAGACGACTTCAAAACGGTTCACAGGCGACTCCGTTTACAGTTTACACCAACTGTCATTGTTTTGCTATATATTATCTCTCCACCATGTCAATAGTGTGTTGGCACTCTTTCAGTTTTGGTTCAGGTGTCTCAAAAGGTGGGGGCGTGGCAAATGGCTTATGGCTGAACCACAGCTGTGTGAGTGAAAGTTAATATGTGAGTGTCAACACACTACTGACATGGTGGAGAGATAATATTTAGCAAAAACAAGTGCATTTTGGAGCGATGGAAATAGGTGAATTTAAACATCATTCCTTTTCCGCATTCTAAGCTTATGTTGGGGCCAATAAGTTCTTTCACAAAATAACTGGGCCGCTTTTTCGGAAATAAATCAACTGCAAATAAAGATAAGAAAGCCTTCTGGGCTGGAAATCTATTTCATAGTGAGTCAAAGGGTGAAAATGAGGAACAGCTGCACAAATTGGCGTCGTTCAGATGTGCATGGTATGATGCCGAGGGGGTTTTCATGATGTCAAATCCATTCCAACTATTAGTTTATATTAAAAGAACAAACAAACAAACAACACACTCATTGGGGTAAAAAGGTTAGATATGTCACATGCTACAGAAAGCATGATGACTTTTTGGTTTCTTTCTCCATAGGTTGTTCATGGTTTGGTCATCAATACTTGACATTTCATGAAGACTCGGTAAGACATTGAGGGGCCAGAAAACTGATCTCTCGGGAGGGCTGTTGCAGCCTGAGAGAGGGACAAAAGAGGGACATTTCTAAAGTTTTCCTGAGAGTGTATAAATGTGAACCAAATGGAACCTAGCGGTTCCATTTGTACACTCTCAGAAAAAAAAAGATCCGAAAAAAGTCATTAACATGGTCAGACACAACTTGATGATAGAGCCGCCATTGGACTGTTCCCATGAAGTGAGTTTGCAACAGCGTAACTCTGTCTATACTCTGGGCCAAGTATTATCTAGGCTGAGCCATCCCGTTACCATAAAACCTTTGTGTAGACTATAACTCAATGATTATCGACCTGTTGCTTTGACGTGGTTCTCATGAAATGCTTTGAAAGGTTGGTTATTTCTTATATCAAGAGTATAATTCCTGTTGGCATTGATCCTTTACAGTTTGCTTACTGCTCGAACAGATCTGTGGATGATGCTATTTCCCTTGCACTACACACTGCCTTAGAACATCTGGAGAAGAAAAACTCATATGTCAGATTACTGTTTGTTGACTACAGCTCCGCATTCAACACGATTGTCCCATCTAAATTAGTGTTGAAACTCAGAGACCTTGGTCTCAGCAGCTATATCTGTAACTGGATTTTTGATTTTCTATCGGGCAGGCCCCAGATGCTCCTCAAGGCTGTCTTAGCCCCCTATTGTACAGTTTGTTTACGTACGACTGTGTTGCACGTTTTCTAACACCATAATTAAGTTTGCGGATGACACCACTGTGATCGGTCTGTTAGTAGACAGTGATGAGACAGCATACAGGGAAGAGATTGAGGAGCTAGTCCTGTGGTGCAGGAAAAACAACCTCTCACTTAATATTAGCAAGACCAAAGAAATCATTGTCGACTTTAGGAAGTCCAGTGTGATCCATACTCCCATTTACATCGATGGGCAAACTGTCGACATAGTTGATTACTTCAAATTCCTAGGAATTCACATCACGGACACACTCACATGGTCCCTGAACACCGAGCACATTCTTAAGAAAGCACAGCAGCGACTGTACTTTTTGAGACGGCTCAAAAAGTTTGGTCTGAGCACTAAGGCTCTCGTAAACTTTTACCGGTGCACAATTGAGAGTGTCTTAACAGGCTGTATTACTGCGTGGTACGGCAACATGACCGCCCAGGACGGCAAAAAGTTGCAGAGGACTGTTAGAACAGCAGAGAGAATCATTGGTAACAGCACATCACTCCCCAGTCTTGGCGATATCTACACCACACGCTGTAAAAGGAAAGCACATAACATCATTGGAGACTCCAGCCACCCGGCCCATGCCTTGTTCCAACTACTTCCCTCCAAAAAGCGCTACCGTAGCATCAGATCTCGCACCACTCGTTTGACTAACAGCTTCTTCCCGCAGGCAGTCAGGCTGCTGAACAGCTGACCTGTACTGTACTGTTCCGTAGTGTTCTGCCACTTTTTATGCACTTTGTCTCTGTGTGTTACGTTTCTGTTCTGCCTGTGGTTTTTGTTTGCGTCTGTTCTGCCTGTGGTTGTTTTGTTGTTGAGAAGACTGAGATGCTCTGTAGCACAATGAATTTCATTGTATTTATACAGTCACTGTATTTATGCATATGACAAATAAACCTGAACTGAACTGAACTGAACTGAATCAATATGCCTGGGTTCACATTCTGCCAGTTGGACTATATTCTGATGTACAAAACATTCAACAAAAATAATCACCTATTACATCACCAACCAGAACTGGGATGCTGGGATGGTGTTTTAACAGTTTGAACATAAGTCCACCAGACACCAAACCGTGGCTTCATATTCTATCAACCGCTATGCAGGCAACAGAAGAGCAGCGTTGAGGTGCTGGCGCAGACTGCAAGGTGTTGTCTGTGTGTGTGTGTGTGTGTGTGTGTGTGTGTGTGTGTGTGTGTGTGTGTGTGTGTGTGTGTGTGTCAGGGGCAGATGTAACATTTCCCAATTGGGGGGGCAGGAGAAAATGGTATGGGGCGGCTTCATCGCCCGATGAAGCCGCCCCCATACCATTTTCAGTTACAGGACTTTTATTAGGCAAGTAAAGCAGTTGTAGTTGAAGTTGCAACAGGCACGCAGCATGCATAAAGCTAAAGGTTTGACTCAGAGAGTTTTCTGTTTTCAATGATGAAATGCTGTTGGTTTAGTGGTGCCACAACTGTAGTTAGTTAGTAGCAGTATAGTAGTGTTTCAAATACTTTTAAATAAGCACTTGGGTTGTTTTGCATGCCATCATGTTTGGTGGGCAGTCTGGGCATTTAGGGGAGAATTGACCTCCCCCCCCCCCCCCCCCATGCCCATGCCTAGATCCGCCCTGTTGGGTGTGTGTGTGTGTGTGTGTGCGTGTGCGTGTGTGTGTGTGTGTGTGTTCTGACTGCCAGCCTGTTGTTGGCACGTTTATCAGTGATCTCTGAGGACTGTCTCTGTGTACTGCATGTTGCTCTGTGCCGCTCCAAATCCATTAGCCGCAATGAAACAGAGGATATGCTAATCGCATATAAAGCCGCCTGCCAGCGTTGGACGCGGCGAGAGCAGCTTGTGTGTGCGTGCGTGTGATTGCATGCGCGAGCGTGTGTGTGCATGTGTACTGCTGAATATCTGCATGTACATCAGGGCCGGATCTAGAGGGGGGCAGGGGTGGGCTCTGCCCACCCAAACGTGCATCCTCCCCACCCAATGAAAGGCAATATCAGTGTTTTTCAACCAGTGGTCCTTGAGAGAGTTACATACTTGTGTGCCCAAGTATGTAGTGTGTGTCTGGCCATGAAACTGACTGCAGCTTCCAGTCCAGGTCCTGTTGCTAGGGGGAGGAGATCTACCTGGTTGCTATGGACAGAAGTTGACGCCCCTCCAATCATCTCCGGCCAATCACCTGCCTGCCACCTGACTACTTAAGAAGGACTCTGCACCTGTGCTCTCTGGCAGTGTGATTCAGTTGTTGGTAACTGGTGGTCACGCTGTCCAGCTGTAGAACCCCACAATCATTGTACTGCTGTCTGGTCCACTAAAAGTTTGGTGTGGCCTCAGCATTTGATTCATTGCGTAGTACTTTGTACCTGCTTTATCTTCAGAGCTAAGTGCTAGAAATAACCTGTTATATCATTGGGAGCCTTGCTTATTGTAAAAGTCATTGTTTGACAGTTCAGGCTAGAGTAGCCAGGAAGATTTATATTTGATTATTTGTAACTCTTTTTGTTTAGTTAACAGGTTAGTAGTTTGGTTTAGTTAGGCTGGTTAGGTTTAGTTCATTTTGATTGTTTCTTTGATTTGCTCCCTTTGTTTTCTGTTAACCCTTTGACCGCCTTGTATGTAACCGTTTAAGGTGATTTAAAAGAGCCTACAAGGCCACAAATAAAGCAGCGCTCAACCCAACCGACCTTGTTACGGTCCATTTCTGCACCCCTAGACCCTGTGGGTCGTAACAGTTCCGGTGCCCAGCTAAATGGTGGAAAGTTGGTTAACCAGATGGGTTGGTTAACCTCAAGAGTTAAAATATCCATCATGTGAATTAGCCCAAAATCTACACAACTAGAGAACATACAGATCATTTTGATCTGTATGTTTGCCTGTTTTGTTTCCCAAATCCAGCCTGGGATTGTGGATAAAAGAAAAAAAAAATCTTTAGTTTTGGGGTCTATATTGGCATATCGATTATTTTGCCCACCCCTATGCCATTCAATGGCGATATCAAGACTAATGTATGTCAAACTGGGGGTTCCTTGAAATTAAAATGGTTGAGAATTCTTCTCTTATGGGGTCCCTGACATATCCAATTTACAATTTAGGTATTTAGCAGACACCCTTAATCCAGGGCGATGTACATTACGTAAAAACATTGCAAAACATCATACAGATTACAGTTTAAAATTTAAGCAGAATACACTTTACGATGTAAGCACTAAAACATAATACATCCTATATAAGTCACTGCTATCCTTTTCAATCTTTAGTTTTGGGGTCTGTGGGGCTAAAATGTCCTCAAATGGTGGACCGTGGCTCAAATGCTCAAATGCCGAATAAATAGTGGGCCCTGGTGTCAAAAGGAATGAAAACCACTGCTTCATATGAAAAACCTTGGAGTTGCCCACCCTGCCATTCTTCCAGCCCACCCTAGTAGGGCTGACTAGATCCGGCCCTGACGTACATTACATGTGTATATACTGTACTGCCCTTGAGTTTGCATACCGTTGCCCTTTTGTCCGCATGTGTCCGTGGGGTGTGTGCGTGTGCACATATCTGCCTGTGTGTGTGTGTGCTGAATTCTAATTGGATCACACACCACTACTGGCGTACACACGACCCTATGAGGACCCAGTGATCTGAGATTTGGATAAATGCGCTGCGCTTGAACTTGGCGACAGATTTGATGAATGCAGACAAACTGAGCAGAGATGAGCGAGTAGCAACCGTGTTTTTATAGTCTCTGTACGCTATAGGGTTTGATAAACGAGGGTCGTTGTGAGATGACACACGCACCCCCCGCCCGCGACCCCCCCCCCCCCCCCCCCCACACACACACACACACACACACACACACACACACCAACTCTCATTCGTCATTCCTTCTTTAAGCAGATGTTATGAACTCCCACACTTCCCGCCTTCTGTTAAGAACTTTGTTCTCTTTGTCTCTGTCAAGCTCTCTCTCTCTCTCTCTGTCTCTCTGTCTCTCTGTCTCTCTGTCTCTCTGTCTCTCTCTCTCTCTCTCTCTCTCTCTCTCTCTCTCTCTCTCTCTCTCTCTCTTTAATATAATCAACATAATATTATCAACATAATAATATCAAAGATCAATCTTTTATCACATTGTCTGATAAAAGATGAGTAAAACATGAGCATGTAGAATGTTGATGTTTTGGCAGACATATAAGCAATCGGTTGAATTGCAGATCAATGCTAATGGTTGAACAAGCATTCAACTGCAGTTTGACCACTTGATCACTACATTTCTAAAAAACGGAAAATTAGGCTAGCCTATTTTCGGTGCACACCGTAACATGCTTCCATATATTCCGTAACATTGCAAAACATCATACAGATTACAGTTTACAATTTAAGCAGAATACACGTTACAATGTAAGCACTAAAACAAGGTACTACATTAGACATCCTATATACTGTAAGTCACTGCTATCCTTTTCAAATGGGGATCTGTGGGCTAATGAATGTCAATGTGGGGATCAATGATATGAAAAAGTTTGGTAACCAGTGCCATAGAAGACAAAGCTGACAGAATAGACCTTTCCATAATCCCTGTCCTCTCCCACTTTGACACTTTACAGCCAGCTGCCGGGTTCATTCATTACACATTAAATATGGGTTCACTCTCTCTCTTCCAAATCCTTAATCCTGCTGTATGCACTGGAAAAATATGTGTGACACTATCGGTGAAAAGGTTTGTCTATCACATGGTATTCTTAGCTGCGATTGGACCATAACATTGTGAGGAGGGGCTTAACTCAGGTCCGGATGTAGCATTTCCCAACTGGGGGGGTAGGCGAAAATGGCCATACCATTTTCATTTAAATTATTTAGCTCTGTTACCCACAAGATTTGTATCTTGTATAGGACTTATATTAGGCAAGTAAGCTTCAATAACATCAGTTGTTGCTGCAACAGACACACAGCATGCATAATGCTAAAGGTCTGACTCAGAGAGTTTTCTGTTTTGAATGATGGAATGGTGTTGGTTTAGTGGTGTGACAATTGTAGTTAGTAGCAGCAGTAGTGGTGTTTTAATTTAAATATACTGTAAGCATGCCATCATGTTTGGTGGGGCAGTCAGGGCCTTTAGGGGGGCATTGCCACCCATGCCTAGATCCGGCCCTGGCTTAGCTAAAGACCTATTGAACCCATTGCATGTATAAACCACCGGTTGTATGAGAACAGTATGGGCTAGCTGTATTCAAAGATAGGACAGATGTTTTGCAATTAAAACTAGGAATGGTAAAAAACGAGAGAAAAAAACAAAAGAATACAAGGGCTTTGTAACCTGCCGCAGTGCTGCTGTGAAGCACATCATAGTTTGCTGTGCGTGCACACACACGCATGCATGAGTGTTTCAGAGTGTTTCAGAGTGTGTGTGTGTGTGTGTGTGTGTGTGGTGTGTGTGTGTGTGTGTGTGTGTGTGTGTGTGTGTGTGTGTGGTGTGTGTGTGCGCGTGCATCGCTGTGACCAAGCAGGAATAATAGCCTGAAATAGGCCACATTAACCTGCAGTCCTCTGAGGCAATGCCCTGATTTAATCCAAGGATGGAAGATGTGGGCACCGTCGTTATCTGTATTGTACACACACTTGCGCGCACACACGTGCGCTTGTGTGCGTGTGTATGTGTGTGTGTGTGTGGAGGGGGTGCGAGCGTGCACGTGCTGGGACTTTCCAAGATATGGGCTACTTTACAGAAGTACTGCTGCCGTTGGAAGGAGGTCAAATGGCGGGCAGTAAGAATAATATAAAATAATAGTAAGCGAGAGAGAGAAAGAGAGAGAGAGAGAGAGAGAGAGAGAGAGAGAGAGAGAGAGAAGAGAGAGAGAGAGAGAGAGAGAGAGAGAGAGAGAGAGAGAGAGAGAGAGAGAGAGAGAAAACCAGGGGAAGATTAGTCGTCACAGCCACTTAAAAGACCCAATACAGTCCGTTGACCGGGGCGGGGTCCCCCAGGGCTCTGTACTTGTTACTATGCGTGTTCTCACTGGCCTATATACCCGCCACATCATCGTTTAACTCTGTAGGAAGTACAGGAGGAACGACCCACGGCAGGCAATATCACCTTCTTCACCTCCATTATGTCGTGTGAATCGAAACTCGACGAGCGGAGTCTGACATCACGCAATCACCTGACCAACATATGGGTCCTTGGGAGTATGGGTCTGTGTGTGTGTGTGTGTGTGTGTGTGGGGGGGGGGGTCTTTAAGTAAAAGTATCATGGCTGGTATTCTCAAATGCTACGCAAATCAGGTCTGGGCCTTGCGTGTAGGCCAAAAGTCTATACCACCAAACCTGGGCCTGGGCTTACCAAATAATTACCCAGAATAATCAAAATTGCAATTCAAAAAGTCCAGAAATCACCTGACCCCCCAGTTAAAAATGTTACTGTACTCCCCTGCTTTGTTCCTCAAGAGTTGAAGCTCAAGCCCAGGTCTGGTGGTACAGGCTTTTGGCCTACACACAAGGCCCTAGACCTGATTTGCTACCATGCAGCCAATGAGCACAGCCCCAGATCTGATTTGCTGACTTGCAACCAATGAGAAGACTTACACCATAGCGTTCGAGAATACCAGCCATTGTAAAAATACTGCAATAGAGCATGTGCATGCCACATCACCATCAAACCAGGAAGTTGTGCAAGAACGCCTACTGATGAAATTGAACTTACAACACCCAAGGTAGAAGTACTCCTTGCAATTGAGTCATTTCAAGTTTTCAAATGTATAAACATCTTCGAAAATAGCTGATCTGCAAAGCTTGCGTTGTGTGATGCAATGTGAGCGTATTGATAGAGATAGAGACAGACCGACAGAGAGAGAGAGACGTGATGCATTTATTGATGGATAGATAATGGAAAAACAAAATACTTTTTGTACATCCAAGGTTTTCACCCGGCAACAGCGAAGAACTGCAGTGGCATTTGGATAAGGATATAATGCTGGAGTGTTGTTGATCCTTTTACCCTAACCCCCTGGATAGGAGCAATGTGCTAAATGTCTAAATTGTATGGTATATTGCATATTTAGCCTATACACACACAGAACACACGCACACACACACTGATCTGCACCTGGTATTTAGACTAAAATACCGGGGGCGAGGGTCACGAAAACAGACGCTCGCAAATTGCGCGTGGCATTACAGCCGGCAAAACGTGTAATCAACAGCCACAGACCACTGATGTTATTCTGTGCAATACACGACTACACAGTATGTCAACAATATTTTGTCTTTGTGAAATTCATTTGCTATAAGGGCATTCATTTATGTCCAATGAATGAATGCCCTGATACTTCAAACAATAACCGTAGATTAGTTATTGTTCAAAGTATAAGGGCATTAATGCTACACCACCAAGATACCCATGTATGGATCTAAATACTTACTTAATGTACATGCAAAACCCTTGACTCCTTCAAAACTTCCCTCAAAAGGCACCTGCAATTTGAAACCTGGAAAATCTGATCCCCCCTTTTCCCCTCAATGTACTTTTTTCGAATGCCTTTAATCTCTTGAACAAGTACAAATGCTCTATGGTGTCACTCAGATGCCAGTCTTGTATCGGGTCATGCTTGTACTGTAAACCTCCATCTAGATCAGTGGTTTTCAACCAGTGGTCCTTAAGAGGGTTTGAAGTGGTTCCCAGTTTAGCACCACTGGAATTGTGGACAAAACCAAAAGAAATCTTTAGTTTTGGGTCTTTGGCGCTAAAATGTCATCATATGGTGGTCTGTGGCTCAAATGCTGAGTAAATGGTGGTCCCTGGTATCAAAATGGTTGAAAACCACTGATCTAGATCCATCAAGCTCAAAGTTGCCTGCTGGCCTAGAGGTCCAGGAGCATGCCATACTCTCTGTGTCACATGTCTCTTCCTCTCTCTTTCCATTCCCTCTCTGTTGTGTCAAAAATACAGAAACATGTACAAATCCCTGATAGAAGTGTCCTTTAGGTGATTTAGGGGCCAGGCTAGGAAGCCTAGCCAGGCCTTGCATGCTATTTTTCCCTCCACCCTTGGTGCAGTGAATGGCGTCCACGTATGCGAATGGCTGAACCATACAATGTCTGCATTGCCCGGTGCTTTGGAGCAAGGCTCTAAATCAGTGGTTTTCAACCAGTGGTCCAGGGACCACCAGTGGTCCTTGAGGGGCGCTGGAGGTGGTTCCCATAAATGGAGAGTCAGTAACCAAATGGACACTTAGTCCCGTATGGGTCAATTTGGTTTTCAATTTACGTTCTCAAGAGTTACATTTTGGTTAAACATCACAATTAAAAAAAGAATTGTTCAACATCTGCCTGTTCCCCTACCAATACAGTAAGGAATTTGGACAAAGTCCAGCAACAACAAAATATTCTTTAGCTTTGGGTCTGGGAGGCTAAATGTGATCAAAGATGGCTTTAAAAGGGTTGATAACCACTGTTCTAAAACAAATGGAGGCAGTTTAGAGCTCAGGATTACTGCATGTTTTTGTGACACAGGGAGAAGATACAAACTCCACACAGAAAGGCCCTTTTGCTAACCCCGCCTCGGGTATGGGCACGGATGACGCGGAGGAGGAGACACGCCACCAGCACCCACAGCAGCACTCCTAGCGGGAATCGAACCCAGGACCTTCTAGCTGCGAGGTGACAGCACTAACCACTGTTCCACCGTGTCCCATCCACATTCATAGCCATAGCTCCAACCCCCTCCCCCCAAAAAAAACAATAGGAAGTGCAGCGGCGACCAAAGCTCTCCAATCTTGGGCAGGCCCCTCCTCCGTCCTCCTTCTAAACTAAAAGGAATGACTTATGGCGTTAATTACTTTGATCCGTGCCAAGCGTAATGAAACAATAATGTGCGGTCTGCCATCGCCAAGAAAAGGCACCGTGACATAATTAATGACTTACCGCTCCCCGTGTCAGCACAATCCTTATCAGTTCATTACGTTGCTATCAGTCTATGCATTATGAATCCCTATTAGACAACCCCCTAGTCACAGCCACGCACACTATTCATACATCTCCTAATACAACGCTGTTCTCGGCCGACCCCCCAAAAATGATGCCCCCGGAATTCAATGGGCCAATAATTCGGAGCATCGATCACTTAACGCCTGCTAAATAAACCCCAGCCTGTCATTGGCCACGGCGGTTACCGTGAGTA
Source organism: Benthosema pterotum (assembly GCA_039105355.1). Taxonomy (NCBI): domain Eukaryota; kingdom Metazoa; phylum Chordata; class Actinopteri; order Myctophiformes; family Myctophidae; genus Benthosema; species Benthosema pterotum. The sequence continues at coordinate 30,282,591 of CM076982.1, read as the reverse complement.
TAAATAAAAACGAATCAGCCGCTGCCAGCTTGCCCACCGTTTATAGTGTGTAGCATTTGGGCCATACATCGCGCAAATAGCAGTATAGTTGCGGTGATGTGCCAAAAAACAGTTTACTGTGAATTGTTTTAAGGGCCCCAATGATAGTTTGCGTTGGTTCGGTTTGTTGAAGGATTTAGATGGTGGTTAGTGGGATGGGGGGGCAACGACACAGCAGATAAATAGCCTATTAAAGTACTGTATCCTTCTGACAACAAGCACATTGTAAATATTAAGCCAGGCAATTAAATGTACACAGGGTAATCTGTGGTCTATTGATTTTTTTTAGCAACTGCAGAATATATCCTTTTGTGATTTTTTTCCCCCTTATACTGCCGACCCTTCCAGCAAAAACGCAAATACTGCACGCGGCTAATTCCTAGATAACAGTGTTTTCCACTCTGTAGCACATTTGAAGGGCAATGACTGTACTGTACTGTGTGTTCTATAATGCTACAAGCAAACAGTGGCGGCAGAAGTAGCTACTCTGCTTGGAAAGTAGCAGAATCGCATGAGTAAGCCAAGCCAAGTTAGTAATTAATTGTCATTGTATGGAAGGGAAAAAGGAAGACGCATCTCCACAAGCAGCAGTCATCAGACAATAAAGCCTTCCATCGTGGCTTCTAGTCTATCTCTCTTCTCCATACATCCGGGCCAGCTTGTTGGGCGCTTCATGCGGACTGCATCTTCCTTGAGTATACATCCACATATGTCAGTATGGGACGTCCCTGTGACCGGGGACCATGTGTTGGTTCCCACAGCACCAGATTGCTGGCTGGTGTCTTTGGCTAGTGTCCTGCAAGCCGCATTTTCTCCTGGCTAGCTATTTTGTTGCTCGCCCTGAACGCAGTAATTATAGACTACTTTGTGCGAGCTATAGTCCAGTAGTTTTCAACGTTTTTCCATACCAGGGCCCACTATTTATTCAGAATTTGAATTTGATGTTTAGTGTACCTAATCTCTCAGGCCCAAAACTGAGGATTTTCAAGTTTGTGTCCACAATTTAGCAGAGAAATATCAAAGTGTTGATCAAAAAAATAATTATTCTACATTTAACTGTGCAGATTCTTGGAAATTAAGTAATTCTGCATGGGAAATGTTCATCCACAGTGTGACATATTTTAGCGGTGTGTTTTCATTACCATTAATGATGTCGACTGAGTCGATAGTCTGGTTGACGTCATCCAGGGAGCTGTATAAACTGTCCATGAGCCACATATACTGCAGTGTGCATGGAGTACTTTCATGTGCTAGTGATGAGCTAATGGGATTAACAGGCCATACCTAAAACCCACACATCTAGATAAGGCCATGCGGTCCTATATTAAAACATATCACTGCCGTGAGGCACAGACTTCTTATCGCCATTTTTGTCGTTATTTTATTTATACCCTAGTCTGTAACAAAAGTAGTTAAAATAGCAGATCACCCATTTCTGTTGAATGTTTTTTTTTCTCCGAATCGTGTGTGTGTGTGTGTGTGTGCGTACGTGTGTGTGTGTGTGTGTGTGTGTGTGTGTGTGTGTGTTGTGTGTGTTGTGTGTGTGTGTGTGTGTGTGTGCGTGTGCAGTGTGCGTGCATGTCCTTCAAGAAACTTTTCCCCCCCACCAAAAGATAGCACAAACGCAGACCTACAAGCTCCAATGATCTAGCCTGGATACGAGACAAATCTGCCCCCCAGGGAAAATAAAAATGGGGCTTTGACTGTTTTTCTGCAGCAGCTTATAGGCTCAGAGTCACAGGCCATCAGACCATGAGCAGCAGTGCTCTGTAGATCCCTTCTCTAAAGCTGGAAGAAATGAATTCATTGATAATTCTCAATTAAACGGGTATTGATTGGTCAAAATAAAACGACCAATTTAGCCAAAGCTATACCTCCATACGAATATATACGATGCACGCACACCCCCCACACCCCCCCCCCCACACACCCCCCCCCCCCCCCCCCCCCCCCCCACACACACACACACACGCACGTTTTTATATACAATTTGTTTTTGATATCCAAAACCATATTTCTCCTAGAACTGCATTCAAACCTTGTCATTATTGCCAATGAAGATATCCATAGTGAAATGTTTACCAGTACTGACAGTGATGGATTGAATTGTGGATATCTGAAAAGTTTTGACTATTGGACGAATTGATAAACGACATGCATCTGTTATACATAAATGCAGCCACTGACTGACTGACTGACTGACTGACTGGACAGCTCCTGACATGATTAATTTCCAGTATAGGTGAAGAATATGGGCGACGTGGACAGACAGCTCCCCATGTTGAAACGGAATGATCATTTCCATTTCCCCAATGAATCAATTAGGCATCAAAAGATGCACGCACGCACGCACACACACGCACGAATGCACACACGCACGCACACGCACACACATGCGCACACACGCGCGCACACACACACACACACACACACACAAACAACAAACACACACACCACACACACACAGGTCCTGCTGACAGAGACGCAAAGACAGCACTCATATCTTGACAGACAGCAGAGGCAGAAAGAGAGAGAGAGGGGGGGTTATAAAATGAACAAAGGAGATCATCTTATAGATGAGAGCACGAAAAGGAGCGATATGAGATATCTGAGAGAGAGAGAGAGAGAGAGAGAGAGAGAGAGAGAGAGAGAGAGAGAGAGAGAGAGAGGAGAGAGAGATTGAGATCTGTGTCTCAGCATTTATCTCCATGGAACACATTGCTGGCTCCAAAATAATGAAATGCAGAATAGTGGCATCCCCCCACCACCCCCACCCCACCACCACCACCCCCACCCCCCTCGCCCATCTTGGCAGCCGTCCCACTGATACAGGCCTTATGAGAGATGTTGACAGTGTGGTTGTGCTGCTTATTACACGGCAGAACAACCGGGAGGCACGGCCCTGAACACGCATCTGCACAGGCGAGCACCAGGGGCGGATCTAGGCATCTAGGCGTAGGCATATACTGTAGGTCTGCCCCACCAAACACGATGGCATGCAAAACAAACCAAGATATTTCAGTGGTTGTATTTAAAAAGTATTTGAAACACTACTGAAAATGGTATGGGTGCTGCCCCCTTACCATGTTCTGGCTCCCAAGGGAAGACAGACCATGCACTAGCCTCGATCTCCAGGCTTACATCTGCGCTGCGAAATAAAGTCTGGAGACAGGGAGGGTGACCCAGAGAGACTAGCCTATTCAAGATTAAATTCCCTAATATCAAAATGTGGGACATCCGCTTTGTTAACTTCGCCCGGAAGTTGCCATTTTTCCCAGCCAATCGTGGCGCAGTGCTCCGGAAAATGTATACACCCCCGGCGGAAAAGTCATTCCCCTTTTATGCTCGCAAAGACGATGTAAAGGTTTAAAAGATGGAATTGTGCACACTTTGCACACTTCCATAACTGCTTTGTTCGTTGATTTTTTTTTCCTGAAAATAAGAGTGAACAGGTCAAGACACTATTGAGGACTGAACAGGGTTGTTTCACAGTACAGTAACTTTCGCAATTTCCGTTAGCAACTTCGCAACTACGGTTCTATTGATGGTCTTAAGAGCGTACCCGGTGCCCAGTGTGGGTACAGACGGATTGAATTGAGTGTCACTAGGTACTCACTAGGTATTGACTTTCACTCAATTTGCCACTCACTTTATGCATGAATGTATAGCCTCAGAAGCCTCTACATCAGTGGTTTTAAACCAATGGTCCAGGGACCACTAGTGGTTGTTGAAAGAGTCCCAGGTGGTCCCCAGGCTAAATGATGGAAAGCTGGTTAACCAGGTGTAACTCTTTGAGAGTGCAAACATGAAACCAAATGGACCCTTGCGTGTCCATTTGGTTTCATGTTTACACTCTCAAGAGTTAAAATATCCATCATGTGAATTAGCCCCAAGTCTACACAACTAGAGAATGTAGGAGATTAATGGTCATTTTGATGTTTATGTTTGACTGTTTTGTTTCCCAAATCCAGCCTGGAATTGATGACAAAAGCAAAAGAAATCTTTGGTTTTGGGGATCTGCGGTGATTAAAATGACGTCAAATGGTGGCCTGTGGCTCCAATGCTGAATAAATAGTGGGGCATGGTATTAAAAAGGTTGAAAACCACTGCTCTACATACTGTATATATACATATACAGTATATGTTGTCTCCCACATAAATCATCCTTATGAAACAAAAGCATGAGTTAAACAGAGATGTAGATAAAGCTAAAGTGCAATAGAGAGGGGCTGCAGCCAGGCTAACATCATGTCATCAGATTGCATCTTACTCGTGTGGGTCTGAGATGATATTGCACGCCGAGGGCTATCTAACGGCTCCGCACATAGAGGATAGCCCTGTATATGCACCGACAAACACACGCTTTAGACTGTATCTGTAGTGTACATCGCATTCCAGTTCAAGCTCCACTTCCCTTTATTTTACAGTGCTTTATCAGCACTGTTGGATGGAAAGTGGAAAAACCCTGTATGTCCGAAACTATTACTTTCCAGGAAATGTGCACTGAAGTAATGAGCGTGTTATATCCGTGGGACCATCCATCCATCTTCATCCGCTTATCCGAGGTCGGGTCGCGGGGAAACCGCTCCACCAGAGAGCTCCAGACTTCCCTGTCCTGAGCAACATCAGTGACCTCCTCCTGAGGGATGATCCCGAGGCGATCCAAGGCCAGAGAGTCGATGTAATCCCTCCATCTGGTCCCTTGTCCTCCCTGGGGTCTCCTCCCAGTGGGGCGTGCCTCGAGCATCTCCCTAGGGAGATGCTCGAGGGGCATCCTAACCAGATGCTCGAACCACCTCAGCTCAACAGAAGGAAAGCTGCTATAGTCCTACTAGTAGTAGGCTATTACTGTAGGTACATTCTTCCCACATGCTTGAAAGCTAGACTTAGACTACCGATCCACGCCTCCCAGATTAGAGTCCCAGCGGCGGACAGATCTCATGCTTCCTTCTATGCATGAGGAGTCCAAGCTGATTCTATTAACCTGAGGGGAGAGTTTCCTGCAGAGGTAGCATGTTGAAGGAACATGTTATACCAACGATGTTTTCCCCTTGTTCGGTCCACTCCCTTCATCCGGGGGAAGGCAGTTTAGAGACAAGGATAACTGCATGCTTTTGTAAGGCATTGGTTTTCAACCAGTGGTCCGGGGACCACCAGTGGTCCTTGAGAGAGTTCCAGGTGGTCCCTAAGGCTAAACGATGGACAGTTGGTTAACCAGATGTAACTCGTAAAAATGAGACCAATTACGCTCAAGAGTTAAAATGTTCATCATAGAATGTAGAAGATTGATGGTCATTTTAATCTGTATGTTTGATTGTTTTGTTTCTGAAATCCAGCCTGGTACTGTGTACAAAAGCAAAAGAAGTCTTTAGTCTGTGGGGCTTAAATGTCCTCAAATGGTGGACCGTGGCTCAAATGCTGAATAAATAGTGGGGGGCCCTGGTATCGAAAAGGTTGGAAAACAAGGGCGTGGGTAGAACACAGCACGGACACCAACCCCACCTTGGGTAGGGGCACTGATGGTACATGCCTCTGGCATCCCCAGTGCAAACCCAGAGCCTTCTAGCTGTGAGGTGGCTATACTGTACCAGCGGTGCCAAAGTATTAGGAAATTAATTTACAAAAAAAAGTAGAAATACGGAGACGTGAGGTTTCTGACCAACCGCGTCAACATCATAGCATTGAACATGATACCGTAGCGCACAGACTATTTCAAGCGTCACACGTGAGCATAACCAGGGTGGATTTGTTTTCACACAAGTGGTGCCTTTCTCTGTATATATCGACGTGACACTGTTGAGAGGAGTAATTAACTGTAGGCTGACCCTACAACGCATTTACCAAATGCCCATAAACAAGCACTTATCTATATTCATCATGTAATGACAGTAGCTGTGTGTCTATAATTATGACGATGATGGGTCTTGGTGCCCTGTGTGCATCTTTGCAGTCGCAGCGATGGGGATTCAAAAGGGATATTGCATGGCTGGGATAAACTGCGGTAGCTAAATGTGCCATTTGCAACCTTATATGTCGATAGAAAATATAAATGAAATAAAATATGTAGTCTGGGTGTGTTTGACTGGAGTATATCACACGTGTCTGTGATGTCACAGGCACTTCGAAACACTAAAGTAAAAAAATGAATGAACAAAAATAGAAAACACATATTGCCCACATAAAAAGATATATCAGACAGGTGTTATAAATCATCTAAACATCCATTTGGACCCGCTTTTTTGAATAGGCCTGTGAGCCTCCTTTTCACTTGCCCTGAGGAAGAAACATGTTGGCTTGTTTTACTTATAAATAAAGTACCTTGTTTTTATACTTCCCCTCCTCGTTTTTAAACTTTTTTGAGTGCTCGGATTGTTGCCTTGTTTTTTCACAGGCCTGTGAGCCTATTCAAAATTCATTTCATTTAGATAGGACTTCGTGTCGACATAGCACTCTATAATAGTGTACAGTTTCAATATAAATATACGGTTCTTAGGTTTCGTAGCTTTAGGTTCTTAGCTTACGTACGATTCTCGATGACTACTTATTATGCTTTCTATTCAATACCATGTGTTGTTCTTGCTAATTGTGAGTCGCTCTGGATCAAGAGCGGCTGCTTAAATTGTAAATTGAAATTTGCAAGTGCTCCTTCGCATCAAGTAAAAAGAAGAAGAAAAAAAAAACTCCAATTTGAGCATTTTGTTCCATCTCCACGGGCATGGTGGTGATGACTAAGACTCTGGAGTTGGTCTTTCTTGGTGGCGTGGTGGGGGGAACGCGATAAGCAGCCGCTCCGCCTCATTACCCTCCTGCCTTGAGCGTGATTGTTGACGACGGGCCGTGGAGGGTCGCGGTACAGTCGCGGGGGGTTTCCCTCACTGCTGCACACTGACTGTCACTGCCAGCCGAGGAGGAGGAGGAGGAGGAGGAGGTATTCCCTGATTAGCAGGCAGTCCGGGACTCTGCAGCAGGGGCAGATCTAGGCATAGGCATGGGGGGGCAATGCCCCCCTAAATGCCCATTCTGCCCCACCAAACGTGATGGCATGCAAAACAACCCAAGATATTTCAGTGCTTATGTTTAAAAGTATTTGAAACACTACTGAATATGGTATGGGGTGGTTTCATGAGACGCCCCCTTACCATTTTCTTCTGCCCCCCCTCAATTGTGAAATGTTATATCCACCCTGCTCTGCAGTGTCTGTCGGAGAAACCTTGTATCTCTGTCGTTTATTTCGTATCATATCTGTATCGTGTCGTCGCAAATGAATGCGCTTGTTATTCATCGTAAAATTGGTGTCGGCCGAAAGCAGCTTGGATGTTTGGCACTTTTTTCTTTCTTTTGATTATACCGTATGACTGTGAAATTGGTTTTACTGGGTCACAGTTTCAGTAGAATATCAATTTTATTTTTCCTAAATTTAAAGAAAATCTCTCTTTCTCCGAATCACTCTCTCTCTAATGGTACAGTATATTAATGCCATAGTACAGTGGTTCTCCACCTTTTTCATACCAGGGCCTAGTATTTAGTCAGTCATTTGAGCCACAGACCACCATTTGAGGACATCTTAGCCCCACAGACCCCAAAACTAAAGATTTCTTTTGTTGTTGTCCACAATTCCAGTCTGGAGTTGGGAAACAAAACAGTCAGACATGCAGATCAAAATGACCATTAATCTACATTCTCTAGTTGTTTAGACTGTGGCAAATTCACATGATGATTGGTTTAACACTTGAGTGTAAACATGAAACCAAATGGACCCGCAAGGGTCCATTTGGTTTCATGTTTACGCTCTCAAAGAGTTACATCTAGTTAACCAACCTTCCATCATTTAGCCTGGGTACCACCTGGAACACTCTCAGGGACCACTGGAGGTCCCCGCACCACCAGTTGAAAACCCCTGTCATAGTACAATGTTAGAAATGGGTGGAATTACGCTTTAAAAATAGACAAACAATGCAATGCAATGCGGCGTTGTGCACTTGTAGATTTGCGGATGTGGACATACAAGGTTTCCAACTTGCGACAGTGACGGGATGATGCCCTGCCTGCTTTCACACGCTGCTGGACAGCACTTAACCAAGAGCCAGATGGATGATGATAATGCATTTTATTTTACATTACATTTTATTCTATAAGGCGCCTGGATGGATGGATGGATGGATGGATGGATGGATGGATGGATGGATGGATGGATGGATGGATGGATGGATGGATGGATGGATGGATGGATGGATGGATGGATGGATGGATGGATGGATGGATGAGAATTGAACTTCCCTGCACGTACAATTCATATTGCATTTGGCCCTGAACGCAAAATTAATTGAAAATGAGCCAATTTGAAATGCTTACATTTCACTAATCGAAACGAACTGAGAAACAGATATTCTGAGAGAGAGAGAGAGAGAGAGAGGATGGAAAGTAAATTAAAGGTGAAAACATGAACCGATTTTGTCCTTTGTTACTTCAGTTCCACTGTTGGCAGGCTGTTTTTACTAAAAAGGAAACAATGCAGATTAACAAAATGTATTCCATGTCCAAAATATAAAACCCCCCTACGGTACCTAGGCAGTCGTTTACCTGCTTCACGATGATGAATAACACATGAGGCAATTCTCCTTCTTTTGAAGTTCAGACTCGGGAGTGTTCATTCAGAATGGAAGTGTAAGAAATGTACCCCGATTTGGGTCAATTTTCGCACGCTTAAATTCACGCAGAGCTGAGAGATGGATATGCTTTGCGCTCGCACACGCGTACAATACATACACAGTTCAGGCGGTTCGGCTGACGATATAACCAGTCGCTTTATGAATGTACACTAGGAATTTTCTGACAGCGCTTTTCTCTTTTCCGGTAGCTTTAACTATACAGTTCATAGCATCAAACAGGACAAGAATTTGTACAATTTGTACAAGTTCATGCTCAAGGATGTGTCTACACACCTTGACTAACAAACCCACAGGGTGTCCTATAGGTTTCCTTTGGTCTTATATTTTTTGTAATAATTTCAATTCAGAGTTATAGAATACCACATCCTATTGTTGATGTCACTAAAGGGCCAGTTAATTGATAATGCTATTTGAATGATTAATCATCTATTTAAACATGTCCAGAAATGAAGCACAGATTGATATATGTTCAGGGCATCATTTATGGATTATGTCAAATCCACTTTCATTGAAGATGGAAATATGAAAAATGGACAAAATAGGGGGTGTCTACTGAAGGAAAGCAAGATAATTCCTGATATGAAAATAAAATCCTTGTAATGTTTACACGATATTGAAGGGAACATTAAAAAAAAAACTGTTAGTCTGTTAGTCTTTTAGTGACTCAATCAATAAAATACAGCTGGAACAGTTAGAGGGACTGCAAATCATACCGCTTTTGTGGAATGTGTCTTTTACCAAAAAGACAATGTTCAATCATGCTCACTTCTGACTTCAGGAAGCATCTTGTTTGGATATAAACCAGAGAAACTAGAGATGTGACATCGCGACAGAAGATTATGCATACTGCTTTTGGGGGGGACATAAGTAAATGTGATTACTTACAACGCGGGTCAAAAATCAGTACTCAAATGTGTTATACTCAAATGATGACTGCAATGTAGATGTACTCCATTCTCTACAGGTAAAAGTTCTGTACTAAAAAAGTTCCATAGTGCAGTGTATTGATACTTTTACTTGGGTAAAATACACTTTTTCCACCACTGTGAGTCATCGCTCACTCACTCACAGCAGAGGACTATTGTGAAGGTCGAACATTTTCTATCCAGAAATTAATAAGACCAGTTCAACTCACAAGTGAGTCTTAAAACACCCCCGCTCGTCTCTCAAATGATTGTTCTGTCGTCAGACGGAAAGACAAAGTGTGTTCCAGTGTTCTCATCGCAAGGAGCTGTAGATTGAAAGAAAATAGATTGGCACGGTCGGGTGGAAAACATTGTATGCAGTGGTGCCATGCCAGAACACAGTACCATGGTACCAAAAAAACACATTCCCCTACGTGAAAAGATTATTATTATTATTATTATTATTTTTTTTAAATTGAAATATCCCTTTAAGCATTTGTCTGATTCAACCCTCCAAGTTTGAACTGAATAACCTTGAACGCAATTATACCTTAACTGAGTGCTCCTCTTTGCCTGATTGCAGCGCACATAAAAGAGCCATTCTCAAACTCTTTCCATGGCAAGGATTAATACGACTATGGCCCACGGACACTACATCTGTAAAGATTCATGTGTCGTTAAAGAGTTTAAAAAGATGAGATGATGGCTTCAAACATGGAAGTCTTCAAAAAAATATTAATTGCATAGTTTCAGAAAACATTTCAGATAAAGCATTCTTTGCTCCCAAAAAGACCATGGCCATGAAACACCATAGGGTGTTTTGAATGGGTTTTGTTGGCTGTAAGGACTCTCAAAGTGGCTCTAGATTCAGATTGTCCATATCAGGTGGAAACCTGGCTGGTTTTGCCTTTATTGATAGGAGTAAAGACGGGAATGGAAGGGGAGACACCGGCAGCAAAGGTCGTCATGAGTGGGACTTGAACGCTTACGCGACACGGTCAAGCCAAACAGCCTCTATGTGGCATGCACCCAGACCACTACCCCAGGTGTTGCCCCGTCAAGAACCTTTTTAATGCCTCGCGACGTGCCGCATCAGAGTGTTTAGCTTGTAGATGAACTACTTTCACTACAATAGTGTACAACAGTGGCACGGTAGCAGGGCGTGGCAAAGAAAAAGAAACGCACAACATAGACATCACGGAGATACAAGGTTTCTGCTGGGCAGAGAAGGATAGAGATGAACCTTGAGGCTGTGGCAGAGGAAGAGAGGACCTGCACCGGAGTGGCACTTCTTTATTCTTCCAGGAAGACCATTAATCATGCCTCTGATTCCACGCTTAAAGACGAAGCGAATAACCTCGCGAGGGCTAAACGCAATTATAATGTAACCGAATGTTCCCTCTTTGCCTGACTGAGTGCCGCGTCTTTGTGCAGCACTCTGAAAGTCCCCCATGCAGCCCGCTTTGTAGACAACGCCGATCTATCTTGTTTTGAAGGTGTGTAGTAATTAATGGCGCTGATGATTACAGGTACCGGTAGGTACACCGTCAAATCCTGGAGTAACATCTCCGCCTAGAGCAAAATGGTGCCTCAATGGGTCAGAAAATGGCGCACAAGAGAAGTGGAGTGGCGGAAGGTTCTCGGTTCGATCACAGGCTTCCTCTGGGCTAGCGTCTTAGTGTCCATGAGCAAGACACTGAACCACTAAGCTCCACATGAGCAGGTTGGATTTTCTCTTCTCAGATCAGCCCCGGGGCTGATGAGGCTAGGACAGGGGTTTTCAACCATTTCGATACCATTTATTCAGCATTTGAGCCACAGTTTACCATTTGATGACCTTTCAGCCCCACAGACTAAAGATTTATTTTGCTTGTGTCAACAATTCCAGCCTTAATTTGGGGAAACAAAACAGTCAAACATACAGATCATAAATGACCTTAATCTTCTACATTCTCTAGTTGTGTAAACTTCTAATTCAGATGATGAATATTTTAACTCTTGAAGAGTGTGAACATGAAACCAAATGGACCCGCAAGGGTCCATTCGGTTTACGCTTTCAAGAGTTACACCCGGTGAACCAACTTTCCATCATTTAGCCTGGGCACCACCTGGAACCCTCTCAAGGACCACTGGTGGTCCCTGGACCACTGGTTGAAAACCACTAGGCTAGGATAACACAAGCAGCAGTATGAGGAAGCACCATAGACTACGACGGCTTTGACCACAGCAGAGCAAAGAGCCGCTGTGTTTGGGAATCCTCTGGTTTCCAATGTGGTGTTTCAGTGTTGTGAGACAGAGAGTGTTTGGTTTCCCACATCACGTCGCCTGGCATCATTAAATCACATCATTCATACTGCTCCCACAGACCGAATTAAATTCTCCCCTCCGCGGTGACAGTGTGCGTCTCCTCCAAATCTGCCGTTCCGTCGTGCTACGATGAATGTGCGGGTGTTTCTTTTTTCTAGTCCTAATGTGATCCAGGGCTCTACACACCCTCCTGTCCCCTCCATCAGGCGCCCCGACTGGTCAGGAAGAGGCAGTTTAGAGCTCAGGGTTACAGCATGTTTTTGTGAGGGTATCTACCCTAGGGGACACAGGGAGAACATGCAAACTCCACACAGAAGGGCCCTAACGCCAACCCCGCCTCGGGTATGGACACTGATGACACGGAGGAGGAGACACGCCGACAGCACTCACAACAGCGGCCGCAGCGGGAGTCGAACACTAACCACTGTTCCACCTTGTCCCCAATGTGCGGGTGTTTCTTAAAGTCAGCCTTAGCTAAATATCAGCCAATATGCAGTCAAAATGTCTTGTCCCCATCCATCCCCCCCCCCCCCCCCCCCCCCCCCCCCCCCCCCCCCCCCCCCCCCTGCTGCTGGACTACAGTAATTATGCATCATGTACAGCTGACAGGATTTCACGTGTGATTTGGAAAGGGCTGGATCAGCAGTAGAGGCCCGACGTATGGTGGTTGTGCTGACCAGCTTATATACAGCACCACCCTGAAGCATACACATGTGTTCTAATGATCTGTCCACCCCCACGTTGAAACGCCCTTGAACCAGAGGATACAACCTAGTGAAACACGTACAGCACCTGCACATTTAGCACTGTGCTGCAGGCGTTAATGACCTGATGGAACCGGTGAAACGTGCCTATAGAGTACTTGTGCAGCTTGTCAGTACATGTAATGGTTGGCTACTGTCTTTCACTCCACTATATGTTAAAAGACAACATGTTTCATTTTTCACTCCAGGAAGAGAGACATAAAGCACAGTATACCGTACCATACCGGCTATGCAGTGCCCAATCAACTTATACCAAAGAAAACAATCAAAATCATATGCTCAAACTTTGTGTTCAACAAACAAGAAATATTACACAACGATAAATATTACATATTGTCATATTCATGCACACTGAGTTTGTTATTCTTCCCATTGCTGTGCAGACGATGGGATGATGGTAAATGGTGTGGCAGAAATAAGCTACCCTAACCAACCTTGAAAAACCAGGCAAGCAACTAGGGGGGGAAACAGTCTAAGCTTTGCTGGAAATAAGCGAACATGGCAACCCATTGCCTACATATGAGGTACTGTAGCATTAGGTATCAGGAATTTAGCCTTTTTTATCAGGTTTCACCCCACCTGATATTTCTGCATAATAGTAGCCATGCTTGTCTTTGTCACTAGCTATAGCACTGATATGATGATCTGATATGATGACCAGGACAGGGTCTGGGGAAAAAAAAAAAAAACATATTGCAATATGCAGATTCCGCAATCTCATTATTTCGGTCATGATCCACGCATACCATATAGGTGAGAGTATATGAACAAAGATTGAGTGGTATATTGAGCGCTTTGCCTTCTGGCTCACCTCTCCTTCCATCATAGTTCTAGCATTAAAATGTATATACTGTATATTGTTCATAACTGTAGCATAGTGGACTCTGCCATCCACTTGACTTCATTATTTATTTTAAACTATACATTTTTTGTTTGAGTGCTTGTTGTGGAGGACCCATTACTATACTGAATCTCTTTCAGCTGACAGAAATGAAACACTGAAATGGAAGAATAACCATTCTGCCTATATACTGCAGCAATATCAAGGAGGAGCAGATGAGGACACTATTGGTTTCAGGCCAGAATTCTAGCCATTTACTGTGATGTACAAAACATTTGTTATTATGTTTGGGGGTCCCATACTTAGAAAACAAGGACACCTACACACTGACGCCTCCGTCATTTCAAAATTCAATACACAAAACACAGCACATCATTCCCCACAGCAATACAACAAATCACTGTCCACTCACTCCAGATCTGAAAACCGGTGACACTTGCTGTTAGCACTTGCCTAGCCTGCTAACTGTAAGTCATAAATAACAACAAGGGGAATTCCGCCCATTTTCAAAATTTTCCTTTCAGGAAAAAAGGGTCTGAAAGAAAAATCATTAACATGGTGAAATACATCTGATGACATCATCAAGATGTATTTCACCATGTTAATGATTTTTTCAGACCTCCATTTTTAGGAAATACAAAATTGGGGTACACCTAGGGTATACTAATGACATATTAGAATGTTGAAAATGGGAGGACTTCCCCTTTAAGCTCCAGTGGAGAGCCAGACATTGTGTAAAATCATGCCAACATCTAGCTGACCTACAGTGTATCCGCCTTCACCGTGGAGAAAAAACACAAAACACAAAGCAAAAACACATCACTGTCAACATGAAAGTTTCCCTGAGTTCAAATACAACACTGTCAACATGAAGGTTTGACTGAGTTCTACACCGCTGAAAGGGTCTCACTTCAAAGCACATAAACATCTTCCCCATCATAGCACCTCCGTGAGGAATCAAGTCAAGTCACAGATGTGTGCACACGCTCTCTCACACTCTCTCTTTCTCACACACAGGGACAGCTAAACTGCCAAAAAATATGCTATATGCACACAGACACATGCTCGCTCGCACGCACACTCACAGATAAATATAGCCCGCTGCTTTGCACCTGTAAACCTGTGATGTGACGAAACAGATGATTCTGCTTTGTGACACACATGCACACAGCAGGCTTGAAGTACAGTACCAGCCTTTAGTATAATCCTCCATAATAATTTTAGCCCTAGACTACAGCAGTAGCTCTCAAACCTTTATCACGTAAAAAAAAAGTATTTTGCTCAACATTTCATAAATAGCATGACATTCACCACCACAGGGACATCATGAGCAGGGAAATTCCGGTTAAACTGATGCTGAATTGTGTGTGTTTGTTTTACCTGCCAGGCTGCCAGGCCGTTGCAGCGACGCCGTGGCGTACAGTTCGTGGGAGATCTTGTACTGGTCATTGTGGTGGGAGGCCAGGCGCTTGGGAGACAGGGTGGCGTAACTCCCTATACCCGAACTCATCTGCAAACACAGAATCACAGAATGGTTTATTTTATTTAAAGTTGCGTTATTATTTGTGTTCAGCACTGTAGGTGGCGCTAATTCACAGGAGAAACATGAAACAGACAGGGTTTGTGACAGGTGCCCAAGCGCAAACGGTTGAGGCTCCAAGGATAGACCAAGAACGTAGATATTTTGACACATTTATTTACCTCCAAAACTGATGAACAGCTCATATAATTTGGCTGCCACAGCTCGGGCCTGAGGAAAACATAATACTACAAAATAATATGTCTGAAAAGAAAAACGAGATAAAGAAATAAACACTTGATAACTAAACTAAGACAAAACAACAAACCACTAAATATAGAAACCAAACACAGGCTATGCCTTCCTAGAAGACCCTGTCAGTTCTCCCTTGGTGTTGTCTCTTAGCTGTCTCAAGCAAACTGATCAATCTCTACCATTCCAGCCTCCTTTATACCAGGTGAAACCAACCCACAATGATTAGTAATTGAACAATCTACTCAAACAGTAAGAAGGTAAACCATAACCCATGAGATAGACCAACTAGACCAAGCGTCTCAAACTCAAATACGTATAGAGTGGGCCAAAATTTAAAACTGAACAAAGCCGGCGGCCAAGGTTTAACAAATTAACCTTTTAATAGGGGCCGAACGTTTAACATTTAATAGTGACATGCAAAATCGAGGTAAATTTCTGAGGTAAATATTAATATAAACTTTATAATTTATAACTTTTTTTCTACAGGCTAATGATAAATTTGAAAATAAAAGAACAATAATGAATGAAACAAACATTCAAGCCTTGAAGTAGCAAGAGAAAGTGCCTGAATAAAATGTTAATTATTGCTCAGTTTGCTACACTGATTTGCTTTAACACTGAATATGGAACAAGCAGTGTTTATATAACTTAATAGTGCAAAATCAACTTAAAAAAATAAAAATGAATAAATCAACCATTCAGGCCTTTTTTACTGCTCAGCAACCCGTGACAGGGTTCATTTGTTTTTGCTAAAGGGCTTTATATATATAAAAAAACACATCAAACGCCGACCAGCTTCATCAGTTTACGTCTTCAGTAAAACTGGAACTTCTAAGTGAACTTTTTATTTGTTTATTTTGTCTCACTGCCTCGGTTTGATGGTGTAAAAAAAGAAAAAGAAAAAAAAAACGTCCTTGATCTTTTAGTTCATAAAAGCGTTGCACTTAAGAATGTCATGTTTTTTCCCCTATTTTTCCCTTTTTTACTCTGCACTTTCACTTTCTTTGCCATAATCTGTTTTTCCATCCGTACTCTGTTGTGTGTTTAGTTTATTTTTTTTTTGGCTCTGACCTTCTGTAGCACATTGCTTGACCTACAGTTGCTCTACAGTTTGTTACTGTATAAAGTTTGAGTTTGAGTCGAGTTGCCGGTGCGGCGTTTTCACTTTCAATACCCAGTGCTGTGGAGGTTCAGAGTTCAGCCTGCATGCATATTGCATAGGAATACTAAATGCAGGGCAAAGACACAGCAAAGGAAAATGCAATATCGTCGATGTCGGGTGGAAACCTTCGGGCAGCACTACGGTTACTTCACATTAGGATATGGAGATATTTATATTGACAAAACTGTCTCTCTCGCTCGCTCTCTCACATACACACACACTTAACCAGGCACTTTCTTTTTAGATTTATTTGGGGCTTATTATGCCTTTATTCAGTGATTTTCAACCTTTTTTCTCACCAGGACCCAATATTTATTCAGCATTTGAGCCACGGGCCATGCACCATTTTGATCATGACATTTTAGCCCCCACAGACCCCAAAACTAAAGATTTATTTTCTTTTTTCCAAAATTCCATGCAGGCTGGATTTGGGGACCAAAACAGGGAAACATACAGATCAAAACGACCATTAACCTTCCACATTCTCTAGTTGTGTAGACTTGGGCTAATTCAGATGATGAATATTTTAACTCTTGAGAGTGTAAACATGAAACCAAATGGACCCACAAGCCCATGCCTAGATCCTGCAGGGTGGACCGGAGTATGGGTTTTCCAGATCACTGAATGCTGCTCCATTAATATGCTTGCATTTTATGGTGTTGACAGGACATCAGAATGACCACACACGCATGTAGCCATTCATGCATACACACACACACACGCGTGTGTATATGCGCACGCACGCACGCACGCACGCACGCACGCACGCACGCACGCACGCACACGAGTTTAGGGACAAATTGGACTTCATCATCTGGTACACCTGGTGCTCGCACAAAATGAATCTCATGCGGGGTCTTCATGGTGGCACCGCTGGAGCCATTTTCAATTTGGCAGCGCTCACGCCGTGCACACGGGGAGACCCAGATGTCCCGCTTTGTTTTTCCAGTTTTTTTAAGTTGCACGCTTGTTGGGGGGAATTTCAATGTGGATTGCATCAAATGGCTCCATAGAGAAAGCGCTGTAATTATTACCCTCTTTAAAATTCCACCCCCAAAAAGCGTTCTTAACTTTATTTGCAGTTGATTTATTTCCCGAAAAAAAGTGGTCCAGTTGTTATTTTGTGAAAACACTCCTTAAAGGGGAACTACACCCATTATCAAGATTTCTAATGGTTGTCAGGCCTAAGTCCGCCTAGAAAAAAGCCATTAAAACCTATAGGCGGTTTTGAAAATACCCCCAAATCCTGACTCTATCAAACTCTATCAAATCTGGACTCTACCCAGAGTCCAGATTTGGACTCCCGGCCTGAAGGGTAAAAATCCCAAAATGGACTCCCGTCCTTAAAGGTAAAGGTACACATGTGGACTCCCGTCTGAAATGGGTTAATATACCTTAGTGATGTTGTGTGCAGATGTTTCCTAGAAATGGAGGCCTGAAAAAACTGACATGGTCAAACACAACTTGAGGACGTCATCAAGTTGTGTTTCGCCATATTAATGGTTATTCTTTCAGACCCTTGAAAATGGGTGGAATTCAAGGTTCAAGGTTCAAGGTTCAAGGTTACTTTATTTCGTCTCGTGAGAGAAATTTGTCTTGGACAATCAGGCTTGCAGCAACATTTAAGACAATACAGGACAGTACAGTTACAGTACAAAACAGTGGTCGTGACTCGTACACCACATCAAGCTTACACACCACCTCCCATATGTAGAACTAGTAGTAAAGAGAAAAATAAATAAAAATACAATAGTAAACAGTCCAAGAACTAGTGCAATTCTAGCAGCATCGTAACGACATTCACAATCTTCTCCTCCCTCCCCTTGCTCCCTCCGCAAGAGAGTTGTTGAGGAGTGAAATGGACATTGGTACAAAGGAGTATTTAAATCTGTTATATCTCCATTTTGGAGCTTCGTACCTCCTACCTGACGGCAGTAACCTAAACTCGGGGTACAATATATGAGATGGGTCAGACACAGTTTTCTTTGCCTGCCCTAGGGTGGCTTGCTCAAATAAGGTCTGCGGGGTGTTGGGAGGTGTTGACATCCCATAATCTTCCCGGCCATCTTTACCAGTCTCAGGATCTCAGACTTAAGCTTAACCGTCAGGTTTCCACGGTTAAGCTTTAAGCTTTAAGCTTTAATCCACGGTTAATTCCCCTTTAATGGCCTATACCCCAAAATAAGCTTAGAATGGGGCTAATGGTTGAAATGCCTGCAAAATCATTTTTTTCTATATAGTGTCTCTCCACCATGTCAGTAGTGTGTCGACACTCCCACTTTCACTTTTGTTTCAGCAGTGATTCAGCTGTCTCACAAGGTGAGGGTCTAATTATCATTCAGTTGGTTCTCCAACTGAATGATAATTTGGAATCAAATGCACCCTTATGGGTCTGTAACTCAGAGTGTGAACAAATGGAACCAAATTTGTACACTTTCACATTAGCATTAAAATACATATACTGTACATTGGCATCCCAGATTTACTGTAGAAATGCATAGGTGTAGTGCATTGTTGCGGTGCTGTGTGTGTTCACCTGGTGCAGAGGTGATGACGAGGCGCTGGCTCCGCCCCCTGTAGAAGTCGAGCTGGGCGGAGACGCCACCCTGAGGGGAGCCCCAGCCCCTCCTGCTGCCGTCACAGCGACTGTGCTGCTGCGGAGAGGAGAGGAGAGGAGAGGAGAGGAGAGGAGAGGAGAGGAGAGGAGAGGAGGGGAGGGGAGAGGAGAGGAGAGGAGAGGAGGGGAGGGGAGGGGAGGGGAGGGGAGGGGAGGGGAGGAGGGGAGGGGAGGGGAGGGGAGGGGAGGGGAGGGGAGGGGAGAGGAGAGGAGAGGAGAGGAGAGGAGAGGAGGGGAGGGGAGGGGAGGGGAGGGGAGGGGAGGGGAGGGGAGGGGAGGGGAGGGGAGGGGAGGGGAGAGGAGAGGAGAGGAGAGGAGAGGAGAGGAGAGGAGAGGAGAGGAGAGGAGAGGAGAGGAGAGGAGAGGAGAGGAGAGGAGAGGAGAGGAGAGGAGAGGAGAGGAGAGGAGAGGAGAGGAGAGGAGAGGAGAGGAGAGGAGAGGAGAGGAGAGCGGGACAATGGTCAACACTTTATCATTAAAGGCATACCTGGGCATTATGCGGCCCGGGGGCCAAATGCAGCCCTTTGGCTGACTCTGACTGGCCTGTGAAAGGGTACTGTGGTTTTCAACCAGTGGTCCCTGAGAGAGTTCCAGTTAAATATGGAAAGTTGGTTAACCAGATGTAACTCTTTGAGAGCGTAAAAATGAAACCAAATGGACCCGCTCTCAAGAGTAAAAATATTCATCATGTGAATTAGCCCAAGTCTACGCAACTAGAGAATGTGGACATTTGGATCTGTATGTTTGACTGCTTGGTTTCTGAAATCTAGCCTGGAATTGTGGACGAAAAGCAAAATAAATCTTTAGTTTTGCCGTCTGTGAGAGCTAAAAATATCACCAAATGGTGGTCCTGTGTGGCTCAAATTCTGAATAAATAGAGTGCCCTGGTGTCAAAACTTCTTTTACCTCTTATACTTAATATTAATATTACGCAGACTTTAGTCCAGCCTTTAGTCTTGGCCCTCCACAATATTTTATGCATCTCATTTGGCCCCTTGGTAAAAATAATTGCCCACCCCTGATATAAGGGGCCGTTCGACGGAAGCACTCCGGTTGAGTGGTGGTCCGTGGCTCAAATGCTGAATAAATAGTGGGCCCCTGGTGTCAAAAAGGTTTTTTAACTTACTATCAGGGCATAACCCCACAGATTTGGAGGTAGGTATACCCACTCCGTCCTCAAGTTACCTTCCTCAAATTACTAGTGTATTCTCAGTTTTCAAAGTGCTGCACAAAGTGAAGGTTTCTTTTAGATTTAAATCATCCTGGCAGCATGCGCGCGTGCTGCACAGCCATGGTCAAGTCACCTGAGGAGATCCAGTGTTGACTGAAGGCTTATAAATAATAACGGTACAGTTCTACACGCCTTTTAGATTTGTCTTCATTGAGACGGACAGCAATGCTCGGGGGAGATGCATACATTTTGCTGTGCACCGACGCTGGAACATTTAGAATTTAGTAACTCAAACACGCTGGTTTAAAGTAAACTAAGCACGTGTTCAGCTTTGAGGTAATTCTGCTTTACTTGAGTATCAACTTTTCATTTGGCAGCAAACGCTTCTCAAAAAATATACGAGAACACAATATAGCCAATGTCAAATACTTTTACTTCGACTCTACACTACATCTCAGAGACAAATACTGTACTTTTATGCCATTGCATTTATTTACTATAACTTTTTAGATTTTGATTATTAAACCGTACTGTACTTGTGGTGTTTTAACTTTTATTGGCGCGCTATGAGCCGTGAACGCCTGCTATTGAACGCAGTGAAAATAGCAGCCGTGAACGCCTGCTATTTTTGGGGAGAATGTGAGAATGCAGCAGAAATCTTTCAGTATGTTCTTTCAGGGCCAATGTTTTGCAGGATCTATAATGTCAGAATGAAATGGGTTAATACAAAACATGCATTAACCACTTCAGCTGTGGAATATGTCTCTATATTTGCAATCTTGAAAAGGCACTGCACAACAATGAGTACTTTTGCTTTAGCCTGGAATTAAAAACTTTGTTAAGTTTCAAAATAAACAAAGTTTTTAATTCCAGGCTTTTACTTGTAAGAGAGTTGTAGTGTCATTGCCTAAGTCAAATACTTTGGCACTGTGCGGTTGCTGACGGCCAGGGAGGATGTGATTAGGCACAGGGTTAAATACCACCTGTAACCATAGCAACCAAGACATGACCATGCCCCATTGTGAGGCAATTAAATTAACATAGTTAAAGTCATAATCGTGCTTACAGCAGTAGTTTTATACTATATATACAGGATCTCTTGTCCAATAGCCCCTTCTAAACATTTCAGTCTATTTTTCTTAGTTGTTGATGAAGTTGTAAATACCGGTATGTTTAGTCTTCATTTAGTTTACAACTTGTTTTTGTCAGTGAAGTCGGTGAATATTTATACACTGCTTTAAAAAGCTACCATGAGTGTACTGAACGCGTTTTGGTGTTCTAAGCATTATGTTTTAACTATTGAAAAATAGCAGATCTACAAGCTCATAGTGCGCCACCGAGTGGCGCGCTATGAGCTTGTATCTCTGCTATTTTGAAAAATCGTGAAAACGTGGTGAAATCTTTGAATATTATGGAACATATTTTAAAAACTATTATGTTTACCCTTTAGGCTTAGTAAACAAAGAGGATTGCACGGTGGGGTAAAAACTGATAAATGTTTGTGCAAAGTACTGATTGATTACGATAGGCACCAACAATCTGAATAATATAAACAGTGTACTATGGCCAAAACCACGCCATATTAGTTCATATCTGTAATCTTGTGACTAATCTTCTCTTATGGGGGTCCTTGGTACAAAGCATGTTCACATGGGGGACTGTGTGCAGGACAATATGCGTATCAATTGTCGAAGGGAGAAAAACAAAACAAGGTTTGAATAATTAATTACATGATATAATGGACAATATGATCCGGCATAGACCTATTTGAAAGTGCAGAGCGATTTAGCAAAGCTTTGGCTAAAAATAGCCGCTGGAAATGACGCAGATTTGGAAACTAAATTGAAATGTCCATGATTTATTCACTGTGCAATTATCTGTAGCCTGCAGTGACTCGATTATTCATTTGAGTTCAGTAACGTTTTAAAAGACTCTGCATCAAATGGGAAAAAGAAAAAACAAATATGAAATCTAAAAGATAAATAAACCCGCTAATGAAAAATAATTGTCTGATTATGTGCCATGCGTAGGGCCGAGGCTGTGAATAAACGATTAAACACCATGACAAGACATGTCAGAAACCTGACCATGTACATAAGAGCTACAGTATGGCGACTCTCTCTCCACCCCAGACCAGTGCCATCCTTCCTTGTCTACTTTCCCTTTGTAGTTTTCTTGAACCTCACTTTTTGATACCAGGGCCCATTATTTATTCAGCATTTGAGCCACAGACATTTTAGCCCCACAGACCCAAAAATAAAGATGTCTTTAGTTTTTGTCCACAATACCAGGCTGGATTTGGGAAACAACACAGTCAAACACACAGACCAAATGACCATTAATCTTCTACGTTCTCTAGTTGTGTAGACTTGGGTTAATTTAGATGATGAAATATTTTAACTCTTGAGAGCGTAAACATGAAACCAAATGGACCCGCAACCAAATGGGTCCATTTGGTTTCATGTTTACACTCTCAGAGTTACATCTGGTTAACCAACGTTCCGTTATGTAGCCTGGGGACCACCTGGAAACCTCGCAGGGACCACTGGTGCTCCCTGGACCACCTGATCTAATGTAATCCTGGTTTATACACTCCCTCTGCCAATCTGGGGAAAAAAACAACAACCTCATGCTTCCTTCAGTGCATGAGGTGTCCAAGACGCTTCTTTTCACCTGATAGGGGGGGGGAGGTTCCCTGAGTGTTGAGTGTGTGGAAGCAACACGTTATTCCAACCTGTTCCCTTCCCCCTCCCTCAGCCACCCCGGTTGGCCAGGGGGAGGCAGTGTAGAGACCAGGATTACTGTATGTTTTTGGTGAGGGTATTTACTAGGGGACATGGGGAGAACATGTAAACTCCACAGGGAAATATGTTTATATTGTGGTATTACTACTTTCCCTTCTTCTAAGTGGAGAGATGCAAGATTACAACATACACAATATTGATACCACCAGGTACAATATTTAAAGGTATAGTAAGTATTTTTGGTTGAAAACCCTCGACTCCCCTGGTAGCAAGATGGGCACATGCACACACTCTACAGTGGGAAGGGGAAGTACAACAGGCCAACATATAGTAAGTGAAATCACTTACTATACCTTTAAAATCTTAGGCTACCTCTAAAAAG
Source organism: Benthosema pterotum (assembly GCA_039105355.1). Taxonomy (NCBI): domain Eukaryota; kingdom Metazoa; phylum Chordata; class Actinopteri; order Myctophiformes; family Myctophidae; genus Benthosema; species Benthosema pterotum. The sequence continues at coordinate 30,259,216 of CM076982.1, read as the reverse complement.
ACATGGCCTCACGTCACCCCTGTAATCTTTGCCAGTGCGTAAATCATGAAATCGCTGCCATCCGCTCCACCATTAATGGGCCTAGAAAGTGCCTGCATTTCCCCCTCCTGCTGATTGCAGGAGACGTTTCAGACCATTAAACTCAAGTTGTTAGTTTAAAAGTCTTCTTTCAATTATCACAATGTGTGTTTCCTTTTTTCCCCAAAATTATGGTCCCATTAATTTTCAAATTCATGATAAAAATAAAATATGATTGAGTGAAAACCCGCCTTCGGTGCATTTACACTCAATTAGTTTTACGAAGTTCCAAGATGGTGGCTTTAAGTTCACTGACGTGCGATTATTGTCGGTTGTCACTATGATTGACAGGCCTCATTTTTGTACTATGCCAAAACCTAGCCGTAGGCTAACCCTAAACTCAGTAAAATTATTCGCTATCTTTCATACAACCCATAAGTGTGTGTCCATACGTTATCTCTTTCTGTGTTGCGAGTTTTGCAAGGAAAAACAAGTGGCCAGGTCTATGAAAAAAGCATAAATGAAAATATCTGACCTTGGCGGGGGCCAAACCTAACCTAAAACTATGCCTGCCAAAGAGCTAAACAGAACTGTGGTGGGATTCATAATCACGATTCACTGAAACAGTGGCTACGAAAAAACTGTTTCGAATGATGAAATGCTGTTGCACTTCGTAGCTTAGTGTTTCAAATCATTCTAATTGTTGGTAATCATTAATTACCAACAATCTAACTTTCATTTGAAATATCTTTGAAATTTTAGTTGTTTTGCATGGCATCATGTTTGGTGAGGCAGTCATCGCACTGTAACATCAGTGGGGGTAACATCAGTGGGGGGCCGTAACATCAGGGTAGTGCCCTGATGTTACGGCTCCCTTCGCCCATCATCTTTAATGAGAGATGAGAGAAAGATAAGTTGCTCTACCAACAACACGCACGCACGCGCACGCACACGCACACGCACACGCACACGCACACACACACACACACACACAGTCTCCTACCTGTAGGACTTGGCCAGCCGGTTGACAGGGGAGTGCTTGTTGGGTGAGGAGGAGGAGGAGTTGGAGGAGGACGGCAGGCGCTGGGTGGTGGCGTATCCCGGCGCGTCGGAGGCTGAACCCAGCCGCTGGAGCTTGCTGGGGGACCCTCCTCCTCCCCCTCCCCCTCCTCCCCCTCCTCCTCCCCCTCCGGTCAGAGGAGAGCTGACGCGCTGGGCCGGCAGGGTGGAGCTGGAGTAGTAGATGCCTGGAAGAGAGAGAAAGATGGATGTTAATATAAACCAGGGGCGGATTGGTGGCCTGCGCCACCTAGTGGCCTGGACAAGATCCAAAATGCACTAGTGACACTTCCAAAATGCACTAGAATGTGCTAGATGCTCGCCTGGAACATACAGATCAAAATGACCATTAATCTTCTACATTCTCTAGTTGTGTAGACTAAGTTGGGCTAATTCACATGATGAATATTTTAACTCTTGAGGTTGTAAAAATGAAACCAAATGGACCCGCAAGGGTCCATTTGGTTTCATTTTTACGCTCTCAAAGAGTTACATCTGGTTAACCAGCTGTCCCCCCCAGGGTGGCCTGGCAAAGGCAAAATTGTCCCGGTGGGAAAATATGTGCCAATCGGCCCTGATATAAACTCATTGACCGCCGGCGGTGTTGTGCTACCGGCAATACCGCAACCCCTGTACAGGGCTCACTGTCACTTGAGTGTCATTTCACTCATATACCAAAATCGCCCGCTCCCACACACAGCTAAATGATGGAAAGTTGGTTAACCAGATGAAACCAAATGGACCTGCCATGGTCCATTTGTTTACACTCTCAAGAGTTAAAATATGCGTCATCTGAATTAGCCCAAGTCTACACTACTAGAGAATTTTGGTCATTTTGTTTTGCAGGGCTAAAATGCCATCAAATGGTGGTCCGTGTCTCAAGTAAATAGTGGGCCCTGGTGTGAAAAAGGTTGAAAACCTCTGCTCTAGAAGCACGCCTGCATGCAACCCTATAAGTGTGAGTGGGTTGTCACATGCTTGCATGGACTCTGCATGGCAGGGTCATGATGGAAGCCATTGTTCAAGAAAGCAGGCTATGTAATGTAATGACCTTCAACCCAGGAGGAGGCTGCTGTTGAAGCAGGACAGCCATTATTACACAGCAGTCCTATGCACAGCATGTGTTTAGAGAGACAGCCAATTCATTTTGCGAATGCGACCCTTTAAAAAAAAAAGAAGAAAGAAGAAGGTCACGACCACTTTAAAACGTTTTTAGAGGTCGGAACCCCCAACGGTCACCCTTAACCTTAGCCCTAAACTTAACCTCAGCAAAACCCATCCTCAAACCTAGCCTTAATCTCCGGCCGCAACCCTTTCAAAAAGGTCGCAACCGATTTAGAAAAAGCTCCTTTTTTCGACCTCATTCTAAATCATTTTAAAAAGGGTCATGGTCGTACGGTCACTGTCGGAAGATGAGAATGGATGTATGTTTATGAGCTTGTAGATCTGATATTTTTGAAAATTGTGAAAATGTGGTGCAAATCTTGGAATTATTTTTCAGTTCAGAACGTGTAACAAAATGGTCGGTTCAATTAAGCATGGGTCTATTCGCCCATTTTCCCAAGGAAAAGAGACATCTCAGATCTCCTATAGTGGAGGATCCAGATAGTACAGTATGAGCTGCAGTGCAGTCCTTTTTAGATCTCAGGTATAGGCCTATAGCTGAGAGGACAGGGGACATTAAAAAAAAATAAAAAAGTAGAAAAAGGTGGACAGCTCAGGAGGTTTCTCCTCATTCCCATTGCCCTGGCTGCCTGTCATGTCGCTCTGCCCCCATGTCATCTTTTAAGGACCTTTCACTCTATGTCAGGCTAATGCATTGTGAAGAACACTTCTCTCACCTCCAGGGACGCAAGCAAGGAAGATGTGGGAAGCAGAGAGAGGGAAAAAAAATAGATGAAAGACCAGGATGGATGGATTGGTGTGAGTCAGGGGCGGATCTAGGCGTGGGCATTGGGGGGGGGGGGGGGCTGGGGCAATGCCCCCCTGAATGCCCAGTCTGCCCCACCAAACACGATGGCATGCAAAATGCAACCCAAGATATTTCAAATTAAAGAGCTTATATTTAAGATGATTTGAAACACTACAGCTGTGACACCACTAAATCAACAGCATTCCATCATTGAAAACAGAAAACTCTCTGAGTCAGACCTTTAGCTTTATGCATGCTGCGTGTCTGTTGCAACTTCAGCAACAACTGATGTCATTATTGATGCTTTACTTGACTAATAAAAGCCCTGTAACTGAAAATGGTATGGGTGATGAAGTCACCCCGATACAATTTTCTCCTGCCCCCCAAATGGGAAATGTTACATCCGCCCTGGTGTGAGTGTGTGTGTGGGGTGGTGGTGGTGTGTGTGTGTGTGTGTGTGTGGGGGGGGGGGGGGGGGTACCTTACCTGACCCTGCTCCACTTTGTTGGTGGTGCTGCTGTTGCTGGGCGGCTGCTGCCCTGCTAGAGGTCACCTGGACAGACAGAGAGACAGAGAGGGAGAACTGTCAGTATCAACAATGGACCAGTTCCATTTGCTACCCTAGGACAGGGGTTTTCAACCTTTTTCATCCCAGGGACCACCATTTTTCAGGATTTGAGCCACGGACCACCATTTGAGGATATTTTGCCCCCCACAGACCGCAAATCTACAGATTTATTTTGCTTTTGTCCACAACTCCAGGCTTGATTTGGGAAACAAAACAAGCAAAACATACATTCCAAAATGGCTAATTCAGATGATGAATACTTTAACTCTTACAGTAAGAGTGTAAAAATGAAACCAAATGGACCCGCAAGGGTCCATTTGGTTTCATTTTTACGTTCTCATCTGGTTAACCAACTTAGCTGGGGACCACCTGGAACCCTCTCAGGGACCACCGGTGGTCCCCGGACCACCTGTTGAAAACCCCTGCCCTAGGATCATCGTTTGTAGAAATGAACCACCAATCTGGCGTTGGTTGGAGCCAAAAAAGAAAAGTACAAGATGATATTATCTCCATTTGCCACGGCACCACTACCAGAGTGCCATGAGCACGTCGTTCGGGCCACAGTTGTGTCCGAATGAGTTAATAGCTCTTGCTGACTCAGGAGTATGTCTGAACAGTTACTGTATACACTGATCTGGTGTCGGTTTGTTCTCAGTCACACACATGGATGGACAGGAGGAGAAAATGCAGTAAAAAAAACATTAACGCTTGTCCCGTTTTCCGGGACAAGTAATAAATCTTCCCGACAAGTGCATTAAAACTTTACTTGTCCGTTGGACATGTGACTCTTGGATTAACTTTTTTTCTGTTATTTCCAAACACGTGCTTTTCGGCCAATAGCCGTTGTCACGTGTGATTTTCAGCCAATGTCCGTCGACGTGCGCCACAGAGTTAGTGTTGCCAACCTGGCGCATCCTCCTTCCAACTTCTAACACATTCAGTGCATTTTGGAAATGCCACTAGTGCATTTTGGATTTTGGCAGTTGGCAACACTGCACACTCTGGCATTCTGGCAGTGACTGTGGGGGGGATAACATTATCATCATTTTGCATCGCAAAACTGACACAAACACGCGGTTACGATTTAGAAGCACTTTGGTCCAACATAATGACTTAACCTTGACTTGACCTCTATGAGTGTAGCACAGTCACGAGCGACAAGCTACTTAGCATAACAAGCACTAGGGGTCCATTTGGTTAACACTCACAGTCAGTGACGGCGAGAGAACAGTAAAACACAATGACAGCAACTCAAACTGCAACAGAGGAATCGAAAATGAAAAAAAAAAAAATGAAATACCAATCAACTGCTTAAAGTACTGCATTTGTATGTGAATGGGGCCATCTAGTCGACAGAATATGCATAGTCTTAGTTTTACACAAGTAAAATTATAGAATCACCATTCACCGAGAGTATAGGCTGTCTTATGGGCCATAATGTGTGTGTTATATGGGATATAATGAGCTAAAATTAATATAAAACATTGAACGGTCAACACATTCCATTATTTAAAAATATTAAAGTAATTAATTTCAAATGAGATTTAGAGGTAAATTGACAGCCCTACTGGCAATATTGTCTGCCTTTCTTGAATTTTCACCGTTCCAATATGGCTAATAACCCTAGAATGTATGTGATGTTATACATACAATTTATGTATATAATACACAGCCATAGATCGGTTAGCAGACTGACCAGGTCACCATTTAAACTTGTAGCACAATTGACAGCTGTGTTGCAATGGGTGTTACAGTCAGTCCTGTAGACATTCTGAATCCCTCGCCAGAGAAAATGTCCTCCGTACTGCAGCTTGTGGAGCAAAGCAGAGATATTTGACCGAATACACAATTTCGCCCAGAAATCCTCAATGTGACTCCAAGTAGTATAGGAGTTAATTATCGGGTTGGTGCACAAACATAAACATGAGAAGCAAAGGCAAAGAAAGACAAACTATGCAAGCTAGTGACCATCTGGTGCACACAGTCAACACAGTCATGACTCTGTATTTAAAAAGAACCGCTGAAAGGTCTTCTGGGTTGAAAAGGCTTCATAAAAGGAAACTGAAATTACTTCCTATCATTTACTTCTTGGCCGCTTAGGGGGGGAAAAAGTGAAATCTCTTTTACATCTGTCCTTACTTCAACTGCGACAAGCCGCCACACTAGAGCATGCATTATTCATGCCGTAAAAAGCGTATTAAATCAGACAAATGTGTTGGGACAATGCCCTTAATGTCTTCTTTGCTGTTAACTCGTCCGCAGTGCGATACAGATTTTCATTTTTGTGCGAGTGATGAATGAGCCAAAAGACTAGACTATAACCTTTCAGTCGTTACTCTTTTTAGCGCTCGAGCCTTTTTCTAAACGGCATTACAACCAGCAGCGATGGCGGGCGATGAATTGCCCTGTCTCTTCCATTGTACCAGTGCATACATTTTAAGCTCTATTTCCCTCCCCAATTCATTACAGGCAAAAACACATAGCCATACCTGAACCTCAAACCCAATAGCTTCACTCATCCCCGACTTGATGTGTGAGGCACTAAGTTAATAGTGTAAAACATCCGAAACTAAGTGCATTTACTTAATCTACTGTAACCTGTACTTTAAGATATTTCCGTCGGGTGAAACCTGGCTGATATGGTCGCCACTGTTGACTCACTAAAGAGACTTTTGCGCAGTCTATAGTCATGATTTGCTGCCTGAGTTTGAACCCATACTCTGAAATGAAAGTGCAAAACGTGGGAAATCTCAACCAAGCCCCCGAAGAGGGAAGAATGGAGCTCTCTGGTGGAGCTGTTGCCCCCGTGACCCGACTGTGGATAAGCGGTTGAAGTTGGACACATTCTAAATGCATTGTAACTATGATCTCAATCCAAAGTATCTAACAACGAAGAAAAGGGGGACGTATGCACAGTTCCATATAGAAGTGGGAGAAAGCGCATCTCAGCTGGCTGTCAAAGGTCTAGTTAAACCAAATGGACCCAATTGCGGGTCCATTTGGTATCAGTTTTACACTCTCAAGAAAATCATCTTAATTAGCCCAAGTCTACACAACTAGAGAATGTAGAAGATTTGTTTCCAAAATCCAGCCTGGAATTGTGGACAAAAGCAAAAGAAATCTTTAGTTTTGGGGTCTGCGAGACTAAAATGTCCTCAAATGGTGGCTCAAATGCTGAATAAAAGGTGGGCCCTGGCATCAAAAAGATTGAAAACCCCTGGTTTACAAAATAAGAGTTGAAGCCTGTAAGTTGCGAGGGACCGTGGTTGGCAACTCTTGTCACATATGGCGCGTTCTCTTCCACCGCCATGATGCATTCCATCCACGTCCTCCAGGACCGCCAGGGAGCATATGCTAACCTTCCTCTGAGCCGTGCACAGCCTGGCAGTGAGGAGAAGGGCTCTTAAGGTGATCCTGATATATCACAGCCACTCCACACGACTGCGTTAAGGTTACGCAGGGCCGTGTTATGCAAGCACACCCACATAGCTGCACCAGCACCACGGACACATTTTCAGTCACTTTTGGGCCAAAACTTGTGTTCCTTGTCTGCTATGAGTCGCTTCTGCAAATCATTCCCAACATTACAGTCAATTCAATTTGAATTGAAGGAAAATGTGTGTGTTCGATCGCACATGCTCACGCAACATGCTTCTGTGTTTGTGCATGCAAGCGAGAATATTGTTGCTGTTACTTTTCAGTGATCCACTGGATCCAATGTAGTTCAGTCAGGACAACTCAGGAATGGAAATATATTATTATTTTCCTGATTTCATTATGGTTTGGCGGTGAATCGAATATGCTTTTTGATCAAGCGCATCAGTCTCGACCATAGGGACCCCAAAGCACTCATATACCCAAACACCAGCAGCACAGCAGTATCACTGTGCAGCAGTCATAGCCGGAATGAAGCAGGGCCGGATCTAGGCATGGGCATTAAGGGAGGCAATGCCCCCCTTAATGCCCTGACTGCCCCACCAAACATAATGGCAAGCAAAACAACTTAAATTTCAAAGATACAGTTTTTTAAATTAAAGTGCTTATAATTAAAATGCTTTGAAACTCTACTACTGCTACTAAAAAAACTACAATTGTGGCACCACTGAACCAACAGCATTTCATCATTCAAAAAAAGAAAACTCACTGAGTCAGATCTTTAGCTTTAGCCTGGTGTGAAGATGGAATGAGTGTGTGTTTGGATGAAGTGAATCAAGTGAACAAGAACATGGCGCTGAGGCCAGGGCTGGATTGGGAACACAACATAAATAGTATAAGCAGTGGTTTTCAACCAGTGGTCCTTGAGAGGGTTCCAACTGGTGCCCAGGTAAATGATGGACAGTTGGTAACCAGATGTAACTCTTAAAAATGAAACCAAATGGACCCGCAAGGGTCCATTTGCAGTGTGAGCAGTGTGCCGAGCAGAAGTGAAATTGCCCACTACATTGTGCCAGTCAGTCTAAACTCTCTTTAGAAGCATTAATATTCTAACAGAGATGCATGATGAAGTCAGAAATTATCCTGCATAAATTCAGAGAGGGTTTCTGTCTGGGCCGTGAATGGTAAATGGTGCATTTACATAGTGCCTTTATCCAAGACAACTTTAGTGCGCGACATTCATCCAATCACACACACATTCATACACCCATTGAAACAGAAACCATGCAAGGCACAACCACAATTTGGGGTTCAGGGTGTCTTGCCCAACGCCACTTCGACATGTAGACCTGGGATTCAAACCACTGACCCCACTACCTCCTGAGTCCCCAACAAGGAAGTCTTGGGTGGACGCAAAACTGGTTGGGAGGGGGTGAGCAAAGGTGTTGCCTAGCTCCGGCCTTTAAAAAAAAGATATTTTTAATACACCAGTTTTATATTGGTAAAAAATCAACCCTGCTGTTTTATTTGTTGTTGTTTGTGGGTTTGACTCCCGATCGCAACCGCCTTTACTACAGGTCATATCGCCCCCTCATCTCTTTTCCACCTCGTTCTGCAAGCCTACTGTCTTTCCCTCTGTAATTATATAAAACAGGACCGGATGTAACATTACCCATTCTGGGGGGCAGGCAAAAATGGTATGGGGGCGAAGTTGCCCCCATACAATTTTCGGTTACAGAGCTTATATTAGGCAAGTAAGCGTAATATTAACATCAGTTGTTGAAATTGTTGAAGTTGTAGTTAGTTCGAGCAGTAGTAGTGTTGCAAATCATTTTGAATATAATCACTTTAATTTGAAATGTGGGTTGTTTGCATACCATCATATTTGATGGGGCAGTCAGAGCATTCAGGGTGGTATTGCCCCCCATGTCCATGCCTAGACCTGCCCCTGATATAAAATAAAGGTGAGAGCCACAAAAAAAAGTGAAAGAGGATACGGACACTACTTTTTTTCTTGGGCAGGTGGCAGAGTTTTCATTTTTATTTTATTTTTTTTACGTGAGCCTGCAGAAAAGATCAGGGCTGCTTGGTCGACCTCTCTCTGAATAAATAACACTTAGCCAAAGGCTTACGCATCCAATCTCACACCTCAGCCTCAATGTCAGTTCCGGGGCACTATTTCCTTTGTCTTCTCTCTTTTTCATGATGAGATGAAGTCTGACGGTCGAGACCAATGAGACCCCAACGCTTTCCAATGGACGCTTTATTTGAGGACTGGGGTCGTGAAGGCGGATTTATCGCCACGTTGCCGGATAGAGAAGTCGACCGTTTTTAACGGGAAGCCTGTCACACGGAAAAAGGTGAGCTGCGAAGACAAACACATCGACAGACGGGAAGAGGAAATGGCGCCGGAGGCACGACTGGTGGGGCCGTTTCCATTTTTATCTCCGCACATATACTTGAGTTATCGCCCATGCAGATGCGGTAGTGGTGTTGGCCCTGTGTGTGTGTGTGTGTGTGTGTGTGTGTGTGTGTGTGTGTGTGTGTGTGTGTGTGTGTGTGTGTGTGTGTGTGTGTGTGTGTGTGTGTGTGTGTGTGTGTGTCCGTCTGTCTTACGTGTGAGTTATGAATAGCAGACTTTGAATAGATAGTAGGGGTATAACAACAGTAGCTGTATCGCAGTGGTTTTCAACCTTTTTCATACCAGGGACCACTATTTATTCAGCATTTGAGCCACGGACCACCATTTGAGGACATTTTCACCCCCACATACCCAATACTAAAGATTTATTTTGGTTTTGTCCACAATTCCAGGCTAGGATTAGGGAAACAAAACAGGCAAACATACAGATCAAAATGACCATTAATCTTCTACATTCTCTATAATTGTGTACACTTGCAATAATTCAAATGATGAATATTATCTTGAGAGTGTAAACATGAAATCAAATGGACCTGCAAGGGTCCATTTGGTTTCATTTTTACGCTCTCAATCGGGTTAATCATTGGGTTAACCAACTGTTCATTATTTAGCCTGGGGATCACCTGGAACCCTCTCAAAGACAAAAAAAATGGTACCATTATTGAGACATACAGTATTAATAGATTTGCTAAATAGTTACTGTATCGATTAAACAGTCATTCTAACAATGGTAGAATATTGGCTTTTCTGTCCATACTGTACACCGGACCTTTAGACAGCTCTACAGCCATTGAAGCCACCGTGATTACGTCGTATCATATTTGGGGAGCCGTGGACGCCTTAACAGACAAATTCACTGAAGATCAAACTTTCAGATGCTGTTTTTCCTCCCAGTGTGGAGAAAGGATGACTATAGTACTTTTTTATTGCCATCTCTCGCCTTTGAAATATATAATCTTTGGTTTCTGTTGTGTTTAAGTAATAACAGCAATTCAAAACAAACAAACTCAAAGCCACACCTCTGTTCGCTGATCACGGCAGCGCGGACTGTTTGTGCACGGCTGCACACGCACCTGCAGCCCATCGAGTATAATTCATGCATCCTGTGATTGTGTCGCGCACACAGACCTGTGAGATCACAACAGCCACGTCAGCTACGCATTGTGAGTTATTCTCTGTGTGCAACAAAACATAAAAGAGGTGCGCCACACTAGCCAACACAACAAGAGGTTGAATAGCTTGAAACCAGAGCTCCCCGACACAACAGGTTTGGAGAAAACTGAAACAGCTCCCCATGCAGCCAGTCCCAATGTTTGGGAACAAATAATAATCGGTCTAAAAAGAATGAAGATCTCTTCTACTCTTCTATTTACCAAATTGGACTAGCACTGGTCCCACACTTTGGCAAAGACAAAGAGACAATTTGGACCAAAACAAGAATACAAAATCTGTCTGGAGCTGCAGATCTGAATCTTGAATGATTCAATAGATAACGATGCCTCATAGTTATTGCTGTAGGCTAGAATGAAAATTATATTGTACATTATTTAAAAGCGAACACCACCCACTTTCAACATTTTTCCTGAGAATGTATAAATGTGACCAAATTTACACGGTCCTAATAGAAAAAGCATTAACAGGTGAAACAGGTGAAAAAAAATCATCAACTTGATGACATCAAGTTGTGCTTCACCATGTTAATGATTTTTTTTCAGATCTCCATTTCTAGGGAACACAGAATGGGGGAACTTTTTTTATCATGTCCGCACAACATCTCCAAGGTATATTAATGGCACCGGCCAACAATTAAAAGACGGTCAACAAAAGACATGGAGAGCACGTGGAGAGCATGAACATACTGTAGTTTAGTCTCCATATTTTTGTAAAGCTAGGGAGCCACTAGGAGGGGCTAAAGAGCCACATGCGCAGGTTGCAGACCCCTGGTTGAGACAGCCAAATCATTTTGTGACCCTGACGATTGGCCGCGACCGCTAGTAAAACGTTGTGGCAATGCTAGACCGTTTTACTACCGTGGTCGCAAAATGATTTCACAGCAGTTGGAAAATAAAAAAATCAGTTGCGACTGGTGGGCTACCCGTCACGACTCATATTGGTCGCGATCAGTGGTCATGGACGCAAAATGATTTCGCCTCTTCCTGCCCTGATCTGCTGGGAGGATTTCAGTGTCATGTACAGTACACATTTCTGGGGTTCTCTAAGGAGCGTGTACAAAATTGTCGATTCCTGTGCTATTTCTAAACTGACCATCCTCAATTATTGACGTCGCCACGGCGATAGCGACATGCCGTGCATTATTTAACGGCGGCACACAACAGCCTGCCAAGTAAATACATAATTCCACAAGGGAGTCCCCTGACTTATGCTGAGCGTCCTCACCCCCACCATGTTCTAGAACTGAGTGCTCATAAAACCCATCTTGGCACCGTGGTCTGTTTCCGAAGGACAGCGATTATACTCGCATTTGTGTACGTGCGTTGGTAAGGCTGGCAGCTACACAGGGCCGGATCTGGGCATTGGGCATGACTTGGCATGGGCATGGGCAAATGCCCTGACTTGCCCCCACCAAACATGATGGCATGCAAAACAACCCAAATTTCAAAGATATACGTGCTTACTGTATATTTAAAATGATTTGAAACACCACTACTGCTACTAACTAACAGCAATTGTGGCACCACTAAACCAACACTATTTCATCATTGAAAACAGACAATTCTCTGAGTCAGCCTTTAGCTTCATGCACGCTGCGTGGCTGTTACAACTTCAACAACAACAAATATTATTGATGCTTACTTGACTAATATAAGTCCTGTAACTCTAAATGGTATGGGTGCAGCTACACAGGGTCGGATCTAGGCATGGGGGGGCAATGAAGCTGTCCCCATACCATTTTCCCATTTTCTCATTTTCTTGGAAATGTTACATCCGGGCCTGCAGCTACAGAAAATGCAAAGCGATCCGTCGGCCTATTTCTGTCGCCAAGTCGTTGTCGAAGCGTTGATCAACGCGCAAGCACGCATCCATCGAGTGAGCAAAGAAATAACGGGGTAAAAAAAACATGAAGCCTGGCTGGGGTTAAAAGGATAAGGGAACACCCATGGCTGACGGGAAGGGGAATGGGAATGGCACCTTTGTAGTTCCAGTTGAGCCCCAGCCAACTCCAAATATCATGTGTATAAGCTTTGTTGCACACACAATATAAAAGCCGGGCATCTGGAGTACAGGGAGTTTTCCGGGTGGCCTGCGCCACCTAGTGGCCTGGACAAGATCCAAAATGCACTAGTGCACTTCCAAAATGCACTAGCGCACTTCCAAAATGCACTAAAATGCGCTAGATGCTCGCCTGGAACATACAGATCAAAATGACCATTAATCTTCTACATTCTCTAGTTGTGTAGACTAAGTTGGGCTAATTCACATGATATTAAAATTATTACATAATATTTTAACTCTTGAGGGTGTAAAAATGAAACCAAATGGACCCTTGCGGGTCCATTTGGTTTCATTTTTACACTCTCAAAGAGTTACATCTGGTCAACCCCCCCCCCCCTCCCTGGCAAAGGCAAAATTGTCCGGTGGGAAAATATGTGCCAATCCGCCCCTGTGTGTGTGTGTGTGTGTGTGTGTGTGTGTGTGTGTGTGTGTGTGTGTGTGTGTGTGTGTGTGTGTGTGTCACACTATAATGCCACCACCCACCATCAGAGGGCGCTGTTAATGCAAAGCAAAAATGACAGAAAGACTTCAAATACAGTATGTCGTGGCTGTCTGTGGTTACGTGGTGTTGCGTCCGCTTCCTGGGTTCTTACATCTTAGTTACATAGACCAGTGGTTTTCAACCTTTTTCATACCAGGGCCCACTATTTATTTTAGACCCACAGAGCCCAAAGATTTCTTTTGTTTGTATGTATAATTGGATTTCAGACAGAAACATAACAGGGCAAACCTAGATCTCTAGTTGTTTAGATTTGGGCTAATTCAGATGATGAATATTTTAACTCTTGAGAGTGTAAAAATGAAACCAAATGGACCCGCAAGGGTCCATTTGGTTTCATTCTTACACTGTCAAAAAGTTACATCTGGTTAACAAACTCATAATTTACATGGGGACCACCTGGAAACGTCTCAAGGACCACCGGTGGTGGAGTTATGTGATTGTCCACACAATACCATTCCAGAAGAGCGCTCCCTCTCTCACTCTCTCCCCCTCCCTCCATCCCTCCCTCTCCCATATTCTCTCTCTCTCTCTCTCTCTCTCTCTCTCTCTCTCTCTCTCTCTCTCTCTCTCTCTCTCTCTCTCTCTCTCTCTCTCTCTCCCTCTCCCTCTCTCTCTCTCTCTCTCTCTCTCTCTCTCTCTCTCTCCTACAGTAGAGTGTTCCTGCAGTGAGACTGGGACAGTGGATGTTTGAGGTGGCATGTATCCATGCATTATTAAAGCAGTGACGGGGGCCTCTCTGGGTTATAAATATACCCCCCACGCCACCATCACTGCATCACGCTACATCTCTTACTCTCTCTCTCGCTCAAGTGGATGCTCTGCTATTCCCTTCATCTCTCTCTCTCTCTCACACACACACATGCAGGCACAGTTTTTACAATTTCCCTGCCATGTTGAATAGTAACCCAATAATTAGTAATAAACTATGAATCAGGTATAATTCCTTGCCCATAGAACAGTGGTTTTCAACCTTTTTCCTGCCAGGGCCCACTGTTTTTATTCATTTTAGCCACGGGCCCCCATGAAATGTTGAGTTCAGCCCCTCTGACCCAAGACTAAGGATTTTCAAGTTTTGGTCCACAATTTAGGAGAGATAACTGTCAAAATCTTGTTCAATATAACAATTCTTCTACATTTTCTGTGTATAATTCTGTGCAGAATGTGTACATTCCAGCTACAGATCTATAAGGGTCCATTCAGTTACCAACTGTCCATCATTTAGCCTGGGGACCACCTGGAATCCTCTCAGGGACCACCATTGCCATAGAGCTAATCTCATCCTGAAAATGTTTCTAATTGTAACTCTGTCACTTCTGAGCATCAGAGTAACAGGCCTCAAAATGTTTGTCTTTCTCTCTCTCACACACACACACACACACACACACACACACACACACACACACACACACACACACACACACACACACACACACACACACACACACACACACACACACACACACACACACACACACACACACACACACACACTAGAGTGTGAATATGTATAGTGCTGCCCATGAAATGACACACTTAAGTGTGTTTATGCGTGAGAACGTAGCAGGCACAACGCACTGCATGTAAGAGCTGCACCGTAACCCATCCATCAGCAACGGCTTACATAAAGCTAGTATAACAACACTGACCCCATTCATTTGACAACTACTCCCCCAAAACAACTACAAAAACATCCCACAGCATTTTGTACTCTTGCTTGCTTTGCAGAGTTTAGCATTGTGTACATATCATCATGTCCTGTTAAGGCAACTGACCTGATGAACATTTTATTGACACTTCTGAAGTCATTGCACAAATACTCACTTATTAACCCTTTCCCTACCAGGCCAGCTATTTTTAATGCATCTATTTAATCCAGTGGTTTTCAACCTTTTTTATAGCAGGGCCCACTATTTATTGTGCATTTCAGCCAGGGACCACCGTTTGATTTTCAAGATCAAGAACAATTATTTTACTTTTTCTAAATGGGTACGCTCGTGAAAATTAAGTCATTCGGGTGTTTAAATATAATTTAACTTTTGAGAGCGTAAAATGAAACCAAATGGACATCAGAATATCATTTTCCCTGTGATAATCTCCACAGGAATAATCCTCAAAAATACCAGGTAGTAGGTGGCAGTGATGGGACATGGTTTTCGGAAAAAGTTGCCGCAAAGCACCACAGGGTAGCGAGGACTTCCGGTTTCTTCGCGATACAGCTTCTGGCCAACGTGGGTATTGTTGACAACAGCAGAGAGGGGCTTGAACGGCGTGATCGTGTTTATTATCATGAATAATTCTAATCAAGCTGCAATGGCGCGCCGATTGTTGGATTATGATCAGCGATTGACATACATATTTGTTTGTGTACTATTGAGAGTGCACCAACAGTTTGGATCTTGCTGTTGGCCGATCATGCTAAAAATATGCTTGACTAAAATCTGTCACGATCACTGGGGATTTATTAATTACGTTACGCCAAGGCAGGAGGTTTTCAACCAGTGATTCGGGGATGGACAGTTGGTAACCCTTATAGATCTGTAACTCTTTGAGATCATAAAATCGTACACTCTCAAGAGTTGAATTATATTTAAACATCTGATTTACTATTTTTCAAGCATCTACACAATTAGAAAATGTAGAAGAATTGTTACTCTTGTTACATTTTGCCAGGTTATCTCTCCTAAATTGTGGATACAAACTTGAAAATCCTTAGTTTGGGATCCAAGAGACTACAATCAACATCAAATGGTGGTCCATGGCTAAAATGCAGAAAACATAGTGGGCCCCAGTATGAAAAAGGTTGAAAACTACTGTGCAAAGGGAATGGATTGCTTTTAGAATTAATTACGGTTATTATGTCACTGGGAAAGATAGGGTTAACTCACTCTGCGCTGAGATCGCATTTTCACGTCCATTTTAATACCACTAAGACACATGAGGATGCAATGTGACCTCACCTTTGTACAAGGTGTGATGAGGTCAGATCAATGTCACGAGCACAGGGCACGGTTTGTTCCTCAATCACCTCAATCACAAGTGATATAACCAGTCCTTGCCATTTCTTTATGGACTTTGAAAGCATTGTGTGAAGTACCATGTCCTGAGGTGGTGGGGGCGCTGATATGCAGATAATGATCCTCGCTTACAAAAAGTATGTTTAGGGTGGATTAAATGACAATAGCGGAACATGTTACACATAGCAGACGATATTTCCCGACTCACACTTTACGGACAAATGGGCTTTCAGTTAGCCACAATGCAACTCTATTTTTTAATGGGATGAATCTAGAGTTACAATACCCTCTACTTACTCCCAATGACAAGAATTTTCATCTGTGATCTGATTGTATGAAACAATGTTAAACTCACCAACATTGCAGCTGTATGGAAAGATTGAATTATCCTCGCTGTATCTGCAAAGCCTTGGTTTGATAAAACTCCAACATAGACATGTTATGAGCTAATTTCTGTCAGTATAAATAAAAGTGCTGGACTTTGGAGGCACTGGACTTTTTAGGTCCGGCTGCTGCCTCCTGCATTATGTCCAAATTCTAAACAGAGGTACACAGGGTCATTCAGTGACTAATGATGAGCGCTTCTAAACTCAGCACTGAAAAATAATCACCTGCAGAAAATGTATTGACCGAAAGTAGCTCATAACATTACATTACTCATACATTACTCATAACAACTGTTATGAGCTACTTTGTCTAATTATCCTCTTTTTACTTTGCAGATAAAAAGAGGAGGAATTCACCCTTTCCATACAGCTGCAATGTTGGCGAGTTTAACATTGTTTAATACAAGCAGATCACAGATGAAGATTCTTGTCATTGGGAGTCGATGGAGGGTATTTCAACTCTAGATTCATCTGATTATTTAAAAAAAAGCTCAGAGTAGCTCAGAGTATCGCTGGCACTCCGAACCACCACTAGATGCTGCTGCTGGTGTTAAATGAGTTATAAAAAAAATCTATACAAATTAATTACCGTTTCGAGTGTTCAAAAGTACAATTTATAAGTTTCTTATGAATTATTTTCTTATTACTTATTTTCTCATATCAACACATTGTTACATTCAATACGTTGATGACATTTAGACATTTTCCAAAACAAACGATTTTCCAGACTGAGTCATTATGGAGTGCGTCCCAGGGGGTCCCTCAGCTAAAAACACACATTTAATTAAGCAATGTATTACACGAGAGATGTGTGCTTTATCACGATTATTGATGCAGGACTTCTGAAAGAATCACTCAAGTGCAATAAAGACTAACTTTCATAGTCTTTGCATTTTGATTAGTTTAAATTTGAGGCTACACACACCCTATCTGCAGTTTTCTTTTTCACCAAGGATCAAATTATTCATCTTAAAAAAAAAACACACTATTTTTAATAACGGAGCACGCAGCAGTCATGAATAGAACATTCGCCTCCTACACAGGCAATATCTTTTAATGACGCACGATCCGTACCGCAACCACAGCTGTGCACACTGATTGATCTGGCAGTGTGTGTGTGTGTGTGTGTGTGTGTGTGTGTGTGTGTGTGTGTGTGTGTGTGTGTGTGTGTGTGTGTGTGTGTGTGTGTGTGGGCATGGGGGAGGGTTAGTATCCTCATTGCCGAGTTAAGGAAATGAAAATGGTGAATAATTGGTTCCTGTAAGGCTAGGAGATGCAGTAATTGGGCGTTTTCCGTCCCTTGGCACAATGCTGTGATTATACAGTATTTATTACACAGGGTGGTAGAATGCGGCAGTGGATCAGCGGTCGGTATAAGAGAAGCCTGGGCTGGAACTGTGAGGTTATACCGTTCGATCTCGGGGGCTCACCCAGAGTTCTGGTTGTTGAAGTGTCCTTGAGCAAGACGCTGAACTCATTACGGATGGAGCTCGATACCAGAGTACCCGGTATCGGTGAGCTTTTGGCTTAATAAGCCGTGACATCATGTTTAAATAATCAAGACAAGAAATAAACGTAATCCTTCATGCCGGCACAAACACGTGTCTATAGGCGTTTTGATACATCCCAAGCAGCGCCGTCCAATGAAACAAAGTGACGGTACACATATTAACCAGTTTCTTGAATCTATTCATGGGCAGCACGCGCAAGTTCCAACTTTGATCATTACCAACTCAGTGCATCAATTTAGGCCATACATAGTCGATGGAACAGTAGAGGCTAATACACAAACTCGACAAATGCGACTTAGTTATTATTGTGTCGGTCGCGATACACTCGCCGCGCCCCGCCTCCTCCGCTCCATTTAGTGAAAAGAAAATAGGGCACATCTGTGGGATCATGTGGCCTAGGGCGGCAATTTCTTAAAACGCAATTTGTAGGAACCACAACACAATTATAGCTCCGTTGATAACTGATTATGAGGATGATATGATGGTCGGACATAAAGCTAATATGCTTTAGTTCCAAATATTGTTTGGAACTAAATTGCTCATGTATTTACATGTATCATACAGGACAATCCGTAAATATGACACTTGTCAGGTGAAACTACAGTATGTCTCCACTGTGCATCTTGGCAAACCTGTTTCTATATGTCCGTGGTTGAGAGTGTGGTCTGGACAACGCAGACTCCCACCGTTAAGAGGCAGGCAATCATGACTATAGGTCGCTACTGGCTGGTGGCGTTTATGCGGCTCACATCGGTATAGGTGACTGACTATAGTTCACTTTAGTGACGATAGTTTCTGAGCTTTCATTAGTCAGGTTTCACGATCATGATTTTGGCCTAGGGTGGGGCGGGAATCGTCCAAGCCTGGACGGCAGATCGAGCTGATCTGATTTGATCTCACCAACGTGTCGTCATCCCCAGCCCCTCCCCCTTCCGCCCCTCCACTGCTGTACTACGTCACACCATTGGGAGCGACACCCACACCCCGAAAGTTTGACTCCCACTCCTTAGGCCACTTTTTTTTCGCAACACGGACGAAAACGAAAGCTTGGGTGTTGTCGAGGCTAGGATTTATCGCACAAAAAAGTTGCACTGCACCGAATTAACCTGACTTAAATCAATGCAAATACAGCATGGGAATCGCCGTGGGATTTCCTTGCAACTGTTGTAGAGCGACTGCAAAGCCACGTGAGCAAAGCACGCCAGTCATCCATCCATCCATCCATCCATCCATCCATCCATCCATCCATCCATCCATCCATCTTCCCCTTCTCTGTCCTGTAAGCTGCATTGCTAAAGTCAAAGCACTCTGCAAGGAAAAGATACACGGATGAGGAGAGAGTGTCAGAGGGAGAGAGATGGAGGGGTAAATGCGCGTGAGAAGAGATTGGGTGGGTAGGTGCTGTGCAGGGGGGGTCTTATCAGAAAAGCAGGGGCCATGGAGGGGGGGGGGGATCGCTCACGGCACCACTAGCGAAGGGGAAAGCCGAGTGAGTGAGTGGCGGGGGTGGGAGGGGGGGTGAAGGGAGGAGGGGGCGCGGCCGCGCCTCCACGGCTTGTGCAGTGATCCGCGCGGCTTCCCCCCGCACCGCTCCGGCAAAATGTGCATGCGAGTCGCCGGTGCCGCACTAAGTCGAAACGGAGTCACACTTTATTTAATAGAGACTCAATCTCTGAGCTAGCGGAGCGGTCCGCCGCCGCGCGCTCCTCCGGTCACCCTCCTCCCTTCCCTCTCTCTCTCTCCCTTCCCCGATACGCACATTTCCATCTACATCAGCTCCTCACCCGGCACATCACCAAGAGAAAAGAGACCCGACGCTCGCCTTGAGAAACAACTTTGAAGACATTTATAGAACCACTTTAATCCTTGTCCAAACTGCACTCACTCCCAAGTTATCGGGCTCTGCATTCGGTCCGCTTTTTTTTTTGCTGCCATCCGATCTGGACGACATCAAATGCCTTTGCCTCCTCAAACATCATGCAATCTACGAGGAGTGACGATATTAACAACACCAGTAATAATAATAATAATAATAATAATCATCGGCAGCAGCAGCCGCTGCTGCAGTAGTTCCTTACCTGGTTGTAGCTGTGCACGGCTCCGCCGACTTGCCCGCTGCGCGCTGGGCTGGCCGCGGCGATGCTGTCGCTAAGGGCGAGGGTCTGGTTGCTATGGTAGCTGGCAGAGTAGTGGAGCGAAGCCTGCGGCGTGGCGTTGAGCTGCAAGGAACTCTGGGAGAGGAGCGCCGGTCCTGGATGAGAGAGACACACGAAGGTAGAGAGAGAGAGAGAGAGAGAGAGAGAGAGAGAGAGAGAGAGAGAGAGAGAGAGAGAGAGAGAGAGA
This sequence comes from Benthosema pterotum, assembly GCA_039105355.1. Lineage (NCBI taxonomy): Eukaryota > Metazoa > Chordata > Actinopteri > Myctophiformes > Myctophidae > Benthosema > Benthosema pterotum. The sequence goes on along the minus strand of CM076982.1, from coordinate 30,238,872 downwards.
GAGAGAGAGATGTGGATATGCAGAGATGGAGAAAGAGGGCGTGATCGGAGATGAGGGAGAAAAGAGAAAGCGAGAGAGTGTGTGTGTGTAGGAAAGAGGGAGAAAGTGGGGGGAGAGTGAGATGGAGGGAGAGTGTGGGAGTGAGAGAGTGTGTGTGTGAGAAAGTGAGAGAGACAGAGAGAGAGAGGCAATTTAGAGCAGGCAACAGCAACAGCAGCAACAGCAGCAGCAGCAGCAGCAGCAGCACAGCGCTCACCGCTCAGTGAGTTGGAGATGGCATACATAATTTATTAGCGAGAAAAAGGGAGAGAAATAGAGGAACAGAGAGGTGAAGGGGAGGAGAGAGAGAGAGAGAGAGAGAGAGAGAGAGAGAGAGAGAGAGAGAGAGAGAGAGAGAGAACTTCTACAAAGCGAAGCAGACAAGTTTTTTTTTCCACTCCTTTTGTTTTTAGGGCAATGTTTGGAGTGGTTTGCTGTTCAACCAACCAACCACCACTCCAAACATCCCCAACAAATGAAGCACAGCATTGTTGTGGATCTACGTTATCTAGTGAGCCTATACGCCGACGAGGCTCTGGTGTGTGTGTAAGACAAAAAGGGATTCCCACTGTGGGATGAATCATTTAGTGGCTGGCGCTGCTCCTTCCTGTTTAGTCAGCCTCTCTATCTCTCTCTCTCTCCCTCTCTCTCACCCGATGCAAAAACGCATCCGGCAGTGCTACTGAACTATATACTGTAAAAGGAAATCTCAAGTTTTCTTTTTGCCCGGTTTAAAGTTTGTTGTAAATTTGCCCAGTGGTTCCCCAAAAAACTGAGTCAGGACCCAGACAGATTCCATCTTTCTCTCTCCCTCTCTCTATATATCAGTGGGTTTTCAACATTTTTGATACCAGGGCCCACTATTTCTTCTGCATTTTAGCCATGGACCACCATTTTATGTCGAGCTTAGTCCAACGATTTTCAAGTTTCTGTCCACAATTTAGGAGAGATACAGTAACTGGCAAAATGTTGGTTAAAATAACAATTCTTCTACATTTTCTAAATGTGTACATTATTCAGATGTTTAAATGTAATTTAACTGTGTAAAATTACACTGTGTACATTTTTTACACTCTCAACATTTACAGATCTATAATGGTTCATTTTGTTACCAACTGTCACAAAATGAACTGTTTGTTACCAACTGTTCATTTTGTTACCAACCTTTAGCTGGGGGCCACCTGGAGTCCTGTCAAGGACCACTGGTGGTCCCCGGACCACTGGTTGAAAACCACTGCCACACACACACACACACACACACACACACACACACACACACACACACACACACACACACACACACACACACACACACACACACACACACACACACAGTATACTATGCCGATTTGAACTGAGCCTTCAGAACTCCCAGGACTGCCACACCTATCCCCCTCTTTTTCATTTGCATAAAAATGGTGCAATCTGGTGAGAGCAAAATGAAGGGCTAGATCTATGAAGAACTTTTAAGCAAACCCCTATTTAATTCAATAAAACACAGTTTACCATTGATAACCAGACAACACTTGAGCCTATGAAATAAACAAAAGGACAACAGAAATATGGTTAATCGGTGGTTCAACCATGCAATAACCACCAGAAGTCAGACTTGAGAGACAGATAGACAGACATGACACTCACTCACACACACACAAGTTAGACTGATTTACCTGATGATCTGCCCCTAAGCAGCAGCACCACTGGAACAGAGTGCTATCTACTCTAACATGCTAACATGATGTATCTGCCCATAGATATAATATAGAAGGCTAGATGGCTAGAGGCAGAGCCTCTGATGTCGTTCACGGCGGCCATCTTACCAGAGTACTCAATACAGTATGCTCTATGGCAGCTCAAACAAAAACAGCTATAACTCGCTCAAAACTTGACGGATTTATGGATCGCTTTATTATGAACGTTATCAACGTGGCTATGCTTTTTGCTATTTTTTTTCCTAAAAACATCATATAACGGCTCATAGGTATGCGGACATCTCTGAGTTATCGTCATTTAAAAAGTATATGCTCATAGACACAATGTTATTTTATACTATGGCAGGATGGCCGCCAGGTAACGACGTCACTATCTATGACGTATAGATACGACGTCACTTTCTATGTATCTGCCGCTGAGCAGCAGCACACTAGAACAAACTGCTAGTTAGCATGCTAGCATAAGGATTCATGTCCAAAAAGGGGTCAAATCAATTCCCAAAATGTGCAAAATGACCTGCCAAGTTATTGATGCCTAATGAGTGGGGTGTCACCACTCACTATTTTTACACCATTTTTACATTAAAGAAATATATATTGTGTCTGAGAGCCGTGAATAAAAGCCAGTCAAAAATGTTTTGAAACATTAACATAACTTTGAATTTGTTTACACTATACTATGCCTTTTGAACAAATAACTGTTCTGTCCGTTTAATCATTTCTGTCTAATGCACTATTCAGCAAACAATAAAAGTATATATGATTACCGCGCAGTATCTTTCCAATATTAACGCATTTTGATGCAGACATGTTGGAGACGTTTTCTCTGGACCCTACTTTGAGAACCATCTGTGTATGTTGAGCTTATGGAGTAGCTGGCACTGATTTCAGCACGCGACACACAGGGGAAAAAAATCTACAGTACGAGTGGAAAGCTTATTCTACACAAATACCTTCCTTCCTGTAAGCTGGTGAGCCTTTGGAAGCTGCTCTGTCTTCCCTGTTCTTTCATACAAGCTCAGGAACAAGACTTTGGTCTCCACATGGTCATCGTAAGGCAGAAACCTCATATCTCTACTTTGTTTTTTCCCCTCCTCTGGGGAAACAATGCCCTATATTTTTGCCATATTACAATGTCACACAAAATGAGGTACTATTTAAATTTAACCAAAATATCACTTACCCTGCCTTTAAATTAATATGAATACTGAACCACATCTAAAAGAGATCATATTGGATCCATTGTAACACAAGTCATTTTTCTCCCCATTCCTTATTACATGCAAGGTTTCCACCTGCTGACAACAGCGATGATAGGATGCAAGTAAACTGAGTCGCTGCCAACAGAAATGCAGCGACTGCAGACGCACTGCATTGTTGCTGCCAGGCAGTAGTGTGTGTGTGTGTGTGTGTGTGTGTGTGTGTGTGTGTGTGTGTGTGTGTGTGTGTGTGTGTGGTATGTATGCAAGTATCACTTTATATACAGTACTGTAGCACAGTGGTTTTCAACCTTTTTTCATACCAGGGCCCACCATTTATTCAGCACCATTTTATGACATTCTGCCCCCACGGACCCTAAACTAAAGATTCATTTTGTTTTCGTCCACAATTCCAGAAACAAAACAGGCAAACAATAGATCAAAATGACCATTAATCTTCTACATGCTCTAGTCGTGTAGACTTCGTGTAAGCAACTTTCCATTTAGCTGGGGCCCACCTGGAATCCTCTCAAGGACCACTTGTTGAAAACCCTTGCTTGCTGTAGCACAATTGAAACACCTTTACATACAGTACAGTACTAGAAATGCACTGTCTGGAGTGCTTGCTACTTGTGCACAAAGATCACAAGCTTGTGCACAAAGTGCACACATATTCCTTATCACTACCAACTGGATTTGGATACCAAGGAATCCACAGTATCAGTATCAGTATCAGTATCAGTACAGTATCACACTTAGTTCAATTACAATTAGCCCAAATAGGCCTAATAAATTCATATTCCCAAAGCCACAGTAACATGTATTCATATCTCAAATAAAGAAATAAACCATATCAGTCCAGTATTTAGTTTCATAACACATCACTTCCATGCAAAAATATATTCATAGTACACACACTATTTTAGCTTGAATGACCTGCAGTTAGCATAATGGCCACCACAGCACACCATGTAATATACTGCTGTAGAGCTCACCCTGTAGCTAACCAGCTAACCACAGTGCACCATGCATGTGCTATTTCAAAGTTCTCTAATTATCTCTCTTACTATAAACACACCAAAAACGAGTTGTGTTCTGTCACAGATAAGCACATTGATATACAGTGTTCATCATTTTGCTATATATCTCACCTGAAAAGCAGAAAGTGTACACACAACAGTGTCAGACAGAGAATAGTGGCTGTTTCTCTGCAGAATCTCCTTATACATTGAATTTCCTGCCCATACCCTTTCAGAATAAAAGCAGTGAAATTCCCCTCCAGAACAGACCATGAATCTAATGGACAACAGTGACATCTTCTGACGCTAAGTGGTAGTGTTTTGTATTGCAGACTGGTGTTGCAAAATAACTGTAGATTGGACTGTGGGATCTGGACAATAAAAATAAATTTAAAAAATGCCATAAAACGTTTAAATAGGGGTCTCTGAGAGGCATAACACTTTAAAGATGGAGTGCCATGATTTTTTCTACCCTAAAACATGATCATCATCAGGTATTAATGTTATATGAAAAGAATGTTTTTTTTTTTTTCCCAAAAAAGTGTACAGGGTTTGTTAACATGTCATTTTTATGATTCCACCCTACCAGTTCATTAAGTATGCCTGGTTTGCCTGGTGGGTGGTGATGGGTGGAGATCCACCATGGGGTTTACATATTGTCACCTCTTAAACATGTACAAAATTGGAAAAAATACAGAAATCACGGCACCCCCAACCGATAAGGTATGTGGCCAGATATGTTTCATACCAACATTTACTTTACTTTACATCAGAAAAAAAATCAAAAACAATGCTAATAGATAGATAAACTGGCCTATTCAGTTTCAGCTCAAATTGTCAGAAGCACCGAATAGTGTGTGCAATAAAGCATTCAAAATTACCCAATAAATGTTTTGGAACCATAGAAGTTATTATTTGTGTTAGGTTTTGTCATAATCAGGTAGCTCTAAGGTGCAGCCATGACAGCAATAGTAGGAAAACATAATAATAATCATGCAAAAGTAAAACGACGATCTGAGCACTCAAAAAGTTAAAACTTTTAAAAAAGGGGATGAGGAGAGCATGAATAGAGTTTCATAATTTATTAAATAAATAAAGCAGCCAACATAATAATAATCATATTTGGTTATTCTGTATTTCGTATTTTCTACATTCAGTATTTGGTATTCAAACATCATTGCATACTGTGTCCTGATTGGTCACCCCAATTTTCTGAAGTAGGAAATGGGCATAAAACTGAGCTATTCCAGACCTATCTACTGACAGGATTTTATTATTATTATTATTTATTTATTTATTTATTTATTTATTTATTTATTTATTTATTTATTTATTTATTTATTTATTTATTTATCTATTTATTTTGCACGTTTTGGTGTTCCAAGTTTATTAGCAAATATAGCAGTACTTAGCATTAGTTAGCATAATTATTATTACTTATTGACAATACTTAGCATTAGCATTACTTAGCATTATTAGACTTACTTGGCATTAGCAATACTTGGCAAGTTGGCATTACCAGCATTATTAGCATTACTTTAGTTATTGAAAAATAACTAAAGTTTATTTACATATTTTTGAAAATGGTGAAAATGTGGTACAAACCTTTGAATCATCTTTCAGCTCAGGATGGGTTAAGGTTTTTTTTTTTTAATCTTTTGCTTTATCTTTTGTAAAAGTGAAAAATAATGAAAAACAAAAATGAAAGGGACCTATACATACACATGGTTCCCGACCCAGAGCTTGGAAACCAGTGCTATACTGTAGTGAACAGTACGTCATTGACAGGAGAATCCCTCAGAGACACAACACTCCTTGAGCAGTGCAGAGAAATATTAACACTACAGCCCCACAATCCCCCAGTGCTGCGTGTGTGTGTGTGTGTGTGTGTGTGTGTGTGTGTGTGTGTGTGTGTGTGTGTGCGTGCGTGCGTGTGTGTGTGTGTGTGTGCGTGCGTGCGTGCGTGCGTGCGTGCGTGTGTGTGTGGGTGCTCGGTTTTATTATTGAGTGGTGGTTAGGTCCATGACCTGTGCACTCAACTGTGTGTAAATATTTCATTAAGTGCCTATTCTTACTCCCATCGGTCTATCTCTACTTCTCTCTCTCTCCCTCCCTCTCTCTCTCTCTCTATGTGCAGTCTTACAGTACATGTTGCAGTACAACATCTCTACAATTGCACATTAGTGATATGAAGGCAAGGAGAGGAAACGGTTCTGAAAAGCATATCATTCCACCTCTCTCTCCCTCTCTCAAATACAGTAATAGAATGCAGGATGCATGGCAGCAAATGGCATGAACTCTATTCAACTGAAAAACAGGGTTAAACAGTCAAGCAAACAGATTGCCAAGAAAACAACATGGCATGCACATAATCTGTTGATTTTGCCTCCAGTAAATGTCTCCACTCCCCGACTTACACGCATATTGTTTGCGTAACTTCAAATGATATTGCTTGCTTTTAGACACAATAGGTCCAGGTCCACATGAAACAGATACGCAAAACAGACATACTGTAATAGAACGAAGATATGAGTACCAGACAAAGTTCAGTCCATTAAGCCCAGATCAGTTACAGTTTTTTTTTTTCCCCACACAAACAATCTTAAGTATTTACGGCTTTCTCAAAACTGCCCACACAAAACTGAAAACCTCACAGTTGAGTATTCACCCTTGACAAGTAGTAGGATACTTTTTGCATCTACTGTATGCTTCTGGCCCCTAGGAATCCAATGAACTTGTCCAAATTGCACAATTACCCATTTGAATTAGTGTTATAGTCAAGACCACCTAAATCGAGACCATCACAGACTTGGTCAAGATGAGACTAGCACCTACAGGGGTCGAACACAAAACCAAGACCAAGACCTAGAGAGGTCGAAAGCGAGGCGGAGGCCAAAAATCCAATTTTTGAACGTTCTGTATTAATAGTACAACATACTGTAACACATTACAGAGACTTTAGATGTTACTGTAGGCCTATAATACTAACTGTCGGTTTGCAGACTGATAGTGATGTGCGCATCATCCAGCACTGCACTCTGTATCAGACAGCTGTCTTTATGAATGGGCTTCTCGGTCCGCACAATGGATCCTTTGCATTGTCTCGTCTCAAGTGGTCTCAGTGAAGAAAGAGAACTGAGACGTTTGCGCCGAGTCTGTGCGAAGACCAAGACAAATTGAGACATGCCCACAAGACAAATATATTGCATTCATTCAAATTGCAAGACCAAGACATTTGAGGGCGAGACAAAAACAAGACCAAGACAACGAAATTTTGTCTTGAGACTGGCCTCGAGACGAGACAATGTCTCGAGAACTAAAGCACTAAATTCCATAATTACATAATCTCCCAACAATTGCTTTTTCACCTCCTGCAAAAAAGACACCCAATGCTACAGAAGAACTGTGGAGAAACCTTTTGTTGCAATTCCTTCCAGGGTCACAGCGTTAATCTGCAACCCGCCTATGGCGCTGCGTCCTCCTTGGAAGAGCCACAGCATGCGGGCATCATGTCAGCAGCGTTCCTTGTTTCAAGTCAGAGGCTCTCTGGAACAACATGGCTCCTTATTATCGCCGATGAAAGAAAGGAGCAGGCTGAGAGTGCTGGCAAGCTAATCTACCGCAATTAGAGAGCCGTGGTCCCTTCATTATGCGAGCTCACTCAAGGTTCAAGGCTTTATCTGCAGAGAAACGGCACCTGTGAGCGGTTTTATTATTATTTTTTTCCTTCTCTGTCACTTTTTTTTCCGCAGAAAAAAATGTCTGTAATATTTGGAATAATAAATGGTCAAATCATCTTCACAAGCTTTTCATTATTTACTGTTGCTAAATATGTACACAGAAGGACTATCTTTGACTTTAACTCTTTGACAGATTAGCAGAAAAGATAAGCTTGCTCCCATTAGGTTCAAAAGTAAGTAAATAATTTATAGAAAATCCTCTGTTGTGAATTTGTGCAAATGAATGGTATCCCAAGACAGCTTAAGATGTCTACTTTAAGGGAAAAAATAACATGAGTTGATGATGTGTTTCGTTTTTTAATACATTTGACTGTTTCTAGAGCTCATTCTGAGAAATCCATTTAAAGTCGGAGTATCCATTTAAAGTATAGTGTGTGAGGTGTTTCTGGGTTTTGTAGTCACATCAACACCTAAATTACCTTGAGATGCAAGTTAATCTATGCTCATAGATAAAATAAAAAAAAAGTACAATGCGTGTTTTCACGTGATAAGCACAGCAGACAACAGAATAATCAATCAGGCCAAAACAGGTGGTAAATCTGTTCAGGAGTGAAAACTAATCATATTATTAATATTTGCCCTTCCTGTTGTTGCTGTCAGGCAGAAACGTCCTTGTTGGGTGCGAGTCGACGAGGCTGCACAAGCGGCATCTTTTTCTTTGGTCATTGTTCTTCTGTATTTTTGGAATATTTTGTTCCCCCCTCGCAGTGTATTGGACCCACATCGAACCATGCTAGCACACTGCATACACACTAGACAGACTCATTCACGCCTTTGTCAGATCCCGACTCGACTAGTGTGATGTCTTAGGGGCCGTTCACACATTAAACGGAGTTGTTGCGCACATCCAAAGGGATGCTGGTGCTGGACAAAAAAACAAATACGATGAATATAAATAGGAAAAAAGTCTGCACACAGCGTCTGCTTCACAGTGTTTTACTGTATTAAAACAGGCATCAGTGACGACATTCCGGCCACATGCTGGCCTTCATCAGGTGATCACACATTAGTCTGCTCACAGAGCTCACAGTGTATTTCCAATAGGAGGAGTCACATAATCTGAAGACACAAGACACAAGTCTGTGTGAAATCACGTGACTCCCATTGGAATGCATTGGAAGGCATTGTGAGCTGTGTCTTGGGTCTGAGGCAGTCTAATGTGTTCCTACAGGTTTCCTAAAGTAAAATTTAAGTCTTTTTAAGACCTTTTTTAAGGCCATTTATATAAAACGTAATACCCATTTCACGGCCATCGTCAATAAGCGACGTTTTATATATTTTTCACAACTAGCACTGGTCACCCTTACAAGATGATTCGATACGTATCGATTTGCATGGATTGGTCTCTACACGATTCAGAAACGATTTATTTTATATACAGATCGATACAATTCGATTCAGTAGAATTTCGATACAATTTCGATTTGTTGGAATTTAGTACAATACGATACAGTGCGATCTGACGCATTAAAAACCCTAGGTAATTAGGGTTAGGCTACATAGGGTTTCTTTTTTATTATCTACTACAGTCCTAATAAGCCCCAGGAAATTATAAGGGTAACATGAAAAACAACTACCGGTATGTGTTTGGACTTTGAGGTGGTGCATGTCTGTCTGAGTATTCAGGAGTGCTTTGACAGGTCTGCCTGTTGTGACACAAGTAGATGCAACTACACTAGTATACATTCATTATCAAAGGAAGCCAAATGACTAGACCAGTGGTTTTCAACCTCATTCATACCAAGGCCCACTATTTATTCAGAATTTCAGCCAGACCACCAATTGATGACATTTTAGCCCCACAGACCACACAACTAAGATTTCATTTAGTTTTGTCCACAATTCCAGACTGGATCTCAGAGAAAACAACACAGTGAAATACAGATCGAAATGACCATTAATATTCTACATTCTCTAGTTGTGTAGACTTGGGATAATTCACATGAATATTTTAACTCTTGAGAGTGTAAACAATGAAACAAAATGGACCCACAAGGGTCCATTTGGTTTCATGTTTACACTCTCAAAGAGTTACATCTGGTTAACCAACTTTCCATCATTTAGCCTGGGGACCTCCTGGAATCCTTTCAGGGACCACTGGTGGTCCCCGGACCACATGTTGAAAACCCCTGCCATAGACGCGAGCGCGTTAGCTCATCGCGTTAGCTATGGCTACGCTAGCTAGTCTCGATACAGACAACAACACCACCACCACCACCTGACCACCACCACCACCACCACCATCCCGTGTATCACGTTGTGGATGGAAAATACGATTTAAAAGGCTATGGACGTGAATGGAAGCACAGATGTGTGCAACTATCCAATAAAAAGTTGTGTAAAGCTGTCGGTCGCGACAACTCCGCTCAGATGATCATCTGTTGCGCTGTGGTGTCCGAGGCGTAGAGTATAGAGAATTGCGACATTGAGGGGACAGAAAACAGCCCGGTCACGTGGTTCAAGTACTCGCGTGAGCTCAAAACTCCAGCTGTCCATATTTTTGTTGTCCTCATTCCGTAGAGGTCTATGTAGAAGCGAATCCAATGGACTGGCCCCATGAAATGAACGGAGTTTGCGTAACTCTAAGACCCTGAACACTACGTCACACAGACACTTGCACTGAACGTAGATGATCTACAAGCAATGTGCCCCATTGCAATGCATGGCTATATGGGCTTGTATATCTGTGGTTACTGGTTTTTGCGCAGCTGATGGAATGAATCATTATCGATTCATCTCTTTAAGATCGATCTAATAACGTCCAATACAGACGCTGTTTTGATCGCTCCGACACACGTGGCTCGATGGAACTGCGCAAAATTTAAGACCTAGATATAAAATTCAAGACCTTTTTAAGTCTTTTTAAGGTATTATTTTCAAATTCGTAAATTCAATGCTTTTAAGACTTTTTAATATCCCGCGGGAACCCTGAGTCTAATGTGTGAACGGCCGCTTACCTTACAACACAAAGTCACCACCAATTGCGTTGTGTATAGGGTGGTGCCATGTAAAGTGGGCCATCAGGTAAAATGAGGCAGCCAAAGTTCCTGCCACCCAAGTACTGTGTCTTCCGCTGTCAGAGCGTATTGGGTATATACACATTGGGATATCTAAATCAATAAAGTCATAACAATACCGCCTGGCAGCATGGCTCTGGGCAGGTTATGTACCTGCTACTGCCTGGGTAATGGCGGGCCATGGTCTGACAAGACAGCTGTGTGTGCGTGTGTGTGTGTGTGTGTGTGGGGGGGGGGGTTGCTGCAGAGAATCAGTAGCCTAATTAGAGGAGAGTCTGAGGGTGAGTGAAATTCATATCAGAAAACGACTATAAAGGCGCGTGAGCAAAGCCCAGCCCAGGGCCCCTTGGGCCAGGTACAGAGACATCCGACGGGCTTGGAAGGAATCCAGGGCAGTATCTAGCCAGGGCAGTATCTACCTAAATACCTTGACTGCCCCACCAAACATGATGCCATGTAAAACAACCCAAATCTCAAAGATATTTCAAAATTAGTGCTTATAATTAAAACTATTTGAAACACTACTACTGCTACTAATTAACTACAATTCTTGCACCACTAAACCAACAGCATTTCATCATTCAATGCAGAAAACTGTCTGAGTCAGACCTTTAGCTTTATGCATCCTGTTGCAACGTCATCAACAACTGATGTTATTGATGCTTACTTGCCTAATATAAATTTTGTAATCGAAAATGGTATTCATCACCCTCATGCATGCCACTCACAATGTATTTCAATGGGATGCCATCATCTGAATTAGCCCAAGTCTACACTAGAGGATGTAGAATTTTGATCTACGTTTGACTGTTTTGTTTCCCAAATCTAGCCTGCATGGTCTTGTGTGCCTAAAATATGATCCAGTGGTGGTCCGAGACTCAAATTCAGAATAAATATTGGGCCCTGGTATGAAAAAGGTTGAAAACCACTGATTTACATAAATAAAACATAACAATGACGCGTAAAGGATGCTGTGACCTAAATCGCCTTTGTCGATCGTGCACTAAAGGTTTTTACCGCCCACCCACAGCCGACCGCAGTACGTGCGCTCCGCTCGCGCGAGTCAGGACGCCATGCATGCACAATGAGTTTGCTACCCAGGAGGATGGGGCCGCGGTGGGGCTGAACACGGCCATGTGAAATGCATGCAATATCACAGCCATTCTTAGGGAGCTATATTAGCCATGCAGCAACCCGAACGGGATCGAGTCATTTCCATTTGCACTCGGCAGCCGTGTGCTATAGCTCCATCTGCCTCTGGAGATTTTTCTTTTGTTTTTCTCTCTCATAACTTCTGTACCGTGCAACACCCCCCCCACCACCACCACCACCATCCTCTCTGTTTCAGTACATAGTCTCTATGGATGTCTCTGAGCGATTGAATATTCTCTCGTAACATCTATACGTTTCATGCTAACAAAGACGCTCTCTCTCTCTCTCCCTCTCCCTCTCTCTCTCTCTCTCTCTCTCTCTCTCTCTCTCTCTCTCTTTATAGGAAGATATATTATATGAGGCAAGGCACTTTTAATTTACATAAAAATGTATTTTAAAAAGAAAAAAAGTTGAAACATGGAGAGGCCTATACCCGACAGCAATAGTACTGTAGTGTTCGTACATGCACATCTACATTTGTCTCTCTTTCTCGCTTCCTCTGCTTGCTGTACCATCTAGCGTTTCACCCTTTCCACCCACTCTCTCTACCCCTCTCTCCTCTCTATAGCTCCCTCTCTCCCCACTATAGCTTTCACGCAATCCATCCCCCAGCCACTCTCTCTCTCTCTCTTTCTCTCTCTCTCTCTCTCTCTCTCTCTCTCTCTCTCTCTCTCTCTCTCCCTTGCACCCCCGTTACGGATCCATGTGTGTGAGGGAACTAATATAATCTCCTCCGCTGTGTGTGTGTGTGCGGCGCGCTCGTGTGTGTGTGTGTGTGTACGCGCACGCGCTTGCGTGCGTTCACTTCTTGATCATAACAGGCTCGGTCTCCTCTCATCTTGATTCATCCCAGGCTTTTTTATGAATTATTGACGAGCACTTAAAGCCTGCGTGCGCATCTAAACTCGGCATCGCTCTCGATCTTACAGACACACTGTGCACACTGTGTGTGTGTATGCGCGTGTGTACATGTGTTCAAATGTGCATGCATGTATGCATGTATGTGAATGGATTGTACGCACGGCCTTCGGGTGAAATTAGGCGTGTATTGCAGCGAATCTGGTAATGTCTAAACATTCGCATAAATACGTTTGTACGCACACAGGCAGTTGTTGGGAGATACCGTCTCATATACTTTCTCTCTTGATTAATAATGCACCGCGTTCGTGTGCGTGCATGCATGTGCAGTGACTTGAGACTCCTTTTTCCCTCAAAAATCCATAGCCTGGTGAGAGATACAGCATGACAACACAGAGACATCCAGGCCCGGATGTAACATTCCCTTTTCGGCTTCCTCCGCACCCATACCATTTTCGGTTAAAGGACAACATCAACAATAACATCAGTTGTTGCTGAAGTTATAACAGGCACGCAGCATGCATAAAGCTAAAGGTCTGACTCACAGAGTTTTCTGTTTTCAATGATGAAATGGTATTGGTTTAGTGGTGCCACAATTGCAGTTAGTAGGAGTAGTAGTGTTTCACATCATCAAGCACTTTAATTTGAAATATCTTTGAAACTTGGGTTGATGCGATCATGTTTGATGGGACATTCAAGGCCTTGACTGTCCCACCATGCCCAGTCCCACCTTGCCCATGCCTAGATCCCTCCCATGCCCATGCCTAGATCCAACCCTGGAGACATCTATGTGGGTAGAAATACGGAATGTCGAGGAATAGCGGCTGAATTGGAGACAAAAAAGGGGATGGAAAATATATACTGTATATATTGGCTACTAATATTGACAGTGTTGTATTTGAACTCAGTCAGAGTCATGGTGACTGGCGGGGAGCAGATTATCCGTTGACATGATTTACTCACTTTTCTGGCTCCGTCTCCGCTGGAGCTGAAACAAACAACTGTCTTATTTTCAAAGTGAAATAGAGGGGAGGCGTCAGCTTGGATGCTATGCTTTTAAATTCACTTTTTTCCCTTGGATCTTGTACAGCGATTGCGAGGGTAGCGATTTTAATGATAACGTGGAGAAAAAAATAGGGGCACAGTGGTGTAGTATCTACTATCTTCCCACGGAACAGGGTGGTTGAATCCGGTACAGGGAATCCAGCTTTGTCGATTGTCTACAACAGAGGTGCCCACAGTTTTTTTTTTTCTTTAACTTGAGAGCTGCTTTTCAAATGACAAGCACAAACAGGATCTACCCACCCCGGAAAAATACTGCTAAATTTCTGAAAATAGTAAGGTACCTGAGGGGGGCTTTATTGGAATAGCGGCACTCAGGGCCAGATCTAGGCATGGGCATGGGGGGGCAATGCCCCCCTAAATGCCCTGACTGCCACACCAGACATGATGACAGGCAAGCAACCAAAATTTCAAAGATATTTCAATTTGAAGTGCTTATATTTAAAATGATTTGAAACACTACTACTGCTACTAACTATGTACAATTTTGGCACCACTAAACCAACAGCATTTCATCATTCAAAACAGAAAACTCTCTGAGTCAGACCTTTAGCTTTATGCATGCTGCGTGCCTGTTGCAACTTCAACAACAACTGATGTTATTATGTATGGCCGCACCCATACCATTTTCGTTCTGCCCCTACAAATAAGATCTACAAATAAGACCATGGCACTTGGAATTGGAAGTACAGAGGGGAAACCATTGAATTGGTATGGGGTTTTCTTGCGCGTAACTCTGTAATGGTACTGACAAAACTATATACCGGTATCACATTGTGGGTTTGGGCTGACAGGCACTTTGTGATGTCAATCAATCAACTTGCCGTAAGCCCCTCCCCAAACTGCTATGGTACGGTGCTAAGTATAACATGGGATTGACAAACATTTCCGCCAATAGTTTTCCATAGCGAATGAGTTCTCCATGTTTGGATCAGGCATGCTCAAGTATGGAATGTGTGATGCACGCATGCACAAACAGACATTCTCTAGTTGTGTACATTCTCTACACAACTAGAGAATGTAGAAGATGAATGGACATTTTGATCTGTATGTTTGACTGTTTTGTTTTCCAAATCCAGCCTGGAATTGTGAACAAAAGCAAAATAAATCTTTAGTTTTGGGGGTTTGTGGGGATAAAATGTCCTCAAATGGTGGTCTGTGGCTCAAATTTTGAATAAATAGGGGGGTCCTGGTTTATGAAAAAGGTTGAAAACCACTGTGTTAGATCACAATCTACCTTTTTGGCACACTCCTGGTCTGCAAGGCATAGACAGTAGACACACAGGCGCTATGGAAGGGAAGGGAAACCATCCGAGGGAGGTGACATTCACTAGACATACAGGCCTAATCCTACAGGCTGTATGCTACCTGTCAGAATGACGCGTACCGGTACAATGGGTAGGAGGAGGGAGTAGTGGGACAGAAGACAGTAGTGTGGTGGCTGAACCGTTAATCCTTCCAATATCATTTCAAGTTGGCCCCTGACTCAAGAAAGCGTTGAGATCCAGTGGTTTGCACTGCAGAGGTTCCCAACTACAGTTAGTTCCACTGGTGGTATATACTTAAGCCCCCTCTGGTGTGTGGTACACGGAGGAGTCACCCCCCTAAAAATAGGGTTGAAAAGTGGAACGAATATTTAGGTGGTGCATTTATAGCACCTTTATCCATTTTGCATCACATTCACCCAATCACACATACATTGATACACTTATGGCCATGTATGAAACCATGTAAGGTAGCCTACATCAGGAGCAATTAGGGGTTCAGTGTCTTGCTCAAGGACACTTCGACACTAACTCTGGTGACTTTACCCCTGAGCCACTGACTGCCATTTTAGGAGGGTGCAATTGCCCCCCCAGTTGTAAAAAAACACAAATTCATACAAATTAATATATTTTCCTTCAATTCAAGCTTTGTAATGAGTACTTATAATATTACCTGACTGACATCAACATATAGTATAGTGCTATAGTAGTACATAAAGTGTAAATCCCATAGTGTCTAGATAAACAAGTACTTCTCTTGCATATTCAGCTGCATGCTTATATTGTATAGGAGTGGTTTTCCACCATTTTCATACCAATATTTATTCTGCATTTAGCCAGTACCATCATTTGATTTTGGTTTTAGTCTCTCTGACCTAAAACTAAGGATTTTCAAGTTTTTGTCCACAATTTAGGAGGGATAAACTGGCAAAACGTTGGTCAAAATGACAACTCTCCGACATTTTGTAATTGTGTAGAAACTGGGGTCCCACGACACACCGTCATTTACAACTCTTGTAAAAGTTTGACTTTCGCTTCTAATTTGTAGATGATGACCTATAGAACAATTTTAGTTCGAGTGGCCCATCTGTAGATGAAAAAAATATGCATTTTTTGCCTAATTTCAAAATTGACCAAAATCGGATTTTTGTTTTTCTTAAAAGTCTTTATTTTCTCACAATTGCTGTTTTTTCTTTGTTTTCTTTTGCTATATCTAGTCAATACTAACCCAGGAATTAACTGGATTTCAAATATTAATGTTTGGAATATGATATGGAAAAAATGGACGCCCATGTACATCAAATTACTTCAAATGGCACCTAATTTAAATTCTGTTGAACCTAGAAGGATGAAGTTAGTGCCTACCTATCATGAATGAGTAATGGTATAAATTGTAAATAAATAGAAACAATACAGTATTGGGGGGATTAAAGTTAGGCATACCCAGCCCAGCCTCTGTGTGAAAATTGTGCACTTTTCAATGAAAGCATGACATTTGGCACAAAGTTAAAGCCTGCCATAAGGAATTGTTTTGGCTATGGGTCTGACTCTGTGATGACAGCTATGGTGGCCATCATCTGCTGTTATTTTACCAATTCAGCTCATACAACATACAATCTTGATTCTGATGACAAAACGTTTTCAAGGATTATGATTTTTTATAAAATGCTAGATAATAGTCAAATCATCAAAATGTGTAATATTGATGTATTGATGTAGGCAGTAAATCCATGTCTTCTACCCTATATGTGAAAATCAAGTGAGCCCATGAAATCAGCTGACATATTCTTAGTACTCACTCCAACTCAAACCAGCTCTACCGATTGACCAGTACCCAGTGAGGTCAGAACACCAGTCTGTGTACTTCTAACCAAATCCCCATCCAGATCCAACACCAGTGTACTTCTAGCCAGATCCCCATCCAGATCCAACACCAGTCTGTGTACTTCTAGCCAGATTCCCACCCAGTTCCAACACCAGTCTGTATACTTCTAGCCAGATCCCCACCCAGATCCAACACCAGTCTGTGTACTTCTAGCCAGATCCCCATCCAGATCCAACACCAGTCTGTGTACTTCTAGCCAGATCCCCATCCAGATCCAACACCAGTCTGTGTACTTCTAGCCAGATATCCATCCAGATCCAACACCAGTCTGTGTACTTCTAGCCAGATCCCCACCCAGAACCTACACCAGTCTGTGTACTTCTAACCAGATCCCCATCCAGATCCAACACCAGTCTGTGTACTTCTAGCCAGATCCCCATCCAGATCCAACACCAGTCTGTGTACTTCTAGCCAGATCCCCATCCAGATCCAACACCAGTCTGTGTAATTCTAGCCAGATCCCCACCCAGAACCTACACCAGTCTGTGTACTTCTAGCCAGATCCCATCCAGATCCATACAGTAAAAGCTGTCTGGTGAAAACCCCTGCTGAAGTGCTGTACCTTCACACACAAGCTAGTTGACAGGAAAATAGTCATACTCAAAGTAGTTATATTGCACCATGAACCTTGAAGATGGTTCGGAATGCATAATGCTTCTCCCCATGAAGACTCAACAACAATGTCAATTGAAGGAGCCTTCACCTCATGATACCTGGTGCTGGTGAGAAACTGTCTCCTGTATATAGCCTCCAAAACAAATGCAGACACTTGGCTAGACTGCCACAGTTTGAAAGGGTCAAGCCCCTAATCCTGATTGCGGCAGTCAACCCCACCTAATCACACAAACCGGGGCCTCCAGATGAGCCAGCAGCCATCTGCACAAGTCTGGGTTGGACCTTGCAGGGCTGAGCTAGAGACTTGGAAAGAAACCTTCAGCAAAGACAATGGCATTGACATAGTTGACATAGCCCCAGAACACTGAGGCCATAAGAAGTGAGGAGAAACTCTCACGTCATCCTTTAGACCTCGTCCTTGAAAACGTAGGATTAGTTACCAGAATCAGGATCAGAGAATTTTAATTACTGTTAAAATATCAGCAGGTGGTGGCCATTATGAGAAATATCTACCATGGTCACAGGACAAATGTAAATAGTACCAATGAATTCCTCATCATTGACAATGTGGGACTATTTACTAGAATTAATATTTTAGAAAATAGCTGTCAGGATTACCAAGGGACAAATCTGTGATGGTGCCATAGCCAACAATGCTCCTAATGACATGCTCCAACTGTGTTCCAAAATTCATGCTGTTATCATCAAAATACTGCACATAGAGGCTGGACTACGTGCTATTCTTGTGGATACACACAAGGGGGTGGGGAGGGGGGGGCTGGGGTAATGTGGTCTAAATTACTAAATACTACTTCTGAATGTGAATATGTCATATGTTCAGATTGGATAAGTTACGACAGTCTTATATCATATTTTGGAAGCCCCCCCCAATAATCTTTATCTGCGTGCTGGCCACTCTAACCAAAATGGTTACCTCACCTAGAATTTAGTATTGAAAGTTAAACTTAAAGTTGTAAACGACAACTAAATTTAACATGGAGATGGAAACTCACTTCGGTTTTAGCTAATTTTAGCTTGTTTTGCTTGCTATTTTTGTCGATATACACCAATAATGGATGAAAAAATATAATTTATGTGTAATTAGGTTTAGGTAGCAAATGCTACTCCTGATTGTGAATCCATAGATATCCCATATGTACAGATTGGACAATTTGATCAAAAGTTACAACAGTTTACATGTTTTGGTAGGGTTGGCACCTTGTTACGCCCCTACAGGCCAAATATTTAATTTGTGTGCGGGCCACTCGAACCAAAATGGTTCTATAGACCCTCACCAACAAATTAGGACTGAAAGTGAAACTTTTACAAGAGTTGTAAATGACATCCACATTTAACATGGAGACGAAACCCCACTAATTGTGTAGAAACTGTAGGTTCTTGAAAATACGTAATTCAGGTGTTTAAATATAATTTAACTCTAAAATGAAACCCATTTGGTTGCTCCAGGTAGTTCTTCCGACCAAGCAACTGATTGAAATGGGCTCTTGCAAGCCGTGCTGAAAATTAGCACGACGGCACACCTAGCGGGTTAATAGAACCGGCTAATCACGTTAGAAAAAAATCACCGGTTGTGCTGATTAGTGATTAGACAGAGTTCTGTCAGGCCTCGTTTGCACGTAAAACACCATAAAAAACATGTTTGGTCATTTATTTTTATTTCTTTACGCCACCCACACTGCTTTTCCAATACATTTCTGTTGGACTGCTGATTGCTGGTGGTGTTGCTGCCACTCCGCCCCACATCAAAGAAAACTGATTAAACCATGTGACTCACCCACTGAAAATGAAAGGGAGCAGCAATCACACAGCAATCAGACACGGATCAAACATTTGTTTGCAAAGTGTGTATCCGGGCCTCAGTGCAGGCAGCAGCGTTATTGGCTTTTGGATTAAGAATGGAACAAGAAGGGTTGCTATACGCTCCTGTATTTATACACCGGTTATTATGGCAGCACTTGGAGAGCCATATGGTATTTTCTGAGGTGGTACTTCCAGTATATAAAAAGGCTGGGAGGTAAAATGGTTCACAGCACAGCAATCCTTACACCGACAAGTAAGGGATTTTGAATCAGGGGCGGATCTAGGCATGGGCATGGGGGGGGCAAAGCCCTCCCAAATGCCCAGACTGCCACACCCCAAATTAAAGTGCTCATATTTAAAATGATTTGAAACACTACTACTGCTACTAACTAACTACAGCTGTGTCACCACTAAACCAACAGCATTTCATCATTCAAAACAGAAAACTCTGAGTCAGACCTTTAGCTTTATGCATGCTGCATGTCTGTTGCAACCCCCCCCCCCCCCCCCCCCCCCCCAATTGGGGAATTCTACATCCGCCCCCATTTTGAATGCAGGAAAACAGATATTTTTTTCTAAGTTGTATTATTCCCATATACGGTACTTCACTGGATGAAATAGCACTTGCACTTCCATTTCTGAGTGTCTGAGTGAAGCGCATCACATTGTGTATATAAATACCTGCCATGCACCGCGACTCCATCTCTGATTCTCACACACACAAGTGGCTGAGATGGAGAGTGTGCGGTCCACCTCACACACGCACGCACGGTTGGAATCCAGACACGTTGCGTTCAGAAGCTAATCTTTAAATGTCATCCATTACCCACCATTCCTAATATGAAGAAAGGTCAGTGGGCATTAGGTGTAGATGGGAATGCAGTGTTCCAACACCGATGACCTGTAAAGTAAATGCCATCCACATTAATGGCTTCTGCCCGCACGCACGCTGAATTTCAATCGTCGTGACGCAACACCGTTCACCGCGATTAAAACGCTTATAAAGCCACTTGCGACTGATCATCTAAAAGGTATGAAGGCGTTATGTAACAAACATGGATTTATTTTTAATTTTATATCTAAGGTTCTAAAGGTTCCTCAGATGTGATTTTAGCCAGCAGTTGGCCTGCCAATCATAATGCTATATCGGATGAATCTGCAATGAATGTGGAGAACATCTGCATAAAAGCGCACTCTTATGCATAGTACACTGTTGTGTACTACTCTCACGCTTGCATTCAAAGCAACCAAAGGTTTGACTCCACCATATCTCACTGGTCTCATAAAACCCTACAAGCTCTCCCGTGCACTCCGAAATGGTGGTTTGTGGCTCAAATGCTGAACATATAGTGGTGCTCTGGTATCAAAAAAGGTTGAAAACCCACTGATATAGACAATTTACAGTCGCGCAAAGCGCACAAGTCATAAGGAAGGAACCTTATACTGTACGTGAGGTGTCGCGGTGTGCGACAAAGTCGCCTCTTTGGACCCAAACGACATCAGAGGGCCCTGATGTCCGTTGTGCTGGCCTGTCCCTGTCTAACACTATCTAATAGCAGGGCTTTAGTGAGCCAAGGGCAGCACAAAGACTAGCTTTATTTAGTTTGGGCTCAGGCTAAGGGCAGGGGGGGAGAAAAAAAGCAAGCAAAGGAACAGGCACCCCTGTGTGACTTTGGCCTGTCAACTGTACTCCAGTGGGACCGTCTGAATGATGGTACTTTGTGCTCAGACTGGAAGCTGCCCTCTTGTGCCAGAGTTATATATCTTACCACGCACGCACATGTGCACACACACGTACGCACACAGCAAGGCCGCAGTTCAGGGGTGGATCTAGGCATGGGCATGGGGGGCGGGAATGCCCCCCTAAATGCTCAGTCTGCCCCCCCCCCCCCCCCAAACATGATGGCATGCAAAACAACCCAAGATATTTCAAATTGAAGTGCTTATATTTAAAATGATTTGAAACACTACTACTGCTGCTAACTAACTACAGCTGTGGCACCACTAAACCAACAGCATTTCATCATTGAAAACTCTCTGAATCAGACCTTTGCGTGTCTGTTGCAACTTCAACAACAACTGATGTTATTATTGATGCTTTACTTGACTAATAAAAGTCCCCCCCCCAAATGGGACATGTTACATCCTCCCCTGCCGCAGTTCCCAAACTTCCTGGATCGGGGCCCACTTTAGTTGTCTGTGAGGTCTTTCTGACCCATTTAGAGATTTTTTGGTGTTGATTTGCCCTGTTTTTTTTTTCCATCTGAAACGTTTTCTAAATATGAATTTAGTCGTTTTTTCGGTCAAAATGACCCGCTACCCTTCTTCCCCCACGGGTGTGAGGAGAGAGAGAGAGAGAGAGAGAGTAGCCAAATCACAAGAGGAAAAAAGGGCATTTTTGACCTGGATTCAGCTTGTGTGGGAGGTAGCCTTAGTTCAGTGTTAGCAAATACAAACTTTCATAACAGCAATACATGGCAAAAGGTGTACTCTAATATTCCATCATGACATTTCAACCAAAGAATAAAGATATATACAGATATATACATATATATAGATATATACAGTAGATATCATTATTGAAACAACAATTAAAGCTGGAAACATCTCTTTTGGTCCACCCATTCCTGGGACATGGAATGGACAAGTGAAGAAAATAATAAAACTTCCTGGTGTATGGGGATTTTTCTCTTTCACAATACCAGTGATATCACTCCAGATAGCAAGACTCTCCCACCATCATAGCAACATTATGCAAATTACAAACATGATAGTGAAATCACGTGTTTAGTGTTCTAAGGCAGTGGTTCTCAACCTTTTTGATACCAGGGACCACTATTTATTAAAAACTTAAGCTATGGACCACCATTTGATGACAATGTAACCCCACGGACCTCTAAACTAAAGATTTATTTTGCTTTTGTCCACAATTCCAGGCTTGATTTGGGAAACAAAACAGTCAAACATACAGGTCAAAATGACCATCTCTAGTTGTGTAGACTTGGGCTAATTCACATGATGAATATTCTAACTCTTGAGAGTGGTTTCATTTTTACACTCTCAAAGAGTTACATCTGGTTAACCAACTGTCCATCTTTTAGCCTGGGCACCACCTGGAAGAGTGCATGGTCCCCACCACTGGTGGTCCCCGGACCACTGGTTGAAAACCACTGTTCTAAGCTAAATGGTATGGAACCGGTTAGTTACAGCCGGATCAAGACTTCATCGTAATACCCTGCTCTCTAAATAGTGGAAATATACAGTAGGGGAAAAATTGTGCTGCCACTGACTGCACTGTACAGGTTTAGACCAGACCCAAGTGCTTTTTTTGACTGTTCTCACTGAACCTAAGATAGCAAAATGTCAACAAATATGGCTGACCACAGCTCATTTTAACGTGGTTGGCAACGAACAACGAGGAATGTACAGGGAAGAAATAAAAAAAATAAAAAATAAAGATGAACAAAATAGAAACTCTGACTGTGTCAGGTCTCTGCCAGTATATACTGTATATACAGTATGAAGGCCTGACTCAGCGCTAATTAACAAAACACAGATTTAGCAAAACAGGAATGCATTCACCAGCAGTTGTGTGGGGTTCAGTGACAAAGAATAAAAAAGAAATGTATACTTAAAAAGTTCGCTGTACTGTATGTACAGTATGTGAGACATGGCCAAAGCATTAGCGTTTTGAGAACCCCTGACTTAAGACACTTGCTGGGGTCTCTACGGAGTCTCCACAGACAGCATAAATGGAGCCCTGGTGGCCCCCAGGCAAACACGGTGTAAGACACGCCATGGCATCAGCCCAGACCACTGCCCTGCTGACTTGTGGGTTATGTAGTCTGGGCAGGACACAGAGGCTATAGGTGGGGCAACACCCTGAGAGAAAAGCAAGTGCTATGGCAAGCAGGCGCAGCATATAGTAAGTTCTTACTGACAGACTGGATTTCCGGCAGCCTTCCCTTCAGGCCTGGATGTAACATTTCCAAATTGGGGGGCAGGCGAAAATGGCACGAGGGCTGCTTCATCGCCCTCGTGCCATCACGGGGGCGGCTTCACGAGGGCGGCTTCATCGTACGTGTCGCTTCGCGCCACGGGCGATGAAGCCGCCCTCCTGCCATTTTCATTTAAATTCTTTAGTTCTGTGACCCACAAGATTTATATCTTGTACAGGACTTATATTAGGCAAGAAAGCATCAATCAGGGTTTCCCCCAGCGCTTTATTATCAGGGCGGCCGCCTGAGTGAAGCCCGGCCCCGCCTTGGCTACGTTCCCCAAAAAAAAAAAAAAAAAAAAAAAAAAAAAAGTAAAAATGTGTCGTTCATACAATGTGCATGTTATAAAATAAAGTTATCTGCACTAAGGCTTCAAACCGAAAGTGCGATTTGAAACCATGTCATTAGCAAATCACAACGGCCGCGATCATTCAGTATTATTCAGTAGTATCATTATTCAACCGGAGCGAGTCTGATCCAGTGTTGACACTTCTGTGCTGCGCGCTGCCCAATCAGTGCGTATGCAGTGCTTCTGTGCACGCATACGGAGCACTGAGGCAAGTTGTTTAGCTCCCGAAGCAGTAAAAAGACGCATTGGTGGCTGTCTGGTCAACGCATGCCGTCTGTGTCCCGCCCGACTCCCGCGGACCCCCGTCATGTCAGCCTAACCAAACGACATCCACGCTGAAATTATTGCGTTTCAACTGGTGTGCAGCTTCATGCTTAACGTAGTCTCCCTCTCCCTGTCTGTTGAATAATTAGCACATAGGCTAGCTTGTAGCTCGTGTGTGCTGCTTCTGAGTGGGGTGTTTGTGTGTGTGTGTGTGTGTGTGTGTGTGTGTGTGTGTGTGTGTGTGTGTGTGTGTGTGTGTGTGTGTGTGTGTGTGTGTGTGTGTGTGTGTGTGTGTGTGTGTGTGTCTTGAAGCGTATTTTGCGAGTGTTTTGAGGGTGACCAGATATCCCGTTTCTGTGGGACAGTCACAGGGTGACCAGATGTCCTTCTTTGCGTGGGACAGTGTCTCATTTCAAAGACCCTGTCCCACATTGTGACTGACAGACTACAGTGGTCAATTGTCCTAAAAGTCCCCCTTCTGTTTTCTGTTGTAAAGTTTTCTCACTGTCTCTGTTAATGCTAGATGTGTTTTAAGCCTGTTGAAATAACAGGTGAAATACATACTAACATGAATAAATAACAAATTCATTGCTAGGGACTACTTATGGACAAATGATGCATGAGGCATTTTTAATGCCAACTGTAATGTGTTGCTACCCTGCAATTAAATGTCCCTCTCAAGTAATACTTCTGTCCCTCAAATGAACAGTTTTGGTCCACTTAAGTCTGATTGATCAATCTATTGTGAAAGAAAAATATCTACCAGTCTGCCTGTTCTGATAAGAAATGAAATATGGCCTAATAATGACATAACTGCAGTAAATGGCCATTGAATATGTGATGACCGCGAAAATGCAGTCATTCCCTTATTGACTATAAGGGAATTTATAGTCATTTTTTACTGTGGCACTCTGAGTGTGAAGGAAGAAATCATGGCACTTCATGTCAAAAAGGTTGCCTACCCCTGGCCTACGGTATTGTAATTACATCACATGCACGCGCACATGCACGGACGTGCACGCGCACGAGCACAGACTCGAAGCCTCACCACCTTGACTAACCAATTTTCTGGGGGAAACACTGCATCAATAATAACATCAGTTGTTGTTGAAGTTGCAACAGACACGCAGCATGCATAAAGCTAAAGGTCTGACTCAGAGTTTTCTGTTTTCAATGATGAAATGCTGTTGGTTTAGTGGTGCCACAACTGGTTAGTTAGTAGCAGTAGTGTTTCAAATCATTTTAATTCTAAGCACTTTAATTTGAAATATCTTTGAAATTTGTTTGCATGCCACCATGTCTAGTGGGGCAGTCTGGGCCTTTAAGGGAGGGGGGGTAACGTTGCCCCCCATGCCCATGCCTAGATCCGGCCCTGCTTCCCTGCAGCTGTGAGCTGAGACACTTTGACACTATCAAACGTTTTGTGAACAACCGTGAGATG
Source organism: Benthosema pterotum (assembly GCA_039105355.1). Lineage (NCBI taxonomy): Eukaryota > Metazoa > Chordata > Actinopteri > Myctophiformes > Myctophidae > Benthosema > Benthosema pterotum. The sequence goes on along the minus strand of CM076982.1, from coordinate 30,213,436 downwards.
GGAGTGCTGACGCATTCCTTAGCATAGAGATGCATATAAACCCGGCCCCTGCTATAGCTCAAAAGGCACTTATAAACAAAATGGAACCTATAACGGAGAGGTGCCAAAGTTCCTTTTCGTTTCAGGGACATACTGCTAAGAGGACTACTATAAGCATATACCAGCTTATTGGAATGTGCCATTCATTATTGAAGGCACACATGGACTACATAAAACACTTGACTCCTTCACCTCCTATAAGTGCTTCTCTGCTCGTAGAAAGGCAAAGATGATATAAGCAAGAAATACACATGCGCGTGTACACACACACGCACACGCACACGCACACACACACACACACACGCACACACACACGCACACGCACACGCACACACACTTTTACTTCTACTCACTCTTACTTTCTGCACTGTCGAGTATTCCTGACTCCTGGAGAGAGCGGATGCAGGAGTCTACCAGTTCCAGACCTGTGGTCAACTCATCCTCGATGTCCTTCTGTCCATCTGTTAGCAGAGAGAGAGATATTAGACACTAAAAAAAAATCACACCTGTGTGAAGTGATGCTTTTTTGTTCCCACGTCACTACTATTTCAATGCTTTTTTGCATAGGCAATATCATTCTGAACTTGATTAAAAGTTCTCCGCATGAAATCCTACATTATTTTGTCACAAGCCAGAAATGTCAATGTCACCCATTTTTGCGTGTAAGATGTTGAAAGCGGTTTTGCTTGCAAATTGTGTATAAAAAAAAAAACTATTGAAAGGGGTCATGTGAATTTAGATATGCAACGTTAAAGGGGAATTCCACCCATTTTCAAGATTTTTTTTTTCAGAGAGCGTACAAATGTATTTGTACACTCTCGGAAAAAAGGTCCTACAAGAAAAATCATTAAAAGATCCCTGACTAATAAGATAAACATTGCTTAAAACATTAAACTTTCCCTATAACTAAAATAAACAAATAAAAATGGCATAAAAATGGCATCTTATTTCTTTCATAAATAGAGATTCACTCAACAGGAACTGCTCCTGGCGCAGGATGATGTGGTCACATGCAGTCTAGCTCTATGGAATATATGGATGAACATGAACATGCCCATGTGACATCATCATCCTGTGACCGGGGCACCTCCTATTCAGTGAAAGATCCTCCATTTATGAAAGAAACAAAGTATTGAAGGTGTTTTATCTGCATGTTTTAGTTATAGAAGGCAAATAGTGTTTTAAGGCATGTTTGTCTTATTAGCCAGCTTTAAGAAGGTGAAACACAACCTGATGAACTTGTGTTTCACCATGTTAATTTTTTCAGACCTCCATTTCTAGGAAACATTTCATCATGTGCATACAACATCTCTAAGGTATATTAATGACATGGTAAAATGTTGAAAATGGGTGAAATTCCCCTTTAAATAGCTGAATATAGGAACGGCTGGCACCTCTCAAATATATCATTGGAATCATTGGGAACACACACTGACAATACGCATACACGTGCCATACAGAAGCATCATTATCATGCTTTCAGTGTATTCCCTGGACGTTCACGCCAGTCAAGATAACAGATAACAAGGCCTTCTTTGAAGCCAATCCCCAGAATGCTAAACATGTTGAAGACATGACGATTATACTATACATCCTCCCTTGTCATGCAGATTGCCGTCGCGTGCAGGCAGGCAGACTTAAACTCTATTGATCGCAAGCGTCGGAGCGCGGCATGGGATTTGCGACCCGTCAACAATAAAGCCAAGCCAAACCTTTTATATATATCGCATTGTTGATAAGTGGCCTCATCATTATGTTGTGCAATGTGATGCCGAGCAGAGTATAGCGTATGACCACTGGAGAGGATACTGTTGCAATCATCTGATGGAAAAGATACACTTATGTGCAGAGTTGTACCCGAACGCGTTCAAAGAACGAAAGTTCTTTGAACCGTTCATATTTTTAAGGAACTTGAACGGAACGGCCCCTGTATCTGCTTGAAGAACGGCGGTGTGAACTCGTTCATTTCTGGCGTGAGTGAACGTCACTTTTCTTGCGTTCGATTTTGTTCGAGAGCGGGGCTCGACAGGCTCGCATTTGTGACTAAAATGTTCATAGCACCGGTGCGAGTATTTATATTACTGTAGTACGGCGGTGTTGTTCGCTAAAATAGAGCAGATATACAAGCTAACAACGTGTTGAGGCTCGAGGCATCCTTAGCTTGAAGATCTGTTCTCCTTGCCCACCGCCCCGCCCCTCCCTCTGCTCTGTCAGCAGCGCACAGCATCAGACAGCTCACACACAGCACCAAGGAAGGACGCTTCTCTCCAACACGTTGAATGAGCTACTAAAGCTGTTCATGTTGGTAAAATGTATAATCTCCCTGCGCTATGCGTGTATTTAGATCATATACTGTCTGCGCAGCAACCTTTTGCCTCACACACGTGTGCCGCTATCCCGTGATTAATCATAAACGCACCACATGCGCGCTCGGACGCACAACACTTGTGTATTCTTATCATCATTGCCTGATTTGCCGTCGGATCGTTTTCAGTTTTATTTACCGGTAGGCTACAATTAGCCTACTACAAGCAGAGGCGCCCTCAAGGTTTGGGGGACCCTTTCACATTGTTATTAATATAACAATATGGGCTATTGTATAGAGTTGGGATACCCGACCGAAACAATAGCCGCGACGGCCCGGGCTCATTTGCTTAAAGGAGAATTTCACCCCAAAACTTTTTTTTATCTTTATTTGTAGTTATTTATTTAGAAAAAAGTGGTCCAGGTGCTGTTTTGTGAAAACGCTCCTTAATGGCTGTTTCCCCTATCCCAAAATAAGCTTATAATGGGGCTAATGGGTCAAATGCAAGTTCACCTATATACATCACTCCAAAATGCATTGTTCTGCTATATATTGTCTCCCCACCATGTCAGTAGTGTGTTAACACTCACACTTTCACTTTTGGTTCAGCAGTGGTTCAGCCATAAACCATGTGCCACGCCCCCACCTTTCGAGACAGCTGAATCACTGGGGCTTTCAGTCGACCTGGCTATGTTAATAAATTGATATTGTAAAATAGTAGCCAACTTGGAAAAATGCTAAGCATTGAGCCCTGTTCAAGAGTGAGACTAGAATGAGCTGAAAATAGAGCAGATCTACAAACTCAGTGACGCACTTTGAGCTTGTTGATCTCTATTTCTGCTGATATTTTCTGCTCTATTTTCAGCACACAGAGATGCACAGGGCTGGACTGAACTGAGCGCCTTCATAATAAAATCTTCACAAATCAACTAAGGACATCTTCAGTTGTATATGGCTATGGGCTGCAACCATTTTGAACAAAAAAAAGAGGGAGGGGAAAAAAAGAACGAAAAAGAACTATAATAGTTCTTTTTTTGGAACCATGAACTTTAGTTCTAAAAATTCAACAATGAACTATGAACGGAACTAGTTCGTTTTTAAATGTATGAACTATGAACTGAACTATTTCAGAAAAAAAGAGAACTTTCCCAACACTGCTTATGTGAGTGTGCGCGCGGGTGCGTGCGTGCAGAATATATACAGAGGGTCAACCACTTTGACCTGGAATCTCACCTTGGTTGTTCCAGCGAAACTGTTCATCTGCCGTGCTGCAGGAGAGGAGAGAGAAAGAGAGATAGAGAGAGGGAGAGAGAGAGAGAGAGAGAGAGAGAGAGAGAGAGAGAGAGAGAGAGAGAGAGAGAAACATGAAAACATGAGTTTTCACTTTCAAAAATTTAGCAAACAAACGTGACACTCCGTGAGTGAGCTTGTGTGTGTCTGCTATTTTGGAAATACTTAATACAGTGATTTTCAACCTTTATCACAACAGTGCCCACTATTTTGTCTGCATTTTAATAGCCAGACTACCAGTTGATGTTCAGTTCAGTCTCTCTGACCCAAAACTAAGGATTTTCAAGTTTCTGTCTACAATTTAGGAAATAACTGTCAAAACATTGGTCCAAATAACAATTCTTCTACATTTTGTTGATTCTTGAAAATTAAGTAATTCCGGTGTTTAAATATAAGTTAACTCTTGAGCGCATGAAAGATCATTTTATGATCTCAAGAGTTACAGATCTATGAGGGTCCATTTGGTTACTAACTGCCCATCATTTAGCTGGGGACCACCTGGAATCCTCTCAGGGACCACTGGTGGTCCCCGGACCACTGGTTGAAAACCACTGACCTAACATACAATATGGATGAGAGAATAAAGGGCAAGAAATAGATAAGATAAGATCTTTATTGTCATTGCAGAGTGTACAATGTACGGGAATTGGTTTGGTGCTTTCGCCACGTCAACAATATTAAAAGAAAACAGAGAAAAGAGAACACTGATACACACACTAATGGGGCAATAAAATGTCAGGTCAGGTCATTCAGTCATCAGTCAAAGGATTAAAAGACATAACAGATAAAAATGAGTATAATGGGGGCACCCATAAAACAAACAGCATAGTGTATGCATATATTGCACTTCCCAAATACCCCAAGCATGAATAAGTTACATTGAACATAGTACACCCCATGCCTCATTCTAACCATATGGTGGGGTAAGGGCTTTTTTCTTAATACTGTTTGATACTTTGTAAACTTGTGGAAATTCAATAAAATACTTTAAAATGGAAACAGCCAATAACACACAATAACAACTGGACCATTTTTTTTAGGATATTAATCACTTGCAAATAAAGGTAAGAATGCCTTCTAGCACTTCTAACACAGTAGCGCTCACACAGATAGAGACTGAGACAGACAGACAGACAGACAGACAGACAGACAGACAGACAGACAGACAGACAGACAGACAGACAGACAGACAGACAGACAGACAGACAGACAGACAGACAGACAGACAGACAGACAGACAGAATAATACTGTAGCTATACAGTATTGAGGAATATTGACTGCCTACTGTCTGGTCCAATGCAAACACAGACAGTCTCCTGCTGAATGAGAAAGACTTTTTTTTCATCTGACTTCATCTATACGGTAAGACTGGATTAGACCGGATGTCTATAGACCCGGCAGTCAATGACTGTGTGTGCATGTGTGCACGCGTGCGTGTGTGTGTGTGCTCCCACACGCAATCCAATAAGGAAGTGCTCTTTGGCACTTTTTTTTTTTTTTTTTTTACTTTTATTACTTAAGAAATCAGTATCCTTAAGTTATATCATTTATGGTTCTATCCATTTCAAAATTCTTTAGCTCCCATTTAAAAAATACATTTTTTTTTCTGCTTTAGACGAGTGAATCGACGAAATCTACACTGCTGAGGGTACCTACATGCCTGTGCTTCCTATCCGTGTCCACCTGCTTGGTATGCTTGTCAGTGCGTGCACGTATTGTGGATCTACACGGGCTACATGAGAATAATACGAGTGGTAAAGATCTGTCAGACGCCGGTCACGTTTTTTTTTTTTTTTTTTTGGTAGAAGAGAGGCTCTTTGAATCTCTGCAAGTGATCCATATCTATAATAAATCAAGCTGACACCTTCCCCTTGAGGATTTACACCGTCAGCTGCTCTTAAACACCTATTCTGTAGGTGAACGTTTCATTAAAAGTGGATCACAACGGGGTAGAGTCGCTGCCTCTGTCGCCTGGAAAGGCACCAGCTTCGGTGGTCTGGGGCATCTGGTTCGGATGCCTCTCGGGCGTCTCCCTAAGGGAGGTCCTCGATGCATGTCTCCATCTGGGCAAACCAAGGCGCAGATGGAGGCTCACTGGCTTTGGAACGTCTCAGGATCCCCCAGGAGGAAGTCACTAATGTTTGCTCTGGAGAGGGAAGTCCTCTCTTATCTGGTGGGAACTGTTGCCCCTGTGACCTGACTACGAATAAGCGGTTGGAGATGGAGGGAAGGATAGCTCACAATGCACTGTTATGTGCTTGTTCTGAGTATTTTAAGACAATACTGAAATCAGAATATCAAAATAAAAAATATCAGACCTATCAGACCCCAGCGCGCCACTGTGAGCTTGTAGCTCTGATATTTTTGAAAAAAATGTGAAAATGTTGAATATATATTCATTCGGAAGCAAATATTTTGAACTAAAATCATTGCATCTGGGGGATCCCTACAACAACATGTTTTCAGATGGGGGTCCGCAGCCAAATATAGGTAATTCTGGTGGTCCTTGGCATGAAATATGTTAAGCATCACGGACACAGGAACATGGATTTTTCAGAGAAACTAGAATCTGTCAGAATCTAGCATCAGAAAATCTAGTGTCAGAAACTATAATCAGGTGTCAAGTAGCATATATTCTTAGATTTGCTCATCATTTTCAAAAATCAGATCTACGAGCTCATATCATGCCACTAGGAGGTTGTAGCTCTAATATGTTTCAATAGCTTAAAGGTAGGGTAAGTGATTTGAAATTCATTGTGTAGTACCAGCCTGGTGCACTAGGGGCGCCCAACAGTAGCTACACTATGTGAACCTGCTGCTCGATCCTGATTAGAGGAGAATTCACCCACCACCTGGGGAACTTTTATTAGCTCCTCTGCTAACGTGGGGGAGGGGGAAACTCCATATATGGTTTCCACACCTTATAATAGAGCATTTTAACAGAAAAAAAAAAAAAAATGGGTGATATCTGACAAAAGTGAAATCACTTCCCCTACCTTTAAGTGTAACACTAGTTAACCCTTTAGTTACACATCTCTGAAATGTGTGTGAAAAAATGTACACAACTGCTGTTTGTTTTTTTTGTTTTTTGAGATAATCAATCAATTACTTGCATATAAATGCATATAAATGGCACTCTGGACCTCAAGGGGGCGCTACAGGCTGGCAAAATGGCTACCAAGGAGTTAATGATTTGAGCTATTTTTACTGGGTGGCTTTGCCTTATACACTAACAACAAGTAATACTTATAAAAAGCGAGGGAGAATATTTCAGAACTCTCCAGTTCCTGAACATCAGCATTCTGTTCACACATTAAGTTCAGGTTTTACCTTATAGTTAACAATTACATCAATGTGGAATACGTGCATCTATTACAAAGAAAACATGAATAGATTTGACATTCAGTAGAGGGGGAAAAAACATCACAATGTGCCATATTAGAAACAACTAAAGCAGTCACAACAATAAAAGCCACAGGCATAAACATGAAACCGCATAGGGGAAACGCTGAATAGACCATGCCTAATTAGACAGTCAATTATAGTACAGTATACTGTAGGTACCGGTAGATAAAATAAGAGCTTTCAGATCTTTCTTAAATTGGTGAGAACTCCAGGAGATCAGAACAGCAGCTAATTCCCTACTGTAGACCCTCGACTGTCTGTGTAGCGCTAGAACATACAGTAACAGTAACAGTAACATACAGTAACTGAGACCTCGGGTGGAAAAGTACTATTTAATTGATCTACTTAAAGGTGTAGTAAGTGATTTCACTTGATTCAAATGTTTTTTTTTTTTTTTCTTGTTTTTTTGGCTAATCCTCCCTACTATAGAGTGCAGTGTAGTGACCATATAAGGAGTTTCTCCCTGTCCCCAATGAGCCCCTGGCATCAATAGACCCTATAGTTCAGTTTGGGCTTTGGGAGAAAAGCCTTTCGTCCAATAAGGATGAGAGGGCCTTCCTCCAAACAGGATCGAGTGGGTGTGGGCCTTGGTGTATGTCCTGTTGGTCTGTTATTGGACTTCTCTCCACTGTAGAGTGTGTGCATGTGCACATACAAATCTACCAAATCATTGAATGCTCCTTTAAGTATAAAGCTATAATAGTGCAATGTAGAACTACTCTTCAGAATTCAAAATGTACTGGCATCAAACTGTAAAAGTACCAAAAGGTGAAGTACTGACTATGCAGAATGTCCCATTTAAAGTTTTGACATGACCTTTTAAAAATAGCTGAATATAATAGGCATGTCATTATGTATTTGATAATATACTGTAAAGGTTTCAAATAAATGTATAGCGGAGTAAACACACAATATTTGCTGTTGAAATGTAGTAGAGACATTTTGAAACAAATATGCAAAGAAAATGCATTTCTGAGGAGTCAGAATCAACGTTTTGAGTAATAATAATGTTACTGAAAATTATACAATAAACGCATAGAAACGCATGGTGAAAAAATGGCCAATGAAACCATGAACAAAACCTGATGGTTAGAAGAAAGTAACCTCAGATGATTAAGGTCTTGGATGGAACGCAACTTAGTGTCCTAACTTGAAACAGTATGTCAACATTATGGTGTTGCTTACAGTACATTTCATGAAAAAAGTACAACTTTAGCCACTTATCACAACCGTAGAATTTGGCATTATGCTCATCAAGATACTGACTATATCAAAGGCAGAACCAAAGGCTATATAATACATTGCCAACCAATTTTTTACTAACATCCATTTCCCTCCGCCAGTCTATCTAAAGGTCTCAGTCGAGAGCTAAATGGGCTCTCTCGACATTTTTATGTTGCACATTATAATTTGATACCTTCCGTATCACCTTTGGCGAATCGTTCTGCTTTGAGCTTTTACTATGAGTATGTATAGCCTGCGAATCATTCTAAAGCTCTCACTTCAACAACGCTAACAAGGACCGCAGCCAACGGATAGCGGGATCATTGCCAGGAGTACTTCTTAATTTAACACGATGAGGATAATGCCAAATTCATTTCAAACCTCTCGTTATAGCTCACGAAAAGGTAGAGGGAAAGGCCTTGCAGCATGAGGTCAGCATTACTGTCAAGTGAGGCTATTTTTTGTAATTGTCTAAAGCAGGGGTTTCAACCTTTTTGAAACCAGGGCCCATTATTTATTCAGCATTTGAGCCACAGGCCACCATTAGGACATTTTAGCCACCTTTGTCCACAACACCACGCTGGATTTGGGAAACAAAAAAGACAAACATACAGATCAAAATGGCCATTAATCTTCTAGTAGTGTACACTTGGGTTAATTCAGATGGTGAATATTTTAACTCTTGATAGTGTAAACATTTGTAAACAACATTTTTACGCTCTCAAGAGTCACATCTGGCTAACCAACTTTTCATCTGGTTAGCCAACTTAGCTGGGGAACACCTGGAACACTCTCAAGGACCACTGGTGGTCCCTTGACCACTGGTTGAAAACCCTGGTCTAAAGAATAAACCCCTCATTGTTGCATTCCAGATTTAACAAAACAGTTGTGTTTTTTAAAAACAGAGTGATAAGTACTGTATGGAAAAGCTATGATGACTAAGACTACATAATACTGTATATTGACAGCAACAAATAAAAAATAGACTAAATGTTATAAAGAGACTAGCGGATCCAGAGATCCAGGTGAAATCATTTTACACTTGGTTGCGTGCTGAAGATGGCAGATCTACAAGCTCACAATGTGTCACACTGTCAAGTGTCACTCAGACACAAACATTTTTAGTTGACTATATCAACTATAGATTTAGTTGTTTAAAATCTTATTTGAAAATCGTATTTGATTCTACAAAACATTCTACAACATTCGCTGTGGAAGAACATACTGAAAGATTTGTGCTGCATTCTCCACATAAATAGCTGGTGTTCACGGCTCATAGAGAGCCATGAGCCGTGAACAGCTGCTATTTTTCAATGAAAGTTGAAACACCACAAGTACAGTACAGAATGGTTCAAAGTGAACACATACAGCGCCACTGGGAACTTAATACATGCTAACCGAGTTGAACATGTGACAACTTCTTCCCATGCACGAGTGGTCACACAACGCGTCAGTGTGTGGGTAATACGATTAACACGGAGCGCTGAGAAGAACACGAGCACTTAGGCGTGATCCTTGGATAAACATAGTGTTTAAAACAAACAGCGCTGCTCTGGCCTATATATTGCTTCTCCTGTACAGTATGTGGGCTTGATGGTTTATTTAATGCTTCCCTAACCCCAGGAGCCATCATTTGACTGGCACTGCATTATGTGTGCACTGATCATTGCTGCCAGGATACACAGAATTTGCTCAATGAAAACAGGCTGAGAGAGAGAGAGAGCTTTGTACTAGCAGACCCATTAGTAGACAAGTCTCTATACACTTTTAACACTCCTGACCCACTCATCTACCCCACATGCCCCATGGTAGAGTGTGTGCATGTGCACATCTTGTCATCGAAAGGGCCAGAGGATTTCTCAAATCACCAAATCACTGAATGCTCCTTTAGGCATCATACATACACTTTTCACGGGGTATAGAAAAAAATAACAAATCCAACAAAATATTGTTATACATCTCGTATTTGGCAAATCGACCTTTTAGTAAGCCCTCTCCCTCTCCCAGGTTCCACAAAAGGCTAGGACACTTCAAAAGTCTTCAAAAGTCTCTTCCAAATCCATCAACAAGGTGGAAAAATGGGTGTGTGACATGTATTTTTTAAAACAGTGTTTCATAGGAAAGCTATTGGTGGAGACTGGAGAGGTTTGTCTATGCATATGTTATGCTTAGCTGTGATTGGACCATAGCAGTTTGGGGAGGGGCTTACTGAAAGGTCTATTGTCCAGGGGACTGGGAATGAGTCCCGAATGAAGAGAGAGAATGAGGGACATTAGCCACAGCCCAGGACAATTCAACTTCCCAGCCTGTGATAGCCTACCCCTCTTATATAAATCACTAATACATTGGAAAAAAGGAGACATTTGTGACAAGTGTGAGCACTGTGGAGGGACCCCCCGTAGGGATGGTGCGACAGGACCAAAATAGCCTAAAGAAAATTGCTTACACACACGCACATGTGGGCAACCGATCCAGCCATGGACACGCAGAACCTTGACTCACATTAGCACACAGAGGTGCAATGGTGCATGCTAATGCTCACAATGATACACAACCCCAAAAAACAAGGTCAAATTCACAAAAAAACTGAAATACCACACTGAAAAATCTTGTTTCCTGTGCTTGGTAATTGGCATCCCATTGAGATGGAGACAATATGAGAAAATGTTTTTGCAGACCTGGTCTATGCCTGCCTGTCTCTAACAGGAGCCCTAATAGGTCTGCTACAGTGCAGTGCACTGTGGGACATTAAAAATGCTTGCTTCTGCAAAGGAGCAAACAAACTCAAACAAATTCAAATGCTTTGTATTTCGGGATCCACTTGGGAACAGCCATGCATCCTAAAGGACCTACTTTTAAGGCTTAAAAGGAAATTTGTTTCGATTCTTTCTTTCTTTTTTAAGGACAACTTCATCCCATGTTTTGGGATTAATGTGAGAACGACTATTATAACCATGCTAAGTTCCTGAGGGCTGCAGTTTATATATTGGCTTCAATTCCCTACAAATGATGTTCAGTGTCGGGCAGTAACGAAGTACAGTTTGTTAATTAACTCATTTCGCCCTGAAATTGTAGATTCTATAAAACATTTTCTCTGAAAGAACATATCGAAAAATGTGTGCTGAATTCTGACATTCTTCTCAAAAATAACAGGTGTTCACGGCTAATAGCCGTTTTAATCATAATTATAATTAATCATAAGCACTTTAATTTGAATTATCTTTGAAATGTGGGTTGTTTGCATGCCATCATGTTTGATGGGGCAGTCAGGGCATTCAGCCCTCCCATGCCCAAATGCCTAGATCCGGCCCTGGCGGCCATAACCACCATGTGCGTGTGAGGCTGTTCACCTCCAATCTGTGTAATGGCCGTCATTCATCAGACATTAAAGCCACTAATTGGTGCAGAACTAGGCCACCTCCCAGAGCAGCAGACTATTTGATCAGAGATGAAGGAAGACGCTATACCACTAATTATGGCTGCTGATGCCACTCTGACCAATTTCCCCTATCTTTATGTTTACAAAATAAATGTGTCAAAACAGCACGTTGCAACGCTGCATGCCGTTAGTAACAACAAGCAGCGTTGCAGCGGAGGCCGGATGCCAGGCTAACAAGTTGTTAGTCAGCCTCCGTTGCTCTACGTGGAAGTTCAACTTCGCAACTCTGCCTAACAAGGGGACTATATCTATGAGTGGATATAGTCCTGCCAAGGCCTCTGATTGGTCTCTGGTTTGTTTGGGGAAAAAAAAAAAAAAAAACGTTCATTGGAAGGCACTGGTCACACTCAGTTTACCAGAAAGGGAGGCTGGTGCCAGGCTAGCATGTTGTGATTGGAGGTTGCTTGATTTGCTACGTATGTTTGTTTGTTTTTTAAGAATTACTTTTTAACATCACTGTGCTCATAATTATGTGTCATTGTTAAAAATAAGTTGGTGTTATACTTATTCTTATACTTGCCCTCACAGTATGTGTATACTAACCTGTGTTGTCCTATTCTTATTCCAATGTTATGAATCTGTTTTTGTTTTGCGCCTTTTGTCAAGTCAGATCATTGAAACTGATGGTGATGGCCTCAATGGATTTCATAGATCATCATCATTCAGTCTCCTGGTGAAATTAACAATAATTTTAAAACGTTGTGCCAAGTGAACCTTGTAAGCCCTGATATATCCGGGAGAACTGATTGCTTCTCAGCATGTTAGGTTTTCACTGCTCTGAACGCCAAAACCTGGTAACACCACATTTCATTTCAAATGCATGTTTTTATTTAGTTTTTTGTAGAATAATTCCCTAATGCATCATATACAAGAGAGTCAGAAAAGTAGTGAAAATAGCAGGTCTGCATGCTCATATTTTACTATATTAAGTTTCACACTATTATTAAAAATCACACAGATGTGAAGTAAGTGGTACAATGCATGTTACCCAGACCCCTCAAGTTATAAGTTACCACAGAGCCCGCAAGTTACCCTAGACCACACAGGTTGCAAGTTACCTCAGACTCCACATGTTAGAAGCTACTGCAGATCACACAAGTTACCCCAGACCCCCCCACTGACAAGTTACCCCAGACAACACCCCAGTTATCCCAGTCCCTATGAGTTACAAGTTACCCCAGACCACACGAGTTACAAATTAACCCAGACCATACAAGTTACAAGTTACCCCAGACCACACAAGTTACAAATTAACCCAGACCATACAAGTTACAAGTTACCCCAGACTCCACAAGTTACAAATTAACCCAGACCATACAAGTTACTAGTTACCCCAGACCACACAAGCTTCATGCAGGGACAATACAGCAACCCAGTCACAAAGCTGTCTAACGTCTAATTGTATCTGTAATATCTATAAAAAGGGATACAGCGACTTTTTTATTTACTTATTGATGATGTTGTTATTTGTGTTTTTATTGTTGTTGCTACTGCTGTTTTAGCTTCCTCGTTAGAGAACAAAACATTACCCCTCCTGGCCGTGTTAATGTTGAGGTTGTGAGACTTGCTTTGAAAGCTGCCTCTTGTCTTTGTTTTTACATACCGTACACCTTGCTGCGTATAGGCCTAGTTGTATTTTGCTGCATGGAAGTAACCCAACAACAACCCAACCCCCCCAGCCCTCACCCCAACTCCCCTGCCGGCTGTCATAACATCCACGCTTTGCTTAATCATCGTCAACGCGACACATCGGCCGACGTAATGACAGGTTGTCAATCAAGTGGAGACTGCAGCGCGTATTTTCATTCGCCGTTGCCATAACGTGGAGGTGGGAAGAAACTGTGTGTGCGTGTGTGTGTGTGTGTGTGTGTGTACGCGTGTCAGAAACAAAGAACAGTCACTTTTAGATGGCTTTTGTGCCGTGATGTGCTGTGAGGAGGAGGCGATGACAGGGAACGCAAAACAGGAAGACAAATTTAATGCGAAGCTGCAGCAGGGCCGTATAGTTGCCTGTGTGAGTGTGTGTGAGTGTGTGTGTGTGTGTGTGTGTGTGTGTGTGTGTGTGTGTGTGTGTGTGTGTGTGTGTGTGTGTGTGTGTGAGTGTGTGTGTGTGTGCATGCTTATTTCCTATAGAGCAGTAGTTTTCAACCAGTGGTCCTTGAGAGGGTTCCAGGTGGTCCGCAACTAAATGATGGAGAGTTAACCAGATGTAACTCTTTGAGAGCGTGAAAATGAGCTCTCAAAGAGTAAGACATTCATCATCTGAATTAGCCCAAGTCTACACAACTAGAGAATGTAGAAGATCAATGGTCATTTTGACGATTGTGTTTGACCGTTTTGTTTTCTCCGAAATCCAGTCTGGAATTGTGGACAGAAGCAAAGGAAATCTTTAGTTTTTGGATCTGTGGGGCTAAAATGTCCTTAGATAGTGGTCTGTGGCTCAAATACTGAGATCAAAAATGTTGAAACCCACTGCTATAGAGGAAGAAAGCCAATGTGCGTGGAGGGAGCGGGCACAGTACTCGTGTGTGTGATGGATGTTTGACAGGCAGTCCAACGGACGGTAGATAAGTGCGGAGGCAACAGAAACATCAAAGCAAACAGAGAAGTCAGCGACGCCCCGTTGCTCACGGTTAACGGCAATCGCTGCCGTTCCACAGGTCAAACGACGAGCGAAGTAGCCCGTCGACATCCTAATAGAGGGTGTTCCGTTTGTAGATAAAAGAACAAAACGGAGGGTCCAGGAGAGCGTCACATACTGTACGTCTAGCCCTATATATGCCTTCATTATGTCAACTAGAGAAATCTACAAGAAAAACTGCATGTTTGTACAAGCTTGCAAGCTTCGGGATATATGCTGCTTTCCTTTGGGAGCACAACGTATACTGTATTATGTAATGCTTTTTGTGTGCTGCGTCATAACATGTTGTTGTGAGCTTGTAGATACAGTATGAATTGAATATGTCTACCGGTGATTAACTATTCAGACAATCAAGTGTAACCCACACTTTTTTGACTTGAGAGCTCCTTTCAAAATGACCGTCTCAACAAGACGGTTGTTGAGACGGCATGTCTCAAAACTTTAACGTTTTTCTCCACAATTGCGAAAGAGTACTGCCAAAATGTTCACAATATCAATTATTCTCCATCTTCTAATTGTGTGGACTCTTGAAAATTACATAATTCAGATGTTTAAATATAATTTAACTCTTGGTTTTACCACTCAAGAGTTACGTATCTATAAGGGTCCAAGTGCTGGGGGGACTGTCATGTGATCTACCTGCATGGCCTGCGTGATCTACTGGTAGATCAACATCTACTTTTTGGGCAGCCCTGCCTTAGCGGCTTCAAATGACCGCCCTTGTGCTGCTTAGTTAGTAAGTCTGGGGCAGTAGTAGTGTAAGCAGATGTCCCTCTTTGTGTGGGCCAGTCCCTAATACTGTATAGACGTCTGCACAAATTGAGACCCTGACCCACATTGTGACTGGCAGTGCATAAGTGTTCAAATGCCTGGCCTAACAGTCCCCTAATAGTTCTCTGATTGTCTCTTTGGGACCCCCATGTAAAATCAATGTCCACTCAGTGTGTACATTGCCTTTTATCCCCATTTGTAGTTGTAATTGTAACTCAGAGTTACACATCCATAAGGGTCTATTTGGCCCCCAACTATTTGTTTAGCTAGGGATGCCCTGGAACCCCCCCAAGGACCCCTTGGGACCCCCACTTTGAGAGCCACTGCTCGGGGATACTTAAATAACTGGACCACACTGCAAGATGTGTTTTTAGACTTTTAGATTTGAGAAATAACATGAGAAATATCTCCTAATGTATAGGCTACCATACGTGTAGTCACCCATACCAACAAAAGGTGAGATAGCAGAAAGGCTTATTTCCAAAATGATAGACAATATTAGACATATGGTTGAATATGCAATCAAAACATTAAATAGAAACTTGAAAAGTGGTATGTTTCTACTGCAGGAGTTTTCAACAGCTGGTCCGGGGCCCACCAGTGGTCCCCAGGCTAAATGATGGAGAGTTGCTTAACCAGATGTAACCCTTTGAGTTACATCTGGTTAAGCAACTCAAGCAAACTCAAGAGTTAAAATATTCACTGTCTGGATTAGCCCAAGTCTACACAAGTAGAGAAAGTAGAAGATTAGTGGTCATGTTGATCTGTATGTTTGCCTGTTTTGTAATCCAGCCTGGAATTGTGGAAAAAAGCAATCTTTAGTTTTGGGCTGAAATATCCTCTAATGTCCTCAAATTCTGAATAAATAGTGGATTCCATTATGAAAAAGGTTGAAAATCACTGTATAGACACTTGTCTCACAAGCGATTCAGTCCATCAAATGAACAGTTTCAATTGGGTCGCCTAGGGCGACGCGTTGCGCACGGCGACCCGATTACACGTGTGCACGCACGCATGTGTGCGCACACGCACACACACACGCACGCACACGCACACGCACACACACACACACACACACACACACACACACACACACACACACACACACACACACACACACACACACACACACACACACACTGAATAAAAATATAGCATTGTACATTGTGTGTAGAGTACGCTGTCATAACTTGCGTTCATGCACACATTCATGGAGGCAGACACGCAGCATTATATCCATGTGCAGAACATGCACATCGTATAGTGTTGTATTCAGTGCTGTGCACAGCACCTGGCGTCTGCTGTCGCTATTCCTGGAACATCTGCTGAGCTGGGTGGAAATCACCAGCCTATTATACCATTGTGTCCCCTCTAGATTTCTAGTTTCTGAATAACATAATATTAAAAGATTTGCACCACGTTTTCACGATTTTTCAAAAATAGCAGAGATACAAGCTCATAGCGCGCCACTCGGTGGCGCGCTATGAGCTTGTAGATCTGCTATTTTTCAATAGTTAAAACATAATGCTTAGAACACCAGAACGCGTTCAGTACACTAAGGGTTAAACTGATGAGGATGTGTGGGGCCATCACCATTCTGGAGGTATGCAGGTAATTACAGAACATCCTCCGTTGCAGAAATCCTACGTTTAGTGAGGGAAGACATGGATCCATGGGTCCAAGTTAAATTAATACTCAAGTATGACAAATTTGGAGCTGTATAAGCACAATATTTTATATCAGTGTTTTTCAACCTTTTTCATACCTGGGCCCACTATTTATTCAGCATCAGAGCCACAGAGCACCTTCTGATGACATTTTAGCCCCAAAGACCCAAAACCTAAAGATTTCTTTTGGTTTTGTCCACAATTCCAGGCTGGATTTGGGAAACAAAGCAGTCAAACATACAGATCAAAATGACCATTAATTTTCTATATTCTCTAGTTGTGTAGACTTGGGTTAATTCAGATGATGGATATTTTAACTCTTGAGAGTGTAAAATGATTTTTTATGTTACGGGTTAACATCTAGTTAACCATTTGGTTAACCATTTTTACGTTATGTTACATCTGGTTAACTAACTTTCCATGATTTAGCTGGGGACCATCTAGAACTCTCTCAAGAACCACTGTTGGTCCTCAGACCACAAATGGTAAAGGTTTCATGACACGTATACACACACGCACGCGCACAGGCACACACACACAGAGGAGTTTTGAAGTCATCACCAATGTCATCTTTAGCAGAGAGTGAGTTACTGTAAGTTTCATATTTCTGAACTTTTCTGTTTTATGTACAACATATAGCAAGCAACAAAACAATTACAACTGAAACTAAACCGTGCTGAAACGAAGGAGAAGAACAAACATAAACACATGTAAATGCACTCAGACTAAACAAATTGCTTAAATTAGATTTAAAACAAGAGAATCAACAACGGCATTAGATTGCAGTACTAACCTAAGAAAATGACATTACTTAAATGTATTGTCTTAAGGAGTGGTGGTAATGTGCAGTGTGCTATATTTTCTGGGACATACCTATAAAGCTCATTAAAAAAAACATGCTGTAATCAGTAGTGCAGTAGCAAGTGGCTTTAACTCAGTAAATGAGTCATGCTTACATGTCAATTATTGGCTGTTATTCTCGAACGCTATGATGTAGCCAGGTATAGTGCAAGTCTTCTCATTGGCTGCATGGCAGCAAATCAGGTCTGGAACCTTGCGGTAGGCCAAAAGCCAATACCACCAGACCTGGGCTTACCGAATAATTATCCATAACAATTAAAACCTGCCATGAAGAGCGTCAACTCATGAACAAAGCAGGGAAGAACAGTGACATTTTTAATTTGGGGGTCAAGTGATTTCTGGACGTTTTGAATTGTAGGTTTTAAATATTATGGATAATTATTTGATAAGCCTAGGCCCAGTTCTGGTGGTTTTTGGCCAATACCACAAGGTCCCTAGACCTGATTTGCTGCCATGCAGCCAATGAGAAGACTTACACTATACCTGGCTGCACCATATAGCGTTCGAGAATTCCAGCCATTGTCAATTATTGTCCTGTTTGAGCACCGCTGATCACATATGATTTAAAGACACACCCGGAGGTCGCACCGACGCACCACAGGCTGACCCAACCCTCCTCATGCTTATACCACACACTGCACATCACCACCATTCACTCCCAAGGGGGGGCGGGGGGGGAGAGAGAGAGAGAGAGAGAGAGAGAGAGAGAGAGAGAGAGAGAGAGAGAGAGAGAGAGAGAGAGACTGGTGGGTGATAGGACTGGAGACGGTGTGAATCACCTCACCATGATTTACTGGAACACACCACAACACTCTGACACAGACATTTATTGCTGCCGTGTGTGTGTGTGTGTGTGTGTGTGTGTGTGTGTGTGTGTGTGTGTGTGTGTGTGTGCGTGTGTGTGTGTGTGTGTGTGTGTGTGTGTGTGTGTGTGCGCGTGGGTGCGTGGGTGCATGCATGACAGAGAGAGGTACAGAATAGGAGGACAGTCATCTTACACTGTCTCTGCCTTTGAAGGGCCTCTGAGACCAATTAACAGCACACACACTTGCACACACATACACACGCATGCAAGTGCACGCGCGCACACACACACTTTGTAATTCAACGCCTCACAGGAGCATGATTGATGAGTCATGGTCAAACGAGTCACAGTTGTATATTGATGACCATGGGGAGCCCAGCTAAGTGTGACACGTACGTGCACCGTACCCTGCCGCATACACACACGCACATGCACACACACGCACACACACACACCCGGGAGGAGTACTCACATGTTGCACTCAGGTAAAGGCATCAACATTGCGATGTAGATGTATTCTGTTATGCGAGACGAAATGTGGGCTACTGGAGTTAAAAGTACAAACGTATTGGCATTGGAATGTTCTTGATGTGAAAGGCAAAATACATTGTCAAACACTCAAACTGCATGACGAGAAAATTGGACAAGTCATTCCAGAATTGTTCATCCAACGCATCTTGAGCTGGTAGAGTGATTATTTTGATTATTTAAGACAGTGTTTTTCAACCAGTGGTCCTGCGAGGAGACCTTATAGATCTGTAGCCCTTGAGATCGTACAATGATACCAAATGGTCCTGTAAGGGTCCATTTGGGTCCAAGAGGATAAACTCAACATCAAATGATGGTCCGTGGCTCAAATACAGACTAAATAGTGGGCCGTGGTATGAAAAAAGTTGAAAACCACTGCTCCATTCAACCAGCTAAACGCCAGCGTCCAGTATTGCTGGAGAGAGAGCTTTAAGCAGGCTGACATTTTGCAGACCCTAGCATGGAGCCGTGAGGGACTCCTCCTCCGCTCAGCCATATGGCACTAAAGTGGTTAAGGGACGCGCGCGGCACACGCGGTGTTAACACGCATGCATTATTAGCAGGGTTTTACAGCAGCTGTCAGTCAGTGAGTCCAACACCGTGCCCTCTGGTGCACCAGGATGTGCATATGTACGTAGCATGTGTTGTAGCGATAATGTACACCATGAATTATGGATGTACACATACACACGGCGTGTGTGTGTGTGTGTGTGTGTGTGTGTGACGAATGGGAGGCACCGTGATTCAGATGGACATGCTGGGTGGAACCAGAGGCTGAGGTTTTAATTAACTGGTTGGAAGAAGAGCTGCCTGCAGCCAGCCATCACTATACATCACTGTGACGCACGCACGCACGCACGCACGCACGCGCGCGCGCGCACACACACACACACACACACACACACACACACACACACACACACACACACACACACACACACACACACACACACACACACACACACACACACACACACACACACACACACACACACACACACACACACACACACACACACACACACACACACACACACACACACACACACACACGTTTGCATTACTATACTGGTGAGAACATTGACACCGTGAGACAGCGGTTTTATGAATGACATTGGCATCAGCCGTTTCTAATCTATACAGCTAAACTAAAGCCAAACATAGACAATCTAACACAGTGGTTATCAACCAACTTTTTTGTACCAGGGCCCACTATTTATTCAGAATTTGAGCCACAGACCACCATTTGATGACATTTTAGCCCCACAGACCCGCAAACTAAATATGTATTTTGTTTTTGTCCACAATTTCAGGCTGGATTTGGGAAACAAAACAGTCAAAGATACAGATCAAAATGACAATTAATCTTCTACTTTAACTAGGTGTGTAGACTTGGGCTAATTCAGATGGTAAATATGGTAAAAATGAAACCAATGGTACAAATGAAACCAAATGGACCCACAAGGTCCATTTGGTTTCATTTGTACGCTCTCAAAGAGTTACACCTGGTTACCAACTTTCCACCATTTAGCTGGGGACTATCTAGAACTCTCTCAAGGACCACAGCTGGTCCCCGGGCCACTGGTTGAAAACCACTGATCTACAAGATCATTGTGAGTTTGTAGATCCGCTAATTTATTCTTCGACAGCCACGTCCTTTGATTCTGATTTAGCACTCCTCAAGTCAGTGTCTCCCCAAAGCACATTAACTCGATCTATTATTCTAATGGTTTCAAAGTTTTGTCACAAATCTTCCCCCTTTTTTTATCTCCGAATCTGAGGCCATTGATCTCAGCAGGAAACCGATGGATTGCACCATCGAAGGAGGGAATGAGACTGAGAGATAAGCTCAGGTAAATGAGTTTAAGTGTCTCGCGGCCTTGTATATGTAATGATGGGCGGAGGGAGAATAAGATCAGCTGGAGAATGGGAGCGGCAGGGACGCATCACACTGCTGTCCCTCTATTGAACCGAGCGATGTAATCTTCCTCTCCTAATCTGTGTTCGTGAAATGTGGGTCATGAAGAAAACGTGAAATGATAAAGGTATTGAATGTGGATATTACTGTTAACGACATTTAGACTACCTCCTAGGCCAGGGGTTTTCAACAGGTGGTCCGGGGACCACCAGTGGTCCTTGGAAGGGTTCCAGGTGGTCCCCAGCTAAGTTGTTTAACCAGATGTAACTCTTGAGAACGTAAAAATGAAACATTTGGTTTCATTTTTACACTCTCAAGAGTTAAAATATTCATCATTTGAATTAGCCATTTTGGAATGTATGTTTTTTCTTGTTTTGTTTCCCAAAATCCAGCCTGGAATTGTGGACAAAAGCAAAACAAATCTTTAGATTTGGGGTCTGTGGACCTAAAATATCCTCAAATGGTGGTCTGTGGCTCAAATCCTGAATAAATGGTGACCCCTGAGATGAAAAAGGTTTAAAACTCTGTCCTAGGCACTTTCCTGGTGGTCTTCACATGTGTTTTTAGCAGTGAGCCCACGCAGCAGTCTCTGATGCCATGGGCACTGAAGGGCACACTTACTCAGTGGACTACATGTCGTCCCAGTAAGACAACCCTCCATTATCCACAAGGAGAAGCAGTGCAGCCATCAGAGGCCTTCGCTATGTTTCACCAGTTTCAATTGAAAGGGGCCTCAACCCTCAGGGGGTTGAGGAGCTCAGACTGACTATCAGGAACCTATGTCACAGTGAAGTGAAATTTATAACTTAAATATTTTGCTCCTGGCTGGTCCCTGGATCTACATATTTTCAGATAGGGGTCGGCAGCCATATACAGATGATTTTGGGGATCCTTGACGTGAAATATTAAGGACCACTGACATAGACATAATGAGGCTTTTCAGAAAACTGTGGAGATTTAGAAGACATAGAGGAATAGAAGGAATAGTTATAGAATTAGTTGTCGGATACAGTATTGAACAGTCGAAACACCTGCAGAATAATTTATATGGAGGGCCTCATATTTGCTCCTGAAATGGGCCTCCAGATTCCTAAAGCATTATGGGAAGTGCAGTCCAGGAAAGGAAGTGAGCCCAGCGTTGATGACATCAGAGACACTGGACTCAATGATATAATAGAAAATATGGAAACTACAGATATAAAGACCGAAGTAAATTCCCCAAGAATGTCAGACATTCCTGAAGCAACACGACACGCCATTAACTCACTATGGACACATTTCTTTCCTACTTTTCTAACCTTGAACACGATCCATCGACAACACAGTCACTCAACCACTGTAGTCGATGAACTGCTGAAGGCTGCATGACAGCCTGACAGGAGAAACAGGGCAGCATATGCGTCACATTTACTCTGTTACACATGTGTTGTGTGACATACAGTATAGGGCAAGGGTTAGAGCTGCACCAGTGTGACTCACCCTCGCTCTAATAATATTTTCTTTCATCTTGTGCAAAGATACACGTCACAGATTCTGAGCATTTGTGTGGAACACACACGATATATAGAAGAGACACACGCATATGCACTCCACCCCGCTTTCAGAAGGACGAGGGCACCGGGAGATAATTCTCCATTCATTCTTCCCATTATCACTAGTAAAAGTAAAACAGATTTGATTCATAATGGCAATATACGTATAAAGTATTTTGGGACGGAACAAATACTTAAAATGAAGAAAACAGTTCTAATTATTTGTTCGGCTCGTGTCTTTTTTATTATAATAACCGGCCCAAATAAGGATATGATAGGCAACAGAGGCAACTTTAGTGTGTACAAACAGATTTGTTTGAAAACAGAATGTTTTGTTTTGTTTCCACGAATTGTTGACAACAACAGAGTTCTGGACAGTCTGCAGGACGTGAATGCCTGCAGGGAAACAGCTGCAAAATCAAAGAAGAAGCAACGTGGAAGGGAAGAAGGCAAAAAAACATAGCTATATATCTATTTTGCCTCTATTACCTTTAAACAAATAAAACAAATGTTACTGATTTTGAACCACAAGAGCAGTTCATGCAAGGCGAGCAGTTCAATACAACACAGAGGGAGGGAGTGGCTGTTGCTCAAGGTGAAAACAACAGGTCAGCTTGCCTGGCCTTTTCTTTTCCAACAAAAAAAGCTACTGCAGCGTGCTACGGTAGTTCTATACACATCAGCATTCAGAGGGAAGGGCACCACCTGCCCCATGTCGAACTGCCGGAGGCTTTTGATTAAGTATTTAGCGTTCATATCGACAACATATCGTTCAGTCCTGCTGCTGATTGAAAGCTTCAAGGCTGAACGTGCGCCGGCTTCACTTTTCTTGTCAGTTTAAAAGCAAATACAAAGAATTTATTTCAGAGAGAAGAGCAGATTGTAGGAGGGGAAAAACCTCTGATCAAACGTGATCGTCTTCAATGGGGTTGTACTCACTCAAGGACAACTTTGTCCCTACAAAATGCTACGTGAATTAAGTTATATTGGCTCGAACAGGGGCGGATGTAACATGTCCCATTTGGGGGGGGGGGCAAGAGAACATGTTGGAGGGGCAAAAGAAAATGATATGGGGGCGGCTTCATCGCTTCGCGTCACGGGCGATGAAGCCGCATACCCATACCATGAACCCATACCATTATCGGTATTTCGGTACAGGACTTTTATTAGTCAAGTAAAGCATCAATAATGACATCAGTTGTTGTTGAAGTTGCAACAGACACACAGCATGCATAAAGCTAAAGGTCTGATTTCAATGATGAACTGCTGTTGGTTTAGTGGTGCCAAAATTGTAGTTAGTAGCAGTAGTAGTTTCAAATCATTTCAAATATAAGCACTTTAATTTGAAATATCTTGGGTTGTTTTGCATGGCATCGTGTTTGGGGGGGCAGACTGGGTATTTAGGGGGGCATTGCCTCCCCATTCCCATGCCTAGATCCGCCCCTGGGCTCGAAACACACCCACACCCACATCCACGCTCGCACATCAATGCCTTCCAAGGACTCCATTGCGTCGATTCTGTGAAAGTCGAGGACGTGGCTCAAACGTCGATAGGTTTCAAACGTTCGTCAGGCGTCTCCGTAGAAAAGGCCTGTCATTAGATAGTTAAAGACCGCTTTACAAAAAGAATACACAGATCGAACACTTGAGAACAAGCCCCGCTCCCCAGGAACAACATGACTTATTGACATAGTAGGTGTGAGTCACCACTTTAAAGTGACAGTCCCATGATACAATAGGGGGACTGTTATGTTTCCCTTTGTGTGCATGGGACACTCAATTCCTAATTTCCAATATTTTCCAAATTTCAGTTCACTCGCAATTAAGGTAAATAATGAATAGTGAATACTACTGCATTTGCCAGGATGTCGTCTTGTACAACCCCTATTTTGATGACCCAAAAATAATGGAATATTAAAGGTAATAGAGACAACTTTAGTGTGTACAAACTCTAAAAAGTTGCCTCACCCCACACAACCCCCCTCCCCCTCACAAATTAGCACCGCATTTCCGGAGCCTGATGAATGTTCTGGGCCGTCTGCAGATCGAAGCAAGTGTCTGTCTGCAGGGAAACAGCCGCAGCATCAAAGTAGAAGCAACGCAGAGGGGAAAAAGGCAAAACATAGCTATATATTTATTTTGATTTTTGACTAAAAAAGTTGCCATCTATTACCTTTAAAGGAGCATTCACTGATTTGGGTGATTTGGAAAACTCTCCGGTGCACCCGGTAACACAAAATGTACACACTACAGTGGAGGGGGATTGTAACAGGCCAACAACACATGCACCAAGCCCCACCCCCACTCGACCCTAATTGGAGGAAGGCCCCTCTCACCACACGGAGTAGTAATAAGAAAAAAACAATATTTGAAATCACTGACATACCTTTAGTTTGTCACATATTGCTGTACTTCAATTGTTATGGAAAGTTTCACATTGGTATGCCGCGTTTAGTGGTGGCGTAACAATAAATATGTTTAGCATTCCAGGGTTAAGCCATTGCTTGACTCCAATTCCAATTATTACGTACTGAATCATGTACAGGGATGGACTGCAGTGAGCATTTAATTGGCTTAGTTACTTTGTAGAATTCCTTCCTATATAATTTACAAACACACGCACTGCTGGTTACAGGTTTGCCCTGCAGAACACACATGCATAGACTGACTGGCTGACTGTCAGGCATAAATTATGAAGTCAGGAAACATATACAGTATACAGCACATATGGCAGAGTGCCCACACACAAACACTGGGCTATACGGTCTCATAAGCCCTGACTGGCCAAGACCGTGCGGCCATGGTGGAGCAGGTTTGAGCCGAGTATTACCCTCCACTAATTGCCGAATGTCCAAACAATGGGCAGGGAAACAAACAAGTCAGCTCAGCGTGCGTGAGGCTCTTTGGGAATTATATACCAGCTTGAACTTCATTTGTTAATGAGCCATTATTCTGCTCTGTCTGCCTGCTAGGCTGTCCATCTGTCTGCTAGTCTCTCTCTCTCTCTGTGGGCTCTATGTGGACAGTTCCACCCCATGTATACTGTGTATATATGGAGAGCGGTAGCAGAGTGTATGCACAGCGCAAATACGGAACACTAATGGACGGTATTGAGCCTCTGCGTCAGCCGTGGCGTGTGTTTCATAGGTGTTACATTAATTAAACCAATCGAGGGTGTCAGCTGCCATTACCTTCAGACAAGCGGCTATACTGCGCCTTCGCGCGAGCGCCGAAGTACATAAAGATGGAGGGGAGGGGGTGTGTGTGGAGAAAATTACATTCCAGCAGAACATATTCGGCACATGCAGCGTGGATAATGTGATTTAATGATGAGGCATGAAGGGGAGTGGAAATAAACACGCTCTGCTCACATAACGGCGAAACACCTGCACTGGAAGCACACAAGAGTGTAAACACACACAGTGGTCAGTTGGTATATGTAGCCTACCAGTGCAACCCATTGCGATGAAGCCGCCCGCATACCATTTTCTCTTGCCCCTCCAACATGTCCTCTCCCCCCAATGGGACATGTTACATCCGCCCCTGCTTGTAACGCTTGGGAAGTAGGGATGCACACTATAATCAGACGCGTAATTGAAGTTGGCCAACAAAATGGAATACCGGTATTGGAATGGTCTCAAAAACAATCCTGATTATTCAATTATTTTTCAGCCAAAATGATTAAAACATGTTTCATTTTTATTCATGAATGAGTTCAATATAAAACTAAAGTTCCTGGTGCCTCTGGTCCAAAACAAAAGCCAAAATGAGTTAAAGGACCGTTAATAATTTGGACCAGTGGTTTTCAACCAGTGGCCCGGGGACCACCAGTGGTCCTTGAGAGGGTTCCTCAGTGGTCCCCAGGCTAAATGATGGAAGGTTACCAGATGTAACTCTTTGAGAGCGTAAACATTACACTATCAAGAGTTATAATATTCATCATGTGAATTAGTCTGTGGGGCTAAAATGTCATCAAATGGTGGTCTGTGGCTCAAATGCTGAATAAATAGTGGGCCCTGGTATCAAAAAGGCTTAAATCCGCTGACTTGAATGATTTGGGGAAGGGGAAAAAATGGTCCGCCACAATATCAAGAAGTGCACATTGACGTGCTCAAGTGCAACTGGCCAACTGCAGTACATGCGCTTGTACTGTAACTCTCCATTACTGCTAATACAACATAATGTTCATTCATTCAGTGGTATCTGGACATTACATATCAGTGGAATATTTGCATGCTCATTCTTAGTGATGGGGTTAAACCTCAATTGCATATTAAAACATCACAGGCAGCTTTTTCAACCCCCTCTCTCCAGGGGCGGATCTAGGCATGGGCATGGGGGGGCAATGCCCCCCTAAATGCCCAGGCTGCCCCACCAAACATGATGGCATGCAAAACAACCCAAGATATTTCAGTGCTTATATCTGAAACACTAAGCGAAGCACTAAGCGAAGCGACACAGGCGATGAAGCTGCCCCCTTACCATTTTCTTCTGCCCCCCCATTGGGAAATGTTACATCCGCCCCTGCCTCTCTCTCTCTCTCTCTCTCTCTGGCAGTGTGTGGTTTTCTGTCTTATCTGTGCTCACCACTATCTGGTGTTGGAAGATGATAAGCATGTATTTGCATGTTTAATGAACAGCTTCAGCCTTCAGGAAGCATGGGGCAAGTGTGTGTGCGCGTGCACATGCGTGTGTGCGTGCGTGTGCGCACATGCATTTGCGCGTGCGTCTGTCCTTTGATAAATCTCACGGCTGAGACCGACCATCTCAAATAACACAGCCATTAAATATTCTCAAAACAAATTGCATTTTTACGACATGAACCAGAATATGAACAATGTATGTATGGAAACACACACACACACACACACACACACACACACACACACACACACACACACACACACACACACACACACACACACACACACACAGCATGTGCAGTTTGGCAGCCTGTGGAAAATGGCAGTCTTTGCCATTAGGATTACCGTGTATGGACTCCTCATACGTAAAGGAAGCATGAGGTCAGTCCGTTGCCAGCACCCTTGCGAAGGGTGTGTAGTCCCAGGATCACATTAGATCAGGGGTTTGCTGGTGGTCCAAGGACCACCAGTGGTCATTGAGAGTTCCAGGTGGTCCCCAGCTAAATGGTAGAAAGTTGGTTAGCCAGATGTAACTCTTTGAGAGCGTAAAAATGAAACCAAATGGACCTGCAACTTTTACACTCTCAAGAGTTAAATTATTCATCTCAATTAGCCCAAGTCTACACAACTAGAGAATGTAGAAGATTAATGGTCACTATGATCTATATGTTTGCCTGTTTTGTTTCCCAAATCCAGCCTGGTATTGTGGACAAAAGCAAAAGAAATATATTTTGTTTGTTTGTTTCGAGGTCTATGGGGCTAAAATGTCCTCAAATGGTGGTCAAAATCTGAATAAATAGTGGGCCCTGGTACCAAAAAGGTTGAGAACCACTGCATTAGATAATTGACACATTGGGTGGAAAAAATGGCAGCAAATTAGTAAGCATCAGTAAAGCAGGACACGTCTGGGATGACAAACGAAGGACTGGGCATTGCGAAATCCACAACCTCGACCGTGACCCATCGGAAAAAATGATGATGATTAGCGAGAAGTGCAAAGTGCGTTTAAGTTTGTCTGCGAAAACAATGGTTTAACCAGCTTGTTATAGCAGCCTTCCTCTGTAGCTATACAGCCAGGGATGCCTAAGATGGATTTCTTTTTCCCAGTCTTTATTTTATTTTTTTTTATTTTTTTTTACATGAGGGGGAAACACAGAACAACACATTTTTGATTTGTTCTGCACTTTTGTGACATGTGTCCTGGTTTGGTTTGGGAGGGAGGAAAATAACCCCGAGAGTTAAAACTCTTGCACAAAAATGTCAACAGGGTGACACAGAAAGAGCACAATGCACACAGCAACCCGGGAAGGAGAGGCTGTTGGCGAGAGAGAGAGAGAGAGAGAGAGAGAGAGAGAGACAGACAGACAGACAGACAGACAGACAGACAGACAGACAGACAGACAGACAGACAGACAGACAGACAGACAGACAGAGAAAGAGAGACAGAGACAGAGACAGAGACAGAGAGAGAGAGAGACAGAGAGAGAGAGAGACAGAGAGAGAGAGAGACAGAGAGAGAGAGAGACAGAGAGACAGAGAGACAGAGAGAGAGAGAGAGAGAGAGACAGAGAGAGAGAGAGAGAGAGAGACAGAGAGAGAGACAGACAGACAGAGAGAGAGAGAGGAATGGGAGACGCGTTGGCAGGGGGGTGAAGGATGCCACCAAATGTCACCATTTTTCTCCTCCGCTCTTCGAAACACATCATCAGTCATTAGGCCAAACACATGACTCACCGCACCCGCCGCCATCACCATCATCACTCACACACGCGCACCACACACACACACACACACACACACGTTTGCATTGCTATACGTGTGCGCCCCGCGATATCCATGCTAATGGTCGCTACTTGAGCCAACACTCCCCTTGGTTGATTCCCCCGTTAACGTGCGCCAATTAAAATGGAATGAAAAAGAGGCAGCGGGGTATATTATCGGGTTGACTTTGCGAGGACATCGACGCCAAGCATTTTTTTCGGGGCTATGAAACGATTCGATGCCGCGCAAATTTAGAGGAGTTCACTCCTCGGCACTTTGCCGCATGCAGTCATCACATCGTACATTCTCCCGGTGGATTAATGGAGTGACGGATCCATCTATTCTGTCCTAATGGAGGGGAGAGATGGGGGTAGAGAGAGAGAGAAGGATGATGGGAGGATGAGGAGTGAAGGCATGGAAATTGGAAGGGATTTTACGCACGCCATCAAGCTTGTTCACGCTGTACAGTACAATATGTTACAGTGCAATACAGTACAGCTGAGCTCCAGTACAGTACAGTACAGTACAGTATGTTATAGTACAGTACAGTGCAACTAGGGATGTCCCGATACTGTATCGGTATCGAAAAAGTATCGGATTGGCTCTTTTTTTTGTCATATCGGTATCGGCAATACTGTATCTGTAGCAGAAAAGTATCAGTATTGGCCCTCATTTGTCATTATCAGACTATTCCGTATTGGTAAATATACCAGTATAACCAGTGATCAGACACAGGGGTAAGGGGTTGAAACTATGGCAGGTAAATCAAATGTTGTGGAATTTTGCTTTGGAGTTGCCCAAGTGCACATTTGAGTGAGGAGTCAGTTATTCTAGCCTATATATTATTTTGCTATTTGCTGGACTTCATATAAGATCATTAATATTCTACATTCTCTAGTTGTGTAGACTTGAGCTAATTCCCAAGTAAAAAAAATGCTTTAATTTTTACGCTCTCAAAGAGTTACATCTGGTTAACCAACTTTCCATGTAGCTGGGGATCACCTGGAATACAGTAACAGCACAGCAACTTCAAGTAACAGTACAGTTACAGTAAAGTACAGTACCATGCCTACAGTACAGCACCACTCTTCAGGCGGATCTGATTCCTTTTCATTTCATGGACTCCCATAACTAACCCATGCAGGGCCAGTTGGAACCCACCCAAGGACACCAATGGAGACTCACTGGAGTAACACTGAGTGTCTCCAGTGAGCCAAATGAGCTCAATAGACACACACTGACTCAGTTTGACCAGAATGGAACAGAGCCTTATCATCATAGTGCCAACGGTAATACATGTGAAGGCATTATAAAGGGACCCCAATGTTCTCTCTATGGTGCAGACTGCAGACCCCATTATCCTGTGTTTGGTGCAGGAAACCCAGAACAGGGAGGGTGACAGTAATTGGCCCTGCAGGTGATATGTCATGATTTTTTAACGTTACAATATCAGTCAAGTTCAGAATCAGTTTCTTTCACAAATGATTCTTTTTTCCATGTCAGAAACAGAGGCTACATTGAACACGATTGAAGTACCCTGTGCACCTCGATATTCTGGTTGGGAACATTAACCAAAATAGACAATCTAAAAGCTACCCAAAGAGATTCATGTAGCCTGTGGAAAAGTGAGTTAAGTGGGTAACAACATGTGTTCTATGTATCTGACTGAGTTCTATGAAGTTGTAAGCTCTGTGTGTGCCACTGATTGATTGCCAGAAATAAAGAACAATACAAAGGGGCCTTATTTCAAGGGATGTTTGACATCCCTATGATCAGAGGATCCCTACCAGCACCGTGCCGCTAGCGGGAATCACATGCATGTGATTATGCAGCGCATTATCTTCATTAAAAACATTGATCTTCCACATTCCTAGCACATATATGGACACACATTTTAGAGTCAGTGGCGTTTCTAAGCAATTTGGAATCTCCTCTGACATATCTGTGGCAGGCACACTAAAATGGCGCCCCCCAAGGGATAAAATTATGCCCTCCCTTCCCTCATGGTGCCCCAGGTCCCTGTTTAGAGTCGGAGAGGAGAGGAGAAGAGAAGAGAGGAGAGGAAAGAGAAGAGAAGAGAAGAGAAGAGAAGAGAAGAGAAGAGAAGAGAAGAGAAGAGAGAGAAGAGAAGAGAAGAGAAGAGAAGAGAAGAGAAGAGAAGAGAAGAGAAGAGAAGAGAAGAGAAGAGAAGAGAAGAGAAGAGAAGAGAAGAGAAGAGAAGAGAAGAGAAGAGTGGCAGAGATCTGAGGAAGCATGTGGAGGATCTGGTTATTTTTTTGTTTTTAATGGGAGTTAATCCAAAACAGCCACAAGCATGTCTGCTGTGCATATGCCCTCGGGCATAGTTTGTTGGTTGCTATTGATGCAGTGATGATATATTTTCTATCAAGGTAGTATAAAAGGGTGCTTAAATTGTCAAAATCGTGTGAGGGGACCACATTGGGGATCTCGACCCACAAGTTGAGAACCATTGTGTTACAGCATTGTTTATACAGCAGTCAGAAAACCATTCATTCCAAATCTCGAGTCCTATATGGTCTAGAACTACTCCTACATGTTTAATCCGAGAAATAATAAGCAGGTGGTGTTTTCATTCAAAAAAATATATATTTTCAAAAATCTTTAGTTCATTTTAACACTAGTATGTCTAAGCAGTCAGTTACTGATTTTGAGACTTTGAAATGGATTTTATTTGCCCATGCAAAGTTTACATTTTAAGCATAGATATACCTAGTTTGCCTGCTCCTATTTGACAAAATTATTGCCAAGAAGCAAGATGTACCGCTTAATGTATATGCTTTAATTATATTAATTTATATTAGCATGCAGCACGGCTAAAACGGAAAGAGACAAAATGGAAGCAGACGGGAGACTTCACATCCACTCCATCACTTTACCCATGATCAAAGCTTCCCCATCCCAGACTGTATACAAGCATGTATGGAAGCATTATGAAAACTGTGGGAGTCAACAGTCTGGCCAGGCGAGAGTAATTAGAACATTAATGTATGGCGCACACACATCATCAACTGCTCATACGCCGAGAAAATACGTCTGGCTCGCCGATCGCACCGTATAGAGGAGCCAGCAGACTGTACTTCAGCTGTTGAAGATTACTGTATAATTCATAAATAAATATGGCGCTCACGTCCCACTGGCGATAAGGAATCCCATTGAAAGCCTAAAGATTATTTAGTATATTAGGAGCGCCATCAAAGCTATCCTGCTATCATACTGTATGTGTACTATCGGATATAGAAATCATAATGTCACTACCATCTGGGAGGAAAGCCCAGTGAATAAAAATAGACAAAAATATAAAGATGTGTATAAGGAAATATGCCATAGAGTCTGTTTATCCGTCCGGCATTAGTCACTGTCTGTATTGAAGGCCAAACATTCCTTTGGGCCATACCTGGGCATTATGCGGCCTCTGGGCCAAATACGGCCCTTTGGCTGACTCTGACCGGCCCGTGAAAGGGTACTGTGGTTTTCAACCAGTGGTCCGGGGACCACCAGTGGTTTTTGAGAGAGTTCCAGTTAATGTGGAAAGTTAGTTAACCCATAGTAGATGTAACTCTTTGAGAGCGTAAAAATGAAACCAAATGGACACTTGCGGGTCCATTTGGTTTCATGTTTACGCTCTCAAGAGTTAAAATATTAATCATCTGAATTAGCCAGAGAATGTATAAGGATGGTTATTTTTTGCCTTTTTTGTTTGTGAAATCCAGCCTGGAATTGTGAACAAAAGCAAAATAAATCTTTATTTTTGGGGTCTGTGGGGCTAAAATGTCATCAGATGGTGGTCCGTGGCTCAAATACTGAATAAATTTAGGGGCATGGTGTCAAAATGGTTGGTCTTACTCTTACTTTTATCTTGAAATTAACTTAATTACGCAGACTTTAGTTCAGCCTTTAGTCTTGGCCCTCCACAATATTTTATGCATCTCATTTGGCCCCTTAGGGAAAATAATTGCCCACCCTTGCTTTGGGCCTTATCAATTATTTGTCCTGTTGTAATGTATGTGTCCTGTCAGGAGTGTACAGGGTGTGATGTGGTCAGATCAACACATGGGATGTCAGAACATCAGCTGACATCGTCAGCTCCAAAATGATAATCTATGAGGGTGGTTGCCAATGCCAATGGCCATGGAATTGGGATAATGGCTGCTCTACAACCTCACAACATGGCACGAAGAGGCACGGTGTGATCTTGCACACTAGTTTGGTTCTATTGGGTCGCTGCTATACACTGACTTACTAAAATTAAGTGCAAATTCCAAAGACGTTTGACATTCGCTGTGGATGACAAAGCAGTAGTCCGAACATCACAAACAGCAATCTGTGTGCAAGCCCGAAAAGATGCCATAGCACCAGGATCCATCATTACTACACACGGGACAGATGACTGCCGGAGGAACTTAAAAAACAATGTCAAGACAAAAAGTTGCAACAGACCTCAAAGTTCAACCAAGGTGGAAAAGATTAACTCAAAAGTAAAGCGTTCAGCAACACTTGGGAGAACTGAACAAACTTCTCAGCTGACAAGTTGTGACCCCAATGTCTGCAAACCTTGACTATTTTTTTTTTAACCTCATGAAGGCTTTGTCAGCCAAAACTGCACCTTTGGTTTCATGATTAAAAGTTTGCTGTGCAGTCCGATAGGTCTCAGATTAGATTTCACAACAGTGGGTCGGAAACATTTATGGGTGACAAATTTTTATAGCCTGAATTCTGAAACCACCAGATGTTTTCTTCCTGGTGTAGACCAGTGGTTTTCAACCAGTGGTCCAGGGACCGGATTCCAGGTGGTCCCCAGCTAAATGATGAACAGTTGGTAACCAAGTCGACCCTTGTAAATCTTAACACTCTCCGTGCCAGCCCTTTTTCATATTTTTGGAGGTAGCCAGTGCCAGTTTTTTTCATCAAAAACTCATATTTCATATTTCGGTCCATGTTTCCCCACGGACAAGTTAGTTGGCGACACACACTTCCGGTTGCGGTTTGGTGGGTCTCTTGTTATTGTCTATCAATGGTGGATGCGGTCGCTGCTAGCTGCTGTTAGCATGGGGATCGAATTAAACCGGCGCCGGTAACTACGTCACGTACAGTAGCGTTAACGTCAGCGGCATCAATTGTTACTGTAAATCATAATGATAACGGGAGACGTAGATCTATTTCAATGGCATGAAAACTGTTAAGATCGTAAAATGAAATCAAATGGACCCTTACGGGTCCATTTGGTATGATTTCACACTCTCAAAAGTTACATTATGATCAAACATCTGAAATACTTCATTTTCAAGAATCTACACAATTACATTGTGGATACAAACATGAAAATCCATCAAATGGCGGTCCGTGGCTAAAATGCAGAATAAAAAGTGGGCCCTGGTATGAAAAAGGTTGAAAACCACTGGTGTAGACATGCATCAGTAACCTAGTCTGTTTTGGTGGATGGTGTCCGTATATTTTCTGATCAAACCGTGGACACCGGACCGACATGTATGAGTGAAAAACAAAACTAGAAAAAGTGCCCTTCCGGGCACATGTCTCCATCAGGTCAAGCTGTGGCCTCCTGGTGGCGCTATAGGCCAATGTGAAAAGTGAAGGGTGCCATTTCTTCTAATGCTTGTGATGGCAATCGGACGATTTGAGGCATTTGTTTTCCCAAAAAATGTGCTTTGCAAAAATCCAACTGGTCTAAAATCTTCATCTACATGGATTTCCCCCAAAAAGGAATTCAACACAAAAATATGCGTTCCTCCATGATCAGGAGACTTTCTCCTAGAATGCTGACTTTCAGTGCCTGACATTTAGAATGTCTTTCACCATATCAAATGCTGCATCCATGGTCTGGAAAGGGCAGTTGTTTTACAGTTGGGTAAAAGGGCAGCTAGGGGCAGAAACCCACCTTTGACATCTAACTGTACGTGTGCAGTGTGCCTGCATGTGGATGATGATCATGATGACCTTGTCTGTGTGAGAGAGAGAAGCTGATTGACAAGTCAGAGCTGTCACGTTAAGAATAAATGAATTGATGGACACACAACACACACGGCATACGGCTGGATTGACAATTGGTATTTTGAAATGTGCGTGCTCTTGAATTACTATGCTTGTGAAAGGGCGCTCCCTGCAAAGATTGACAATTTTATTGACGATAAGACAAGCTAAATCAATTATCCCTAAATACTTCGCATTTCATACAATCTACAAGCTCACGTGTCAATACCTTTAATATACCTTCTCTAATTGTATGCATTTTTTTTTAAATTAACTTAAGTAATGCAGATGCTCAACTTTTTTTTACTGTGAGTTAGTTGTGCACTAAATAAATTAATCGAGTTAACTCATGGCTGAGTTACCTCACAATTAACTAGTTTACAAGTTAACTATTTTTTTCTAAACATTAATAAAAAATAAAAAGGGTTTAGCATGGGCGAAAATAGAGCCCATTGTTTGTGAGGACAATTTTGTCAGCTTTAAAAAAAGGTTTCTATAGAATTATGAATGCATTATAGGAAAAGATTCGGGATGGGGTTTATGATTGGACTTTCAGGTCAGGTGTAGGGGATTGGACAGACTTATACCTGTTATTTATAGTCTGACATCAATGGAAAGGTCTACTCTACAAGCTCACAGTACGAGACACATCGCAGTACAAATCAACACAACGTGACACATTGTGCTCTTGCAGTTGGGTTCAAATCGGGTCAGAAGGGAAGAGAAATTGCCTTCATGAAATAAAATGTTTATTGTCCTCACAAGTGTAATTATGCACACTGTGTGTGTGTGTGTGTGTGTGTGTGTGTGTGTGTGTGTGTGTGTGTGTGTGTGTGTGTGTGTGTGTGTGTGTGTGTGTGTGTGTGTGTGTGTGTGTGTGTGTGTGTGCGTGTGCGTTCACAGTTTGAACAGATGCTAGGAGGTGTCGAGGGTCCTTAGACTTGAAGAGGTGGTGCTGCAGGTGCCCGAATCGTTTTATCGAGCGGAACAAAGGTATGCGGACTCCACAGGTCTGCGGTGTGTGTCCCAACTCAGCCATTGGACCATATGCAGGCTTTTTTTCCCTTGGAAAAGTAAAGACCTTGATTCATAGTTTGATTTTCGGTGATCACCGCAACCACCATTGCCTACAATATGATGTCATACCACTGCAAGCACGGCTCTTTCTAGCCCTCATATCTGATTTTAGTAACCACCACAGCGGTGCTCACTGGGAACGCCCACCAAACAGTGCTAAAACAATCAAAGTGGCCGGGAACTGCCGGGCATTGTTGATTGGTCCAGAAGTTTGGAGCTCTGGCTGCTTGTTTTTAATGGCTGGAGACATAATAAAAAGGAAAACACACAAAACAGCACATCGTGACAGGCTGGAGGAGAATGGAAGGAAGGAAGGAATTCAATGATAGAGACAATGATATAAATAGAATAGGAAATAAACATAAAATCAGCGAAGTATCAGAAAGTATTATAATTGAGGCAGGTAGGTAGTAGAGAGAGAAAACAGACGGGAAAATAAACAACATTTGCCGCGAGGGAAACGGGAGAGGGGGGAGAAGGAAGGAGGAGGGGCGAGGTGCTGGTAGTGGATAGTGGTGGTTACGGTGCTCAGAGTGGTGCTTGCGGTGATCACCGAAATTCTAAACTCTGAATGAGCCTTAACGGTTTTGAACACACAATGAACAGACAGTGAGAATATCGATTCCATCTATATCATATACAATACCCCAGGTGTCTTGAGTCACTGCATTTTATATTTAGCGGCCAATAAGCTGTCACTGTGGTTTCCTGAACTGAGTGCATGTGGGAAACGGGCGGAAGTTTTACGCGTCACAGAGCGAAGGAGGATAATGAAAGCTTCACACCGTCGTCTCTTAGACAAGCAGGAGATTCTTCTTCCCTGATCAATTCCTCCCAGTCATAATGACCACCAGCCTCCCACACTGACGTGAATACAAGTGCCAGTCGGAAGGTATTATATGACGGTGGTTTTCCATACCATTTCCATAGCAGGGCCCTCTATTTATTCTGCATTTTAGCCATTTGATGTTGAGTTTAATCTCTCAGACCCAACAATTTAAGAGAGATAACTGGCAATACGTTGCTCAAAATAACAATTCTTCTATGTTTTCTGATTGTGTAGATTCTTAAAATTAACTAATGCAGATATTTGAATATAATTTAACTCTGGAGAGTGTAAAATGAAACCAAATGATCCCGTAAGCGTCCATTTGGTTTCATTTTACACTCTTAAAAGATACAGAACTACAACGGTCCATTTGGTTATCAACTGTCCATCATTTAGCTGGGGACCACCTGGAATCATCTCAGGGACCACTGGTTGAAACCACTGTTCTAGGATATCAGGATATGAGGCGCGTCAGGCATACAGTAAGCGTGTGTTGCCATTAAAACCCATTCAGGATGGGAACACCCTTGTAGAGCTGCTATTTTTTGGAAAAATCTTGAAAATGTGGTGTAATAGTTTGAATGTAATATAGTTTGAATGTAATTCAACGGGGCTGGAAAAACATTTTCAGATGGGGGCCGAATAGATAATTCTGGGGGTCCTTGCCCCCATAGAGTTGAAGGACCACTAACATAGGATTTTTCAGCAAACTACCATGATTTAGAAGTAATTTGTAGAATCTGTTGTCAACTCTTATTATAAGTATAGCCACATAATTATTATGTCGTTTCTAAATGGGCTATACACGTCTGCATGTTTTAATAGTGTGTCTGTGTGTGTTGTGTATGCACGTGTGCATGGATGACGTGTCTGACTGGGCGTCCCCCAGGTTCTAAAAGTCCCACTACAACACTGTTCCACAGAGAACCTTATACAGGCACCGGTGATTTTGGCAGCAAATTTGCTTACAGACTAAGTTCACTTTGTTCTACAAGGATACCCGCCTCATCCACTTAACCCCTACAGGATTCTTAATCAGCTTAATCGGCTGCTGTGTCCTAGGGGCAAGGTTGTAGTGGCTACTGGGTTTATTTATTTATTTAGGCTATTTATTTATTTGTTTATTTTGATCAAGGGATCGATGAAATGGTGGTACAAAGCTTAAGCCATAAAAGTAACATACAGTATATATACTTTTTACTTTTATATATTTTTTTTGCCCAAGAAAACATTTTAAATGTGAGAGAAGTGGGGAGGACTGCTTCCCTCCTTGCTCTGGAACCAAGCAATTGTTCCGCTATGAGTGGAACCACTCTGAAGTCTGAAGAACCATGATGTTGGGTTTCCAGCTGGCAGCTTATGTTATGTGACATGATTCTGCCGGCAGGCGGAACTGCATGCCGCGTGTTTACCTGGTGATAATCACAAGGCAACACATCCTGGGAGATATGGAAGAACTCAATATATGGCAGGTGTATTGTACAACACCAACTGCCAGAGTCACAATAAGCATCGACAGGCATGTCTGCAATACATACACACATGCTAAGGAATGAACACCAAAACAACTTTTGTTGCCTTTAGCGATTTCCACAAACTCAAGGTTCCATTTGTAAAGCTATGTAGGCAAAGCGCATTATTTGTGTCATGTCACTAAAGCAGTGGTTTTCAACATTTTTCATACCAGGGCCAACTATTTATTCAGCATTTGAGCCACAGACCACCATTTGACGACATCTTTGCCCCACAGACCAAAAAGTAAAGATTCTTTTTGGTTTTGTCCACAATTCCAGGAAATAAAACAGGCAAACATACAGATCAAAATGACCATTAATCTTCTACATTCTCTAGTTGCGTAGACTTGGGATAAATGAGATGGTGGATATTTTAACTCTTGAGAGTGTAAACATGAAACCAAATGGACCCTTGCATGTCCATTTGGTTTCATCTTGGTTTCATCTTGGTTTCATCTTTACACTCTCAAGAGTCCAAGTCTACACAACTATATGTGAATGTAGAAGATTAATGGTCATTTTGGTCTGTATGTTTGACTGTTTTGTTTCATAAATCCAACCTGGTATTGTGGACAAAAATAAATAAATCTTCAGTCATGGGGTCTGTGGGGCTAAAAATGTCATCAAGTGGTGGTCCGTGGCTCAAATGGGAAATAAATAGTGGTCCCTGTTTTAGGACAATGTTGTGTTTTAAACCCTGGGCATAGGAGATAGCGCCCTCTCGAAGAGAAAAGGAGAGAGGAAAAGCAGCACAGTGCCTTTCAGCTTTGGGCGAGGGTGGCAAATATTGATTGAAGCATCCAGTAGGGCAGGAATAATGCATAACAAAATACTATGCTGTTGCTTTATAGAGCACTGAATGGTTCAAGGCCCAAATCAATGTGTGACGTTCTGCTAACAGTACATTATGAGTACTCAGGTTGTCTGGGACACAGTAGACTGCTTTCTCACGGAACCTGGCGTTTATGCCTACATCCACACATCCGGAACAAACAACAGGTTAAGCAATTTAGGACTGAACTAAAGCATAACAAAATGTTTAAAGCAAAAATGAGATACCGGTAGAACAATTCAGGTTACAGGGCAAAGAACACGATTTGACGACAAAGCATGAGTGGAAGACATGCCACAGTCAAAGCAAAAACACCGTCGAGGTGGCAAAAGGTGGACAGGAAATATAAATAAGATATGCAGCATACATATGTACAAAGCTGGTAACAGAGGAAAAGGGTTAGTCCAAGAAAGCACACAGAAGATCCTATACCATACTGAACCACTTGCTCTTCTAAGTGAAATGAACAACCATCGCAATAGGCTATACGTCTTTATAGCTACAGCTTTTTATTTATTATTATTACTTTTTTAATGAATGTAATGGGCTGAACCGTGACTATCTCATTCTCTTAGCTCTATAATAAGTAATTTTAATTATATATTTTGAGTGTGTAATAACTAATTCGAGTTGCATTCATGAGTGTATCTTCTGCATATTGCCTCAACTCTTGTGTAAATGACTGTGTGTGTGTGTGTGTGTGTGTGTGTGTGTGTGTGTGTGTGTGTGTGTGTGTGTGTGTGTGTGTGTGTGTGTGTGTGTGTGTGTGTGTGTGTGCACGCATGCACGTGTGTGCGTGCAGCCTGTATAGGAATAATGGAAAATACTTTTAGACATTTGTTTACTTATATGGGCCTATTTTCAACTTTTTGTTAGTACTAGTTACTTTGCAGGTTATAACTTGGATTAGAAACTTTTAGCAAATAGACCTTTCAGTATGACCCTCCCCAAACTGCTATGATCCAATCACAGCTAAGCATAATGTGTGATATAAAAACCTCTCCACCAATAAAACATTGTTTTTAAAAATAAATAAATAAATAAATAAATAAATGTCACACACACTTCTCACTGCATAGGGCATGCCTTGTTGATGGACTTGTAAGGCCTGGTTCCAAAAAACTAACCAGTGTAAAGTCCATGATATTTACACATTGGAATAAACAAATGAGCCCGGCTGGAAAGGGTCCTAGGGTGGACAGGGCGGGGCTTACCTAAAGGTCTATTAGTGAACGAGATTATATAGCCCCAGAGTGAACAGGTGTCTGTGCATCAAGCCCAAATATGAATAGTGTATATGGGAAGCGAACGCAGTGTCTTAGTGTGTGAGTTTCAGACACGTGCATGCACGACTTGCACCACTTCTGTTTCGTGACTAGATATGTATACACGTGCGTGTCACAATGTCTATGGTGCCAAGGCACTGCATTCCATAAGCCAGTGGTTTTCAGCCAGTGGTCCCCAGCTAAATGAGGGTTAGCCAGTGTAACTCATTGAGAGTGTAAAAATGAAACCATTTTACACCCTCAAGGGATAAAAATATTCATCATCTGAATTAGCCCAAGTCTACACAACTAGAGGATATAGTGTAGAAGAATAATGGTTATTATCATCTGTGGGGCTAAAATGTCATCAAATGGTGGTCCGTGGCGCAAATTCTGAATAAGTAGTGGGCCCTGATATCAAAAAGGTTGAAAACCACCACTCTAAGTGTGACACCATGGTGGCACCCAGTGCAGGGGTCGACAGATGGCACCCCAGGCACACACGTAGCGCTTGCCCCACACATGTAGCGCACAACGTGCATATGCAGGGAACATAACGTGGGCGCGCCAAGGTGTAACAATATTTTGATTGTTAGTTGGCTACATGTTTCCACACAGACATGTCAGAGTGTGACACCAGAGCAGCAGAGCGAAAGGTGTTGATGGTGACAAAGCCAGACGTTGTGTTATCTGTGAACTGATGGAACAGGTGTGAGAGTATTTACAGTATATTCTTGTCTGTTTGTTCAATGGTGAAGCCACGGAGTGGAAGACGTGGCAGAGATACATTTGTTTAATTTATTTCTACTTAAAGGGGAATTCCACCCATTTTCAAAAATTTCCTTCCTTTTTCTTTCAAAGGGGTCTGAAAGAAAAACCATTGATATGGTGAAATACATCTTGATGATGTCATCAGATGTATTTCACCATGTTAATGATTTTTGTCAGACCTCCATTTTTAGGAAATACAGAATTGGGGGAACTTTTTTTATCATGTCCATACTCCACACAAATTCTCTAAGGTATATTAATGACATATTAAAACGTTGAAAATGGGTGGAGTTGGAAAAACCGAGGCTGCATGCATGGTGACACCATTCCTAGCATTCTTGCGGGTCTTACTTTTCCCCCGCTGTAGCGCACTGTGAGCGTCCATGTCTTATCGGACCCCATACTGTTCCGTTACAGATGAAAGACAAGCGGCTGTACAAAAGAATCTCATTCGCCACGTTGCACACTCGTTAAATTAAATTAATCAAAAGGGTGAGTTAAACAAAAGGATTTTTTTGGCGTGTTTGTCTCTGACTCAGAACAACATAAAGCAGGCGGGGAGCTCTAGGCGGCGTTGTCAATTAGAGACACTTGATGAAATATTTATCCTCCTGACGTTTATTTGCTCCTGCTTGCATGGCAGACCGCTTTCATCTTGTCTGTCAGGCCCTTTTCTTCTGCTTGTTGTTGAGGCTACATGTTGCTACATGACTGTCGGCTGTTGCTGGGGCGAATGTTAGCCAGATGTCTGTCACTATAAAACAGGGGCGGATCTAGGCATGGGCATGGGAGGGCAATGTCCCCCTAAATGCCCTGACTGCCCCACCAAACACGATGGCATGCAAAACAACCCACATTTCAAAGATATTTCAAATTAAAATGCCTATATTTAAAATGATTTGAAACACTACTACTGCTACTAACTAACTACAGTTGTGTCACCACTAAACCAACAGCATTTCATCATTGAAAACAGAAAACTCTCTGTTGCAACTTCAACAACAACTAACATTGAACTTATTACTGATGCTTACTTGCCTAATATAGGTCCTGAAACCAGAAAATGGTATGGGTGCGGGTGCGGCAATGAAGCCGCACCGATACCATTTTCTCTCCTGCCCCCCCCCCCCCCCCCCCCCCCCCCATTTGGAAAATGTTACATCCGACCCTGCTATAAAAACACATTCTATCGCAATATGGTCTGTAGTATAACACAATGTTGTTTTTAATATCGTATATATGCCTCGGACTGAGGATGTTCCTGAAAGCTTGCAACTTGTCACATTGCGACGTGTTGTGAGCTTGTCGTTGTCGTCTGCTATTTTCTATAGACCTTTCTGTAAGCCCCGCCCTCTCCCCAGTGTCCACCCAAGGCTAGGACACTTTCCAGCCAGGCTCATTCATTCCAATGTAAAATATCATGAACATTACACATTAAATACTGGTTCATTTTTAGAACCAGACCTTATGCTTAGCTGTGATTGGACCATAGCGGTTTGGGGAGGGGCTTACTGAAAGGTCTATTGGTCTAAGATTAGAAGTTGGGTGGGCAGGTTTCACATCAGAAATTATGTAGGTTAAGTTGTAAATGTGTTTACAATCTGGTGGGGAAACCACTTCATCTCTCTCCATCTCTCAAACATTGCCTTATTGGCATGAGAAAACGCATGCTTACATTGCCAAAGCAAAATGCACCATTACAAATGAAAATAAAATAATGTACTGTGTATGTACAAACACTGAATACAAATTGTAATAAAATAAAGGTGTAAACCTGCCCTCTCACCCCAGCACGTACGTACGCACGCACGCACGCACGCACGCACACACACACACACACACACACACACACACACACACACACACACACACACACACACACACACACACACACACACACACACACACACACACACACACACACACACACACACACACACACACACACACACACACACACACACACACACACACACACACACACACACACACACACACACACACACACACACACACACACACACAGCTTTCCAGAGTCGAACTCAATGTGGGTGACGCAAAGCATTCAAACGACAGCCAAGAGTCATTCACAAACACGCTGAACCCTGAATTACTGTGAACAAAGCAAGAGAAAAGGAATCCGTAATCAAAGACATATCAGAATGTGAGCGGCGCAATGCCAAGTGGGCCGGCTGCATGGCAAAGAAACCCAACAATGCACACACACGTTTGAAGGCCAATCATCCAACAGAATATAAGCCCAAAGAGAGTCGCCGTCATTATTGGAGCTATTATTAGCTTCAATTATGTAGCCATGGCCAACCAACA
The DNA here is from genome assembly GCA_039105355.1 of Benthosema pterotum. Classification (NCBI taxonomy): domain Eukaryota; kingdom Metazoa; phylum Chordata; class Actinopteri; order Myctophiformes; family Myctophidae; genus Benthosema; species Benthosema pterotum. The sequence continues at coordinate 30,169,984 of CM076982.1, read as the reverse complement.
TCACACATAGCAGACTGTATGAGGACGTCGTCACATGGATTCACTTCCATTAAAGCTGAGCCAAAGGATTTGTTGTTTTGTTTTACAAAAGAGACGTTATTATATAATTTTAAGTACCTGTGCGTCTTTTATCGCAGGGACGGATATAACATTTCCCAATTGGGGGGGGCAGGAGAAAATGGTATGGTATACCATTTTCAGTTACATGCCTTTTATTAGTCAAGTAAAGCATCAATAATAACACCAGTTGTTGAAGTTGCAACAGACACGCAGCATGCATAAAGCTAAAGGTCTGACTCAGAGAGTTTTCTGTTTTCAGTGATGAAATGCTGTTGGTTCAGTGGTGACACAACTGTAGTTAGTACAGTAGCAGTAGTAGTGTTTCAAATCATTTTAAATATAAGCTCTTATATTAATATCTTATAAATATCTTGGGTTGTTTTGCATGCCATCGTGTTTGGTGGGGCAGTCTGGGCATTTAGGGCAGCATTGCCCCCCCCCCCCCATGCCCATGCCTAGATCCGGCCCTGAGCGATCCTACAACCGGCTATGTTGTTGTTTTTCCTGGGCATAATCTTCCCAGCAGCACCCAGTGAGATTTGGTTTATTCATGTTTTGGTCACATGATCCATTCCAAACATGTGATGTATGATGAAGTACTCCTATAGTTAAGTTGTCAAAATTGCCCAAGAAAACAAATGAAACTTTACTTGGGCTCCTCGTGTTTAGCGGGGAAGGACGCTATCAATTAACTTGGGAAAGTCATGTTTAGCAACCAAACTGTTTAATGGCGCAGTTTGGTTGAGAGACAGAGATGGCGTGTGTGTGTGTGTGTGTGTGTGTGTGTGTGTGTGTGTGTGTGTGTGTGTGTGTGTGTGTGTGTGTGTGTGTGTGTGTGTGTGTGTGTGTGTGTGTGTGTGTGTGTGCATGAACGCATGTACGCACACGTAAATTCAAAGTAAATGACAGTTTCAGGTTTCTGTGGCATACTGAACTTGCAAACCAAATGGATCCCTATAGATCTGTAACTCTTGAGATCATAAAATGATACCAAATCCCACTTGGTATCATTTTAAACTCTCAGAGTTTAAAAGGAGTTAAATTAGGAGTTAAATTATAATTAAACATCTGAATTACTTAATTTTCAAGAATCTACACATTTAGAAAATGTAGAAGAATTGTTAAATTGTGGGCACAAACTTCCTTAATTTTGGGTCAGAGACACTAAACCCAACATCAGCTGGTGGTCTGTGGCTAAAATGCAGAATAAATAGTGGCCCCTGGTATAAAAAAGGTTGAAAACCACTGCCCTATAATAATCAATAACACAGATGCACGCTTGCAGCACAAACAGCCTATTTTCAGTTTCACCATTTCAAAAACGCTGCCAAAATCAGAAACTAAACCGACGGAAGAAGGAGCGGTTTTGAGCACACAACAAGGTTCTCCACAAACGGCGACACATCTGAGGTATAAGTTTGAAGCCTAGAGTAAACACGGAAAAGTTATCTTTTTTTGGGGGAGAAGAGAAGCCCTTCATCGCCGCATTCAGCTCCAGCGTTGCGTTGTGGTGTCTGTGAGCTCTTTTCTCCACAGCCTCCCCTCAGGGCTGTGTGCTTACGCAATAAGCTGCCTGCGGCGGCTGCTGCCTGCGAGAGGCAGGCACGGCGAATTCTAATGAACGCCATCTCTCAGACATGACAGCCAGGCAGCCAAGCTGTGGCACAAAACACAACACACAAACACACCGAGAGAGAGAGAGAGAGAGAGAGAGAGAGAGAGAGAGAGAGAGAGAGAGAGAGAGAGAGAGAGAGAGAGAGAGAGAGAGAGACGCACACAAACGTGCGGTTTGGGAGGAAGCTTATTTCCTTGGCATGACGCACACCTGCCCACGCACGCACATACACACACGCACACACTACCAGAACCATTTACCCAAGCCGGGCGTCAGTGTTGCCATATCTTTTGAGAGAACAAACAATCGGACAAATCCGTGAAAACAAGCCCAAAGGAAACAACTAATAGGCCACACCGGAGCCGACATGCATGCACGCACACACGTGCACGGCACACACAAGCCAACGCACGCACACCAGCAGATTATTTTTTTTTTAAAAAGCTTATAATAAGCAGACTTGGCAACGCCTGCATTGTTGCTGCTACAAAAGACACAAAGCGACGCACCACATTTATCACTGTGATCCTGTCGGAGCGTTGGATCGCTCATTGACGTCAGCGCGAGCGAGAAACAATAATAATATGAAAGAAGATACCGGTATCGCCTGGGGTTACAAAGAACACATAACTGGCTGACTGGAATTAATTAGTTTCCGTTCCCTTGCACTACAAACAGCAGTAGTGTGGAGGGAGAGAGAAAGTGAGCAGAGAGATGGTTCTTTTAAGCTTCATTTCATATTTCATGGTTTCGCCTACGGGGAGTGCCTGATCGCGCCAGGGATCCTCATGGGCGAGTGAACCATTTCACTCATTTGCTTAAAAGAAGCGCGGTTACTGAAGTAACCTCCAGTTAAACAACAGGTGGCGGTTCTGTTTAGTTGCAGCTTGAAGGCAGCTGACAATCGGAAGTAGCTTTGTCGATTTCTGGTGGGCACGGTAGTGCATATAGCTTTATGTCTGACTTCTATTGCAAATAAATCATGGCTTGTAGCGTTGGATATGCCTGCGTGAATTATTAGTCTACCATCACATACCTTTATTGAAAGGATAAATCCCTTGAGATGCATCATCCCATTTTACAATTTAGGCATTTAGCAGACGACAAAAGAGAAGAACATTGCATTACATCACATACATACTGATTAGTTGAATTTGTGATTTACTTTACAGTGTGAAGACTAAGACATGGTAATACAGCATATGCATACAAAGTAGTTAGTGTCTGTCAAGCTGACAAGACATCCTACATACATGTAGGCAACTGCTATATAAATCGAATTAAATCTGCTGTCTAGGATACCTGTGGAGATATGTCTGTGAATCAAGTGGCAGGTGTGGGATTGCCATGGTATTTAATTGGCTGGGGCAGAAGCTGGGAAGGTGAGGTGAGACTCATTGGATCCACTGCCAGAGCCTGATTGGAGACTTTTGTGGCATTCCTGGACAACCATGCATCTGCAAGGCCGGGCACTGCACTCTGCAGCAATGTGGAATGACATGTAAATGGACTTTTTGGGCTTTTTATTGATATTGAAGCATATTATGAAAAAAAAAAAAAATCAGTCCGGTTAATGGAAGGCTTTTCAGAGAAAAATCTGCCTCATCTGTATATATACTGTATTATACTATAAACCAGCTCAGTGGCCTTGTGGTTAGAGTGTCCGCCCTGAGACTGGGAGGTCGGGGTTCGATTCCCGGCCGGGTCATACCAAAGACTCTAAAAATGGGACCCAATGCCTCCCTGCTTGGCACTCAGCATCAAGGGTTGGATTGGGGGTAAGTCCCTGCGATATACTAGCGTCATGTCCAGGAGGTGTACTTGTACATCAAGCTGCCTCACGCTACAGAAACAGGAGATAGGCTCCTGACCTATATGGGCCTCAATGGCTCAGCTGGGCCTCCTGACACCATGGCCTGGCAAGGCTACTTACTTACTTATACTGTATATAAACATCACAAGCAAAATACGTTTTAAGATGATGGTCAAAGGTGATGGTAATGGGGGGAAAACACATAATATGTTATCATGACACCCGCAATTATTATAGTTCCAGAACCATTCATACAGCCTCATGGCTTAATTTGCAATGAAAAACGTGCCTCAATCCAAATAACAATTGCATTGGCTCTATAATTGCCTCAGAATATTTGCATTCTGTGTCAAGTCATACAAACAAACAACAACAACAACAAAAACAATGCTTCAAATTGTATTTGTTTTCTGGCAGTACGTAATTGCACAGAAATAACAAGGTACAAGACTTTTAGACTGCAAAGAAATACTGTTGAGACTAGGCAGAACAAAGGGCAATTCTGCAGGAAAGAGTAGCTTTCAAGATTGATATCCCGTCGCTGCTTAATACTTCTAACCAGCACACTAGTTAGGTTGTGTAAGGCTACCAGCCGACACCTTGAAATAAGGAATTGTAAACAACATTACGTGTCCCTTGTTGAACCCGAGAAGGGACAATTAACTTTGTATAGTGTACGATGCTGTCAAACATGTTAACTGTTTAGACCCCGAAGACGATAAACTGAGCTGTAAACAAGGTAAACAAGCTTGTTTACAGGTGCCATAAACGTAGAGACGAACTTTAACCCTTTAGTCACATATCTCTGAATATTGAGTGGAAAAAAATGTATACAACTGCTGTTTGTGATTTTGTTTTTGTTTTTTGTTTTTGAGATCAATAAATCGATTACTTAATGCATATGAATGGCAATACAGGCTGGAAAAGTGGCACCCAATGAGTTAAAATAATATATAAATAACTACACGGTATATCATCTCTGTCCAATTTACTTTTGGCTAATTTGTATACATTTTGAATTGCAGGCTCTGCCACTCACACTCTAGACTACACATGAGTCTTCTGCATGGGATTAGCTGGTCGGATTGGCAGACAGAATATCGGCCCTTCAAAACGCCATTGCCTAAGCCCGTGGGTTTTCAACCAGTGGTCCTTGAGAGGGTTCAAGCTGTTAGGCTAAATGGAAAGTTGGTTAACCAGATGTAACTGTAACTGTAGTTGTAATTTGACTTAGCCCCACTCAAATTTAGCCTGGTATTGTGGACAAAACCAAAAGAAATCTTTAGTTTTGGGGTCTGTGGAGCTAATAAGTCATCACATGGTGGTCCGTGGCTCAAATTCTGAACTAAGAGTGGGCCCTGCGGTGTCAAAAAGGTTAGACTGGGGCTCTAATATTGGGTAAATAATGGGACTTGGTATGGAAAAGGTTGAAAACCACTGACCTAAATGCTTCAGGTCTTTGGTAGTCCATACAAACAGTGCTCATATCTCTGGTGGTATTGGTAGTTCTGCATACATAATATATCACAGTATTCTTCCACCACTGCTAATTAGCAGGCTAGTCAAGTGTGTCAGCTCTGTTTCTCTCTCTCTCGCTCCCTCCCTCCCTCTCCTTCTCTCTCTCCCTCCCTCTCTCCAACATCATCTCCCCCGCTCTCACCTGCTAACTCTTCTTTCGGCACCGAAAAGGTCGTGGTCATTAATAGGGAAAACATAATAAAATTGAGAACTCTGCAGGGTTGTGGCTAATAATATGCTGATTAACGCTGCCATGCCATGAGGGGGCAAGAATCCGTGTTCATACCCAAAATATCTCCTTACGCCATCTTTTCAATTAAAACAGCTGACTAACTAGCTCACCCCTTGTGACACTTTTATATGGGCAGGGGTTTTCAACCAGTGGTCCGGGGACCACCAGTGGTCCTTGAGAGAGTTGCAGGTGGTCCCCAGGCTAAATGGTGTAAAGTTTGATAACCAGATGTAACTCTTTGAGAGCGTAAAAAATGATTTGGTTTCATGTTTACACTCTCAAGTATAATATATAAAATATTCCTTATCTGAATTAGCACACAACTACAGAATGTAGAAGATGAATGGTCATTTTGATCTATCGTTTAATTGCCTGTTTTGTTTGTGAAATCCAGCCTGGAATTGTGGACAACATACAAATAACTACCTGCATTGACTACATGTAACTTTTGTATTGCAGGCTCTGCCACTCACACAGGCTATAGCCTTATAAAAACAAAATAAATCTTTTTAGTTTCAGGTCTGTTGGGTGAAAATGAAATAAAATGGTGGTCCGTGGCTCAAATGCTGAATAAATAGTGGGCCCTGGGATCAAAAAGCTTGAAAACCACTGGTACAGGGCATTAAGACAGACAGACAGACAGGTAGATAATATAATATAGCATATACAGTATATAGTATATAATGTACATATGGGGATAGTAGGTTTCCGGCAGCATCAACAAGCAAAGTCACTAAAGGTGCGTTTTCGTGTGTGTGAGTGTGTGTGTGTGTGTGTGTGTGTGTGTGTGTGTGTGTGTGTGTGTGTGTGTGTGTGTGTGTGTGTGTGCGTGCGTGCACGGTGGTGCAGGAGTGCCCCAGGCAGCATCAGCGCTGTGTGCAGTAGTCTGCTGTAGATAGTAGTGACCCAGATTCAAACCCAGGTCTCAGCATGGAGCTAACCAAACACCTACTGTGCCAGCTCTCTCTCTCCCTCTCCCTCTCCCTCTCTCCCGAAACGGGCATCCCCCTCTGGCCATATGCATGCACGGAAGAAACTGCATACAGTATTATTATATTAGTAGGCACATACAGTATAGGCTTCTGGGATTAAACTACTCTGCGGCTGCTTTTTTAAACAAGTACTGCCTGTACGTTCAACTCAAGGACACGTTTGACAAGAGCGTCATAAGTGGAGTAAAATATTTGACCAGGCGGGGTCCACCGCTGTGTGTGTGTGTGTGTGCATGGGCGTCACCGCCATTCACTATGCGGGTGCCTCAGCACCCGCAACTTTTCACGTCGGAAAAAAAAAATGATGCGAAAAAGTGGGGGTGCTGGTGCTGGCGGTGCTGGCCAAATCGCAACTGTCCATGCTGCGGGAGAGGCAGAGCCATATGAACCATGTAGTGTAGACAGAGTTACGACAACTCCGTCCACTCCAAGAAGAGGCAAGTTCAATGGCGGCTTTTCTACTGAGACTCGAATCGGGAATGGGGACAGCAAATAGGGACAAGTCCTGGACCTGAAGTAGGCAGTAATGCAACGGCCTCCGGCAACAGCCTTGCAACAGCCCCTTGAAAGCATGCATAAAATAGCTCTTATTTGCGCTGTCGCCCTCATTGAAAACCATGCATTTCCAACTCCAGTTTGTCCCTATTCAGGCTGCATGAACAGCAGCGCGAGCGTTCAGTTTGTGACCCATCAATGTCGCAACTCTTCTACTAGATGGCAGGCACTGATCTGGGAAGGAGGGAGACGGGGTGACCGGCTGCGTGCATTCATTGCTTTGATATGAGTTGCACAGTCGGCGACGGTGCGGTTTTGAAACTTTTTCGTCAATCCACTACATTCTCGTCTCGACACGTCACGTCAACCATAACTCACAAACGTCTCTTCATATTTTAGTCATCATAGATAGCCGTTTTATCTCGTCACAGTCAGTCTTGTACTGCATTATAACACTGCTTCATTGAAGTGTGTAACCATTACATTTATTGTGAAATATTAGTAAAAAGTGTTTTAGAGGGGGAAAAAAAGCCCAAAATTTTTCGCGGCCGCGCTAACGCGCGGCCGCAATTTAACCCTAAACCGAAATCAGCACCCGCATCTTTCCAGACGCGGTGACGCGCCTGTGTGTGTGTGTGTGTGTGTGTGTGTGTGTGTGTGTGTGTGTGTGTGTGTGTGTGTGTGTGTTCTTTTCCCCATCGATCCAGGTGATAAATGTGTTTCACAGCTGCAGGAAACGTAGCTCCTTCTCAGAAGCTTCCCGTGTGAACCTGAGCTCCAGGATGGCGGTGTGTGTGTGTGTGTGTGTGTGTGTGTGTGTGTGTGTGTGTGTGTGTGTGTGTGTGTGTGTGTGTGTGTGTGTGTGTGTGCGTGTGCGTGCACACACACGTGCATGCTCGTGAGAGTGTGTCGGGAAGGAAAATAATGGTGCAGTCAGCATTAGTGTCATCAAGGACCCAGATACTGCTCCATCATGCACTAATCTCACACGCGCACACACACAAAAGCATTTACACAGAACTGTTTCAATGATAGTGCCCCCCACGCACATGCACGCATACACACAGACATGTGCAGACACATGAATAAGTGTTTAGCTGTGAAGTCACTCCCCTACACACACACACACATGCACGCACGCACACACGCACACACCCACACACACACACACGCGCACACACACACACACACACACACACACACACACACACACACGCGCGCACACACACACACACACACATACACACACACACACACACACACACACACACACACACACACACGGTATGATGGATGGCCCTCTAAACAACATCAACGCCATCTACCAAGATGTAGCCTAGATTGAACATTTCCAATATAGGTCTTACAATGTTTTTATTTAACTTTTCATCTTTAATTTATTCCCCTGGATTTCGTGATTCTAATCAAAACTACAATTTGATTGGCTATTGCCTAAATCGCCCACCAAAAACATCAATTATATTTATCATTTCGGCTGACGCTGCTCACCCCACTTTTCGACCATAGCCTGTTCGCCTGCTATCACCAGATTCACCAGGTCCCATAGACAGATAATGGACTTCCAGAAACATAGTCTGTCTACCGCCGGCTGTTAAGATGTACTGTCAGACCCGGAAAAGCTGCACCGTGATTGGTCAGTGATTTCCTGCCTTCATTGGAGACACGTCGCTCCAATGAACTCGAGCGGCCAATGGCATCTAATGTCTATGCCCAGGCACCCGCAAAGCTGTCTAAGGAAGTGGTTGCATCACATACATTACATTAAAAGGGGCATTGAGTAATTTGGGAGATTTGGGGGAAAGAAATGGTCCAACAAGATATGCATATGCACACACTCTACAGTGGGGGAACAAGCAACAGGCCAACAGCATGTGCTCCAAGGCACGCTCGATCCTGATTGGATGAAGGATTTGTCTCTCAAAGCCCATAGTGAAACTGCCGTTTGTTTGTTTTTTTACCAGGGACAGGGAGAAACTCCTTATATGATCAGCAGACTTTACAGTGCCTTATCACACCAAAAGAAAAAAAAAAAAACAAGTGAAATTTGAATTGAAATCACTGACTACACGTTTAAACATAGTCAGCTTTCACTTGCAGTTCACAAGCTGGGGGTAATTTTAGCCTTAAGCAAAAAAAAAGCTCAGAATGGAAAGACCTCAGCAGAGGTGAAAGAATAAATAAATTAACAAACACCCGGCAGGGAATAAAGTACATTTTGATGGAAATACTGGTTACTGTCAGGCCCGGATGTAAATTTACCCAATTGGGGGGGAGGCGAAAATGGTATGGGGGCGGCTTCATCGCCCGTGGCGCGAAGCGACACGGCGATGAAGCCGCCCCCATACCATTTTCATTTAAATTCACCCCAAACCTGCACACTGAATTATTTTGTCATATTTATACTGTATCTAACACAATCTATCTTCTATTTTATTGAAATTTGGCTTGTTTGCTGCGGGTGTTTGGTGGGGCATTCAGTGCATTTCACCCCCCCCCCCCATGCATGCCCATGCCCATGCCTAGATCCTCCCCTGATTCCCGAACGTAACCAGTATTTCCGTAATGCGGAAGGCGTGCGTCTCGTACAGTACCTGATGTTGCTCATGCTAGCCGCGTGCTCTCCCAGCTTGCATCTCTCCAGCTGTGTGGCCACAATCTGCCGCTCCGCCTCCAGTTCCCTGGTGAGACGCTCAAACTGCAGCTCCTGGAAAGACAAAGAGTGCATGGGAGAATTTAGCACAACGGTTGACCGCAGCCCAAACATTTGTGCTGACAGGAGAATCCAGAAGCAGGAGCGAGTTTATAGGTGGTATATATATATGTATATACGGTCATCTACAGTGTGTCGCTTTATGGAGGTCTTCTGCTGCATGTCCTCCACTGGGAGGGTTATTATATATCCCCATGCTGGCCTGGGAACACCTTGGGATTCCCTTGTGGGAGAAGTGGCTATTATAATGTTGCTGCATGGGAAGTCTGCAGGAGCTCTCTGCCCCTGAAACCGTTTCCCCCCCCACAACCCAACTCCAGATAAGTGGTTAAATATTGATGGATGGACTTCATTGGCGATATTTTAAAATATACAGTATGAAATGCTTGTAGTGATTAAAGGGGAATTTCACCCAGCCATTTTCAATATTTTACTATGTCATTAATATACCTTAGAGTTGTGTGGACATGATAAAAAGTTCCCCCCCATTCTATGTTTCTTAGAATTGGAAAATGAAATGGTCCGAAAAAAAAAATCATGTTTTTTTAACATGGTTAAACACAACCAAACCTAACTTAACCTAGTTAAACACAATCTAATGGCATCATCAGGTTGTATTTCACCATGTTAAAGATTTTTCTTTTAGGACCTTTTCTTTCTGAGAGTGTACAAATGGAACAAATTCACGAATTAACAGAGTTAACTGATAAATGTCTCTTTCCCTCCAAAACACGAGTTACATGAGTTGTATTTTAATTATTGTTTTCACCGTTCTTTGAACTTTTAAGACGTGCCATATTTCCCTACGACACTCTCGGATTCCATGTTGGTCTGTATATACTCCCTCTTATTGTAGTTGATTGCAGCTTTCAACACTATCACAAGCAATAGCATGGTTTTAAGGCAGTTTGTTTTTTGTGAAATGGAGCTACAATCAAGGCTGGGTGATTCCTTCAAAGGATAGTGGAAAAAACTCCTGCAGTGAAGAACTCTCCACTGCTGTCAGACCGAATTACAGTATAGTTGAAGCATTTGAAAGGGTAGCCCTGTCTGGAAAGGTAAAAGTCCCACACATAACCCCTAGAACTGCTCCCTGGCAAGAGATACAACCAACATCTGCTCACTGATCCTAATGCAGTCTACAATTTCCTGCATGTGTCAGTGTTGCCAACTGCCAAAATCCAAAATGCACCAGAATGCGCTAGAGCAGTGGTTTTCCACAATTTTCATACCAGGGCCCACTGTTTATTCCGCATTTTAGCCACGGAGGACCATCATTTGATGTTGAGGGTTTAGTATAATTTAAATAACTGGCAAAATGTTTGGTCAAAATAGCATTGTCTAAATGTTTTGATTCTTAAAAAAATAGGTAATTCAGATGCTTAATAATTTAACTCTTGAGAGTGTAAAATTAAACCAAATGGACCCATAAGGGTCTATTTGGTTACCAATGGTCCTTCCTAGTAAGGAAGGAGGACTCCATCATAGGAGGGAAAATGGTGAAAAACGAGGGTTTTATCTCTGGGACCTATTTCTTGTTATCTCAACATAGGCTTTCAGACAATTTACCTCTTACAGCTTAGTTGCATAGTTGCAAAATCAGGTTAAACTTTTTCATGATTATATTTAACAGACAGTTAAACATACAAATAGACTAAAATGTTACTAAAATGACTAAAATGTTATGAGTAAAGCAATCCAGTAAGTCATTTTACACTTGAATGCATACAACTGAAAATAGCTGATCTAGGCTACGAGTTCACAGCCACGGTAAAATTTCCGGCTGAAAACTATTCATGAGGCGACGTCTAAAAACCAAAGTCCAAATTTGATTATTCGGCGGACCACAATGTCCTAAAAAACCCTGAGGAGAGCCCCCACTATGAAGTCACGGACGCCCAGCCTATATTATTATCATCAGAGTTCTCTGTGCTGCATAACGGGTGACCCGATTCCGTCTGGTCGTCCTACAAGCATCGTAGGCACCCCCCTCTCCCCCCCGATCCCCCCCGTCTCTCTGTCCTCAGGTTCCCTGTGTCCACAGGCTATTGTCACAAAATAAAGCAAGCCTCCCCCAAAAAAGTAGCGGACGAGAGAGAGAGAGAGAGAGAGAGAGAGAGAGAGAAGAGAGAGAGAGAGAGAGAGAGAGAGAGAGAAAAAGAAAAAAACAAGCAAACTGCCTGAAAATAGACAGAATACTGGCGCTAAGGGAAAGACTGCATGGTTACTGTTGGATATGTGTGAGGCATATTGCACAAAGGACTGTCTGTCTGTCTGTCTGTCTGTGGAGGGGAGGATGCGTCAGACATCATCTGCTGGAAAGTAGACGACAAAATGTAGCCGTGCTGTAGGAGGCTCTGTGTGCTGCTGCTGCTGCTGCTGCTGCTCTGCACTGTGTGGGAACGGATACTGTTAGATCTGCTCTGTGACAGCCAGCTCCTTCCCACATAGTCCTTTCGGTGTCAGGGGCGGATCTAGGCATGGGCATGGGGGGGGCAATGCCCCCCTAAATACCCAGTCTGCCCCCCCAAACACGATGCCATGCAAAACAACCCAAGATATTTCAAATTAAAGTGCTTATATTAAAATGATTTGAAACACTACTACTGCTACTAAGTAACTACAGCTGTGTCACCACTAAACCAACAGCATTTCATCATTGAACACGGAAAACTCTCTGAGTCAGACCTTTAGCTTTATGCATGCTGTGTGTCTGTTGCAACTTCAACAACAACTGATGCTATTATCGATGCTTTACTTGACTAATAAAAGTCCTGTAACCGAAAATGGTATGGGTGCGCAATGGTATGGGAAGCCGCCCCCATACCATTTTCTCTTGCCCCTCCAACATGTTCTCTTGCCCCCCCCCAAATGGGACATGTTACATCCACCCATGTTCTGTTTGTGTGTGTGTGTGTGTGTGTGTGTGTGTGTGCGCGTGCGTGCGTGCGTGCGTGCGAGCGTGTGTGTGTGTGTGTGTGTGCGTGCAGGCAATCGTGCATGTGTGCAGTGCATGCAGGGGTGTTTTTGCTATTAGGCAGACTAGGCAGTTACCTGGGATTGCCATGAGTGGAGGCGGGGCACAGGGGTCACCACCAGACATGCTTTTTAAATACATCATACTTGTCTTGTTCAACTAGAATTGAACATTTAAAACAGATATAATATGTTCTTTAGCTTAAAAATGGTTCCTATTTTTATCCCTTGGTGGGCGCCATTTTACTGTGCCTGTCATAGGTATTATAAGGATTTTCCCTGGAGCCCCCCTTACCAAACGGACCCTTACGGGTCCAGGGAAAATGTTGCCTGGGGCTCCAAATTGCTTAGAAATGCCACTGTGTGCATGCTTGTATCGCAATACTTGTGAGGGCCAAATTTCTCAGTACTGTACAATTTGCTATTGATACGTGTATACAGCTATATGATCCAAAGAAATTTTGTTAACCTTGTGTTTAATGTCTGTTAAAGTAGCATTTTTAAAGAAGTCTAATAGGGAACAGACCCTGGAGGGAGAAAGATCGATTGACAAGTTAATTGCAATCATCCATGGCGGCTGCACAATTAGCGTAATTTGGTTATGAAGTTTGTGCTTTTACACAAATAGTATATCCATTCCGCAACTTTATGACCAAATTCAGGTGCAAGGAGCTCTTGCATAGCGTATGATCGTCTATAATCAGTATGCGTGCATCAGTCTCTGCCCCATTTTGCACCAGTGAGGGGAGGGTGGGGGCGAGGCAGCAAGGCAACAGCCGTATATTTGACCATCCATCCATTCAATTAGATTACACCATAGACCAATGTGATTTCATCCAGAAAAGAAAAAAAAACTGAGGTAAGTTGGTGTATACCTAAATTTCATAAAATTGCCTATAGGCATTATAATAGCTTAGTTAATAATTTAATGTTAGCCTGGCTAAAAATATATATAGAAATAATCCTTGAAAGGCTATATTATTTCACCAATTAGTCTAATTTATTATAGCCGTTGCGGCGTTCAAAAGTATGGGTGTTCATTTACTGTTCAGAGCCTCAAACTACAGATATATGGTTTTTATACCATTCAGAGTAATAAAATAATAGAGAACGGACTCGAGCGACAGCCCCGCCCCCTTGCCGTTCATTTCAATACAAGTTGCTCATTGGCGCTTTGAAGCACCCGGAAGACCGCCGGAAGTGCGCCTATTTCCGCATTTGGACACCAAAATTTGGTGTCCAAATGCGGAAGTATTTCTCCATGAACGCGCCCGAAGCAAGGGATTATGGGAACCATGAACGAGCGCCGTCGAGAACGAGCAAAGGAAAAAAAACATCAAAAAGCATCAAAAAACAAGCTTGTGGGTTTGCATTGAGCTTATTATCTGTCATATAATACATCCGTTGTGTTTTGAGAGGTAGTATATGACGTGAGGACCGCTGGTTTATTCAGAAAACAACTTAAAAACAAACTGCCCTGTCCGCGTGCACAAAGCAAACGAGCGTGCGTGCTCTCGGGGCGCTAGTGCATGAATTCCACCCGCCTGCAGTACCAAACTTGGCCACCAGCGAGGCCTGCTTCAAGCCTGGAGTCGCTGTCTGCCGGTGTGTTTTTATACCATTCAGAGTCTCAGACTACTGGTTTTATGGGTAAGTCTCCCATTGGCTTAGAGGCAGCCATAGAGGCAGCCAACCATGGAACAGTGTGTACTATAAGGTCATCTTCACGGTCGCCAGTAGAGAATATGAGAAATGGTTTGTCAAAATCTTGGAGATTTTGAAGTTGATTAACTTTGCCCGTGAAACCACTGCCCTCTATAATCCATCATTCCATCATCTCTGATTTATTTTATTTCATTTTATTTCCACGTCTGAAACGTTTTCTAACTATGAATATAAAATGGAAAATGATGCATTTATATAGCGCCTTTATCCAAGGCGCTTTACATAGATTGTGCATCAGATTCATCCATTCACACAGTGATGATGGTGGTGGAAATCATGCAAGGCACAACCAGCACATCCAGGAGCAATTTGGTGTTAACTGTCTTGCTCAGGGACACATCGACCCCAACTCTGGGGCGAGCCTGGGTTCGAACCAGCAACCTTGTGGTCACCATGCAGTGACTCTACGCCTGATCCACCGCCACCCCATATACTGTATTAGCACAACGCATAGCAAGGCAACTTGCTATAGCAGGGGTTTTCAACAGGTGGTCCGGGGACCACCAGTGGTCCTTGAGAGGGTTCCAGGTGGTCCCCAGGCTAAATGATGGAAAGTTGGTTAACCAGATGTAACTCTTGAGAATGTGAAAATGAAACCAAATGGACCCTTGCGGGTGCATTTGTTTTAATTTTCACACTCTCAAGAGTTAAAATTCATTATATTAACACTCTCCGTGCCAGCCCTTTTTCATATTTTTGGAGGTAGCCAGTGCCAGTTTTTTTCATCAAAAACTCATATTTCATATTTCGGTCCATGTTTCCGCACGGACAAGTTAGTTGGCCGCACACACTTCCGGTTCCGGTTTGGTAGGTCTCTTGTTATTGTCTATCAATGGTGGATGCGGTCGCTGCTAGCTGCTGTTAGCATGGGGATCGAATTAAACCGGCGCCGGTAACACACGTCATTTACAGTAGCGTTTACGTCGGCAGCATCAGTCGTTACTGTAAATCATAATGATAACGAAAGACGTAGATCTATTTCAATGGCATGAAAACTGTTAATCTGAATTAGCACTATTTCATTAAGAAGTCTACACGGTTTTGTTTGCAAAATCCAGCCTGGAATTGTGAACAAACCAAAAGAATTCTTTAGTTTTAGGTCTTTGGGGCTAAAATGTCATCAAATGGTGGTCAGTGGCTCTAATGCTGAATAAATGGTGGTCCCTGGTGTCAAATAGGTTGAAAACCCCTGTGCTATACCATTCAGCTTTCAGTCATGCAAGTTTTCACAAAAAAAAAAGCCGCCAAAATGTGATGGCAGCCTGCAGTCAAGCTGGGTCACATTTGTTAGAGAGACCATCCCACATTCAAGGCAGATTTCTATTATGCTACCTATTGCGTGCTGTGCATCCGTATAATACAGTGGTTTTCAACCTTTGTGATACCAGGGGCCCACTATTTATTCAGAATTTGAGCCACAGAGCACCATTTGATGACATTTTTGCCCCACAGACCCCAAAACTAAAATATTTCTTTTGCTTTTGTCCACAATACCAGACTGGAATTCGGGAGAAAGCAAAACAGGCAAATACACAGATCAAAATGACCATCAATCTTCTACATTCTCTATAGTTAGACTTGGGCTAATTCAGATGGTGAATATTTGAACTCTTGAGAGTGTAAACAACATGAAACCCAAAAATGAAACCAACTTTCGTTCATTTAGCCTGGGGACCACTGGTTGAAAACCACTGCTATAATATGACGATTGAGAAATTATATGATTAGTAAATTATTTTGTACTGATGGGTTGATCATGTCATATTCATCATTAATTTGTGTCACCATATATTCAAACAAGGCCAGTATTGACGCTGCAGAAGTTGTTCCAGGTATATCCAACAAGAACGAAAAGGGAGGGATGTTCAGCATCTGCGTTCTGCCAGACTTATACTGCATCAGTCAGGTGAACTGACACTGTTTACCACAATGGCTTGGGGGAGTGTTTGCAATTAGGATTACATGCGCCAGGGGCAGATCTAGGCATGGGCATGGGGGGCAATGCCCCCCTAAATACCCAGTCTGCCCCCCCAAACACGATGCCATGCAAAACAACCCAAGATATTTTAAATTAAAGTGCTTTTATTTAAAATGATTTGAAACACTACTACTGCTACTAACTAACTACAATTGTGTCACCACTAAACCAACAGCATTTCATCATTGAAAACAGAAAACTCTCTGAGTCAGACCTTTAGCTTTATGCATGCTGTGTGCCTGTTGCAACTTCAACAACAACTGATGTTATTATTGATGCTTATACTTTTCTAATAAAAGTCCTGTAACCGAAAATGGCGCGAAGCCACACGGGCGGTGAAGCCGTCCCCATACCATTTTCTCCTGCCTGCCCCCCCCCCCCCCCCCCCCCCCCCCCCCAATTGGAAATGTTACATCCGTCCCTGGAGTGTGTGTGTGTGTGTGTGTCTGTGCGCGCGGTCCGGCCAATGTGTGTCTGATGCATTAGCTCTTTAAGTGGTCCATAGTATCAGTCATCCACCTGTAAGCCAGACAGATGAGCTGCGAAAACCCCTGCCGTTTGTGAGTGCGCACGTGTGCGTGCACGCCTGCGTTAGTGTGTGCGTGCGTGCTATATCCAGGTTAATCACAGCCACACGGATCGATAGTGCAGCCAACCCCACCCCACCGAAAATGGATTGTGTAAGTGCGCGCACACACACACACACACACACACACACACACACACACACACACCACACACACACACACACCTGCATGCGTGTGTGTGTGTGTGTGTGTGTGTGTGTGTGTGGTGTGTGTGTGTGTGTGTGTTGTGTGGTGTGTGGTGTGTGTGTGTGTGTGTGTGTGTGTGTGTGTGATGATTTGATTGCTTCTCTGAAAGCCATTTATGACTATGAAGAAGTTGATCCCCTCCAGTGGCAATCTCAAATCCCCAGCAGCCTCCATCTTTACCTCTGACAACATCATGGGGCTTATACCCCCCCTCCTCCTCCTCCAGTCTGTCTGTCTGTCTGTATATATTCGGTTGTTCACAGTAAATTAGCTCCACCACCGACAAAAAAACAAAACACTGCCTACTCTAGTTTAAGTTCAGTTACAATACTGCAAAGTAGAACTACTCCGTTGCAAGCCAAAGTGCAGTCAGTGATCAAAATTGACTTGAGTAATACCAATAAGTATTGGTATCGCATTGATATCAAAATATGCTAAAAACAAGTTGCAAGTGCGCACTAAGACCGTGCCATTTCAAATTTGCAAATGCATACTTTTATAATTGCTTTGAAAATAGCAGATGCATCAGGGCACATTGTTTTTCTTGAAGATTGGCCACTTTCACATGCCAAAAATATTCACTGTTATGCATATTGTTTACTTTAATGTGTGTTGCGTAGTAAGAAAGGTGATATGATAGTAGGCCTGGATGTAACATTTCCCAGTTGGAGGGGCAGGCGAAAATGATATGGGGGTTGGCTTCCTCGTCTGTGGCGTGAAGCGACACGGGCATACCATTTTCAGTTACAGGACTTATATTAGGCACGTAGGCATCAACAATAACATCAGTTGTTGTTGAAGTTGCAACAGGCACGCAGTGTGAATAAAGATAAAGGTCTGACTGAGTTTTATGTTTTGAATGATGAAATGGCATCGGTTTATTGGTGCCACAATTGTAGTTAGTAGCATTAGTGTTTCAATTCATTTTAAATATAGTGTAAGCACTTTAATTTGAAATTTGGATTGTTTAGCATGCCATCATGTTTGGTGGGGCAGTCAGGACATTTAGGGGGGAGCATGCCCACGGCTAGATCCGTCCCTGTATGATAGGATAGTATTTTAGTGTCAGTTCACACTGGAATATGTCTTGCAACATGAAGGCCAGGGCAAGATCAAAGAAACTACTAGCGCAAGTTTTCAAATAAATGCAGTGAGTAAAAGTACAACATATGCCTCCAATGTGTAGGGGAGGTTTTAGTGAAAGTATTGGAATTTGGAAATACTCAACTAAAGTGCAAATGCCTTACTTTTTTTTTACTTAAGTGCAGCATTTAAATGTAGTGCTTAAAGGTATACTAGGTATCTTTTTCATTAAAACAAATTTGATGTCCATTATGACTGGCATATTTGTCACATAAGCCATTCCCTGAATCTCAGCCCTCAAAAAGCCTGTTCTATATACAGTAGGTTTTCTATCGAAAAGTGATGGAGGGTACTGTGGTTCCCACGGATCCCAGGAAAATGACGTCTGATTGGTCCTTGATTGCAAGTACCAATCAGAATGCAACTTAAAGCGCAAGGCATGCTGGGAAATGTAGGACTCGATCTTAAAAAATGCAGCACAGGCAGTGACTACCAGTCAAAGTTACCTATAGCACCACCGAGACCATGTACTAGCCATAGGACTGTTTTTGAAAGCTGAAAGTTATCAAGTGGAACAGAACAATGTATAAGCCTATAAAGTCTAATCAATTTGTGTATTCCTGCATCAAGTGATCTTGGTACAGAGAAATGGATTTATTGGACAATTCTGACTTTCAATTTTCCTCCACTTTTTTTTGCTGCTTTGGCAATGCAAAACGCAATGTTTCCTCATGCCAATAGGGCTCCTTTGAATTGAAAGTTGAAATGAAAGCATTAGTGTGGTTTACTTTGATCTTAGCGAAAGTAGCATAATAAATACTACATTTTTACAGTGAGGTTGTTGGTATCAACATGAAGTTCTGACTTCTTGGAAAACCCTCAATTACCAACTTTTTTTTGAGCTGTTGCCCAAATTAGAAACCCAGAGCCTATACGGATATATAGTAAATCCAGCAGAACAACCAACGTGAAATGACACGGTACACTGAATTCTTTCTAGTTGAAAAGAAGCCATTAGACACCCCGGATCACAGTTTTGATACATCCCCCCTCCCCATTCACTGATCTTTCCATCTCTCCTTCGTTCACATCTTCTCGGGGGGGAACACTTTCTTATCACCTAAGGTCTTCAGTACCAAACAATATATCACGTTTCCAATTAGATTTGTGGTTTTCTTTTTTTTTCTTTCTACACCAGCAGTAACGATGAGTACTCGCTGTGTTAAGTCTGACACCTTTGAATGGAATGCGTTGTTGCTTTGCCACGCTCTCGCTGTCGGTGAAGACCTTGTACATAGCGTTGCTCCATATAATCGAGGTGGAATCAGCAGCCATATACTTTTAGGCCAGGGGTTTTTAACAGGTGGTCGTGGGACCACTAGTGGTCCCTGAGATGATTCCAGGTCATCCCCAGATAAATGATGGACAGTTGCTAACCAAATGGACCCTTACTGTAACTCTTGAGAGCGTAAAATGAAACCAAATGGACCCTTACGGATCCTACCCTCAACCCCCAAACCCGTTATGCTAACGTGCCACTGAGGTTATGTTTAGGGTTAGGGGATAGCGCTCAACCGCTTTCACCGGTCGTAACGAATTTATAACCACCCATCGCAACAGTTTGGCGACCCATCGGGATGCATGCCGTGGCCGCTGTCTCTAGACTTTTTCTGTCAATCTCCTTCACCATCACATTCAAATGAATAACTAACTTTGTGTGACACTGTCGTATGGCAAAGAG
>CM076982.1:29877752-30145252 GCA_039105355.1 Benthosema pterotum | reverse complement strand
CGCGAGGAGAGCAAGCAAGCAGAGGGCAAATACCCCCAACACCTCCAAGAGATAGTAACTTTGGAAGATACAACAATTATGTACCATCAACTATACCAGCCAATCAAATGAACACTCTTAAAAAGCTGTCCACCGACCGACCACCGACAACCATGAACCGATCCCATTACTTGTGCTCGCATTAAGAAAAACAACAACAAGAAATTAAATATCTGCATTACTTAATTACAGGAAGCCTGCCCAATGTAAATAATTATAATTTCGACCAACATTTGCCTGCTAACTCTAAAAACAGTATACCAACATCGACACAGCCTGGAAGCGTGGACTCTTAAATAATCTGATCCAATGATAATAGCAATAATTCTTTAGGTTTGGCTCTGAGAGGATAAACTTGGTCAACTGGCAGGTCTGTGGCTCAAATGCAGAATAAATAGTGACAGAGAAAACCACTGATCTACTTATATTCTCCCAAAGGGGCACTTACTTCTCACTGGTGGTGGACTATAGGCTTCAATGCTGTGTATTCTCCTCTATGGCACTCCTCAGAATGAATGCCCCCCGTTTGGAAGGGAAGGGATGGGAGGGAGAGAGGAGCCCAGTGTGGGAGGGTCCAGTGGAGAGTGTGTGTGTGTGTGTGTGTGTGTGTGTGTGTGTGTGTGTGTGTGTGTGTGTGTGTGTGTGTGTGTGTGTGTGTGTGTGTGTGTGTGTGAGTGAGAGAGATAGGGGAGGGGGGTGCACAATTCCAATAACAGGAAATTAGATTGCCGTAGTTTTGTAAGCTAGTCATTCTGACACAGCTTGATTGCTTCCATTTGACACTTGCTTGGGCAAATGCAAACGTATGTTTGCCTCGCGCCAATGAACCTTCATTTGAATTTAACTGAACCAAAGTGTAATGTAGTTTAGGGCGGAGAGAGAGAGAGAGAGAGAGAGAGAGAGAGAGAGACATGAAAGTCACGTGAGATAATGGCCGAGGGAGAGATACCTGATCCACTACTCATTGTCTCGCTCTGCGTACGTGCACTTTCATGCATGTGTGTGTGTGTGTGTGTGTGTGTGTGTGTGTGTGTGTGTGTGTGTGTGTGGTGGGGAGAGAGAGAGCCATATTGAGAGGAAAAACAGAAAAATGGATTACCAGAATAGGCTGATCATGTTAACACGCCTTTTCTCCACACCGTCTGTATTGTGTATCTGTGTCTGGACAGAGAGGTTTATGGTTACCTGCCAGAGGATGCGCACGTGCGCACGTGCATGTGTGTGCATGCGCGTGTGTATGTGTGCATGCGAGTGAAAGCACATGTGTATTGCCCCGCCTGCCCGCCTTTGTATTGTACCTTTTGTTCACAGGTATGTGAAAGAACGTATCGTGTGTGTGTGTGTGTGTGTGTGTGTGTGTGTGTGTGTGTGTGTGTGTGTGTGTGTGTGTGTGTGTGTGTGTGTGTAGTGCATGCAGGCGCCCAGCCATCTGGCAAACAGCAGCGGTTAGACAGTTATAATGTTACACCTTCCAGCTATATAGGGTTGCCAACTATACCTGAAATTCAAACAAGGGACCACCAGCCAGCCGTCCACTATTTTGGATAGGAATGAGGCACGCCCGGAATAAACAAAACGTTCAATCTGTACAATACAGTTACAGTAGCCAGTAAGCAGTATACACTAGTGTTGCCGGTAACACTTTATAAACACAAACATGTTTACATTTGCATTCAAAATCACTAGGAGGACTTGTAAGGATTTCGATTTTGAAAAATTACAAATTGGTATTTAGGTATTAAACGCAAATGTAATGTGCATTTGTTAACCACTGAGACCCTATTTTTCAACAGGTGGTCTGGGGACCACCAGTGGTCCCTGAGAGGATTCCAGGTGGTCCCCAGCTACAGTAAAAAATGGAAAGTTGGTTAACCAGATGTGTCTTTTTGAGAGTGTAAAAAAATAACTCAAAGAGTTAAAATATCCATCATCTGAATTAGCCCAAGTCTACACAACTATAGAGAATGTAGAAGATTAATGCTCATTTTGATGTGACCGTCCATTAATGGTCATTTTGATCTGTATATCTGACTGTTTTTTTTTTTTTTTTTTTCAAATCCAGCCTGGAATTGCTGGATTGCCAAAAGAAATCTTTAGTTTTGGGGTCTGTGCGGCTAAAATATAATCAAATGGTGGTCCGTGGCTCAAATGCTGAATAAATAGTGGGCCCTGGCATCAAAAAGGTTGAAAACCACTGGTGTAGACGTAAACAGAAGAACAGTGGTTCAAGTAACACCAAACCAGTTTTCAGAGTCTAGAGTATGTAACTGTCTTTAGTCCATGTCACAAAAGCGAAAGTAGAGGTTTGTCTATAGCAGTGGTTTTCAACCAGTGGTCTGGGGACCACCTGTGGTCCTTGAGAAGGTTCCAGGTGGTCCTAAGCTAAGTTGGTTAACCAGATGTAACCCTCGAGAGTGTAAAAAGGGTCCATTTTTTTCATATTTACGTTCTCAAGAGTCATATATTCATCATCTGAATTAGCCATTTTGGAATGTATGTTTTGCTTGTTTTGTTTCCCCAAATCCAACCTGGAATAGTGGACAAAAGCAAAATAAATCTTTAGATTTGGGGTCTGTGGGCCTCAAATGATGGTCCGTGGCTCAAATCCTGAATAAATGGTGGTCCCTGAGATGAAAAAAGGTTTAAAACCCCTGGTCTATACGATCGAAACTAGTGAAAAAAATAATACAACCTATCTTATACAATAAATTGAGACGCCATGCAGAGAAAACTACTTCTCAACAACCTCCCCCTACTGTATGTGTCAATGTGATCCATCAAGCATCATCACAACTTTGACCTTTACTGACAGACTCAACAACCAGGCTGGTTGTCATGACGTTTCATAACACAGGAGAACTATCATCACAGAAGTCTTTTTCCTTAACCCAGTAAAACTCATGCCACACTGTTTAGAGCAGTGGCTTTCAATGTTTTCCATACCAGGGCCCACTATTTATTCAGCATGTGAGCCACAGACCACCATTTGATGCTGAGTTTAGTCTCTTGGATCGAAAACCAGGGATTTTCAAGTTTTTGTCCACAATTTAGGAGAGATCACTGTCAAAACGTTGTTCAAAATAGCAATTCCTCTACAATGTCTAAATGTGTAGATTCTTGAAAATTATGTAATTCAGATGTTTAAATATAATTTTATTTAACTCTTACAACTTAACTTCAAAATCTGAACTATCCCCTTAAGACAAGAATCTATACTATAGCTGTTTATAGGAAGGACTAGCGCCCCTCAAAAATGTACAACTTTGCCCTCCTGAATAGAGATACCAGGGGGGTTCAAAAGCTTCTGCTCTTACTGTAGTATAGGACTATTCGTTACAATGATAACTGTGACACACTGTATATCAAATAAACAGCTCACAGAGCCCTGAAGCAGAAATCACTTCTCAGTCCTATCATGTCCTGCTATTCACTGTTGAAATGTAACCGCCGAATGGAGGGAGAATAAGAACAAAAAAGTCATAGTGACAAAACCAGGAAGAAGACAGAGGAGCTGCTGTTCCTTATGAAGCCATTCTGCCGGCAATGCATTGTGTGGCTCTGCAGAGTAAGCAGCAGTACGTGTCAGGCAGGGTTTTGTGGACATATCGCAGCATCTTCCGCTCTGCACTGCTACAAAATCTCTCTCTGTGTCTGTCTCTGTCTCTCTCTCTGTGTCTCTGTCTCTCTCTCTGTGTCTCTGTCTCTCTCTGTGTCTCTCTGTCTCTCTGTCTCTCTCTGTCTCTCTCTGTCTCTCTCTAGTCTTGGGCAATATATCGGTATTACCGTTTATCGCGATATTGGAAATCAATACCGAGTAATATCGTTGGGTCTATAAAAAATATCGAATACCGAATATCGCCAAATACCGACATTATACTGTATTCCAGTGGTTTTCAACTAGTGGTCCGGGGACCACCAGTGGTCCCTGAGAGGGTTCCAGGTGGTCCCCAGCTAAGTTGGTTAACCAGATGTAACTCTTGAGAACGTAAAAATGAAACCAAATGGACCCTTGCGGGTCCATTTGGTTTCATTTTTACACTCTCAAGAGTTAAAATATTCATCATGTGAATTAGCCCCAAGTCTACACAACTAGAAGATTAATGGTCATGGGCAGAAGCAAAAATAAATCTTTAGTTTTGGGATCTGTGGGATCAATTCTGAGAACTAGGTGACTGGTGGAACGTGTCCAACTCTGATTGCACGCCATCTAGTGGCCAATACCGGTAATATCGAATATCGAGCTAATTAACACGTTATCAATACCGATATTAAAAAATCAATACCGCCCAAGACTCACTCACTCACTCTCTCTCTCTCTCTCTCTCTCTCTCTCTCTCTCTCTCTCTCTCTCTCTCTCTCTCTCTCTCTCTCTCTCTCTCTCTCTCTCTCTCTCTCTCTCTCTCTCTCTCTCTCTCTCTCTCTCTCTCTCTCTCTCTCTCTCTCTCTCTCTCTCTCTCTCTCTCTCTCTCTCTCTCTCTCTCTCTCTCTCTCTCTCTCCATGATATTTACATTGGAATGAATGAGCCTGGCTGGAAAGTGTCCTAGGGTGGACAAGAGGGTGGGGCTTACCTAAAAGTCTATTAAACCACACAAAACAAGGTCAGAACATTGGTTCCAAATAGACAAAAAAAAAAACTATGCTACGGTTGGTACTAAAATTAAGATGTTCCTCAACAATTCTGAACTAGAGTACTAGCAAGGAGTTGCTATTGAGCCATTAAACATGACAGCTTTGTGATCTGAACTGGAATAACCATGAAACGGACTAGAAATGCCTCAGCAACCACCTCCATTATGATCAATGCATTGTGGCTGAAGGGAAAGCCAATTGAACGTGGAGATGCGGATCGACCACGAGATTAAAGGTGCAGTCTTTGCTATGGGTCTGGTCCACAAGATTCGATGCTCTAAAATACCATGTACCTGTCTAAATACTTCCTAAATGTCAATGAGGTCCACTCCCACGACCCCAGAGGCAGTGCTAGCAACCATGTCCAACCCAGATTTGGCACAAACAAGGGACTTAATTCCTTCCGTTCATATAGCACCAACATGTGTAATGGCCTACCAACAGTCATTAAGACATGTGAATCCCTCACATGTGAATCACTCCTTCAAAACCACTCTCAAAGGGCACCTACAAACGGCTGCAATTGAAACTGGCCTCTGTAAAACAAAACAAAAATGTATACACGTTGTATAATCCCCCACACGCCTCTCTTCTTTGTACATTTCTCTTTCCCTTTTTACTTCCACTATGATTTTATCTCCATGATTTGCTGCTTCTCAGTTTACTGAAGTTATTATTTTGTACGTATTTGAATGTCTTAATGAAATGAACAAGTTGGCCACTATTGTAAACAAGTGTATTCTTAATTAGTGTGTCCAATCTTTTTTTTTTTTTTTTTTTTTGCTGTAGTTGTACTTGAATTGTACTGTAATTCTCCAAGCTGTTATCAGTGCTGTAGCAGTGTGTACTTGACTTGTACTGTAACTCTCATCTCTATTAATACAAATTTCATGCATGCATGCATTCATTCATTCATTCATTCATTCATTCATTCATTCATTCATTCATTCATTCATTCATTCATTCAGACAACATTATATTATGTGCTGTACTGTATGTATCCTTAAAGGCAGCACCAAATACATTAAAACCGTATTTGGTCAACTATTTTAGCCACGAGTTTGATTAAAAAAAAACAATGACGGTGCCATTTTGGGCCTTCATAGAAACATGGCTGCCCAAACATCCCTTCTCCGTGTCCACAAAAGGACGGTCAGCAGGTAGAACGTTGTAAAGACCGGCGTGTGAATCTGAAACGTACGGCTGCCAACAGCTGCTGGGGCCATAACATTTTTATACGAGGTATAAATATTCAAACCACAAACACAGCAACAAGCCGACACATTTATACCTTGTTAAATTATTTAAAGGCCTCGGTGGGCACAATCAACACATCTTGTCAACTTTCAGAGTTGCCGCCGTTCTCTCTCTCTCTCTCTCTCTCTCTCTCTCTGTCTCTGTCTCTGTATCTCTCTGGTTCTGTTAAGGGTGACATTACAGCTCATTTCCAACAAACACATTGTGTACTTGTCTCTGCTATCATGCATGCATGCAATGCATACACTATTAGACCACAACCATTAAAAACTCACCTCATATGGAACAAGTATTGTAAAGTTTGAATTATCCTTTTCTATCTGTAAAGTGTTTCTCTACACTGGATTATTATGAAAGAGATTCCTTGCTTGGATGCACTTACAGTACATGATGTGATCATGTATGATGTGTACATTCACATATACGCAGCCGTTGAGTGATATCCAACAAGCACTCACAGATAACCTGGGTGGAAAGGCAGCAGCACAAAACATGTCTCTAGTGGAGTTTTTATGAAACAAACAAAAAAAGTCATACAAATGTAGATAGAAAGCAGATAATTCAAGCTTTCTGTTTGGCTGCGAAGTTGGCCAGTTTGACATTGTTCAATACAATTAGCTAGAACTTTTCTGTTTGGACGAATGAGCTGTCAATGGGAAGTTTATACCTCCTTGTTGCATAAGGTCAATGTCTGAAGAAGCCCAACAAGCCAAACAAGATTAAGTCTTACACAGTGTTGGGGAAAGTTGTCTACTGTTCACATTTTTTCTTTTTTTTAAGTACTAGTTCCTTTCATACCATTCGCACCCGCAATGCATTATTCATTGAGCAAAAATACAGTAGATTACGTTCATGTTCACCCCAAATACAAATGTTTTCATGAACGCTCGTTCAACGAACGTGTTTGGGTACAACGCTGGTCTTACTCTTACAGTATGTACCTAAAGTACAACGTTGAAGCTTGAACAGTCAGAGCATAATGATGTGTCTGGTGAGTTGGATTTGGACTCAGAATGGCTGCCTGCTATACAGTCAGACGCCATGGTGCTGTGTTAGAACAGGCACATGAGGACACACTGTGAGGGATGAATGACTGAACATATGCACACACAGTCCTCCCATATGGTGCCGCAGAGATGGAGGGTGTGTGTGCATGTGCGTGTGTGCGTGCGTGCGTGCGTATGTGCGTGTGTGCGCGTGCGAGGCTCCATAGAGTCCTGCTGGTCAGCAGTGATTTCTTGTGGGCAGTGTAAGCACATATAACTTGAGTGCTGTACTGTACATGTTTTGCTGAGTATTTGCCCTTTACTTGCAGAAATTTGTATATTTTTGGCTGCCTTCCACTTCACTGTCAAATACAGATATTCCACTTTTTAAGGGATAAAATATGAATTGATCAAAAATACTCTACCCTGCATCTATTTCAAGTGGAGAATAGACATATTTTTATTAAACAATGTTTTATCATACATGGAAGCTATTGGTGGAGAGGTCTGTCTATCACGTGTTATGCTTAGCTGTGATTGGACCATAGCAGTTTGGGGAGGGGCTTACTGAAAGGTCTATTAAAGAATTAATTCAATCTTTTTGCTTTTACACGCTTTCACTTTCCTGTCACGTTTTTTTGTTGTTCCAAATACCGGCTTGAATCATGTTATTTGAATGTGTCTGAAGCATTCCTCCAGGTGGATTCATTCCGTAGCTCACTTCAAAGGCGAGATGAGCTCAACTCAAAGACCTCGAGGTCACATAACAGTGGGTGCTGAATCTCGACAAACTCGAACAACCCTTCCGCACACAAACACAAGTTGAAAGGTCTTTAATACGCCGCATGCAGCAGGCGACCAACAACTAGTGTTTTCAGCCTGTCGGCTTTTCATGACGGCGTTTCAATGCGTGCACGAGAATCCTCGCATAGCCGTCCTTGACTGCTGACGCAGATGCTTTTAAAACGTTGAGAGAGGATGGTTTCCTTTGTCGTTTACTTTTCGCAAGTACATCTCCTGTGGGAGTTGTATTGTTGGGGAAGGGGACAGTGGTATAGACTTAGGGGCTAGCTGTGCCCAAATACGGAATGCTCCCCTTGAGCTTTTTGAGTTACACCGTGGTGTGTGGATGTCATGTCCATCGATAGCTTGCATGCAGCTTTTATTATGATCTTACAAGCTCACAATGTATTGATCGTGACACACTGTGCGCCTCCAAATCGACTGCATGCGGTGCAATGCCTTATCGGTGCTTTTATGCCCTTCAGGGCGGAAATCGCTTTTGGAGTTCTTGTTGCTATGCACAGCAGTATATAGGCACAGTAGTAGTAGTTTCAGAAAACTTCCTAAATAGCCTAAAAGTGGTCCTACTTTGTAAATTTGTAAAGGGGTTTTGTGGTAAATAGTGGAGGCAGAATGTATGGAGTAAAATATAAAGCAATACTTGTCTCCACCAGGCGGTAACCATGGGGAAAGAGTATGATTTGCACTCCGTCCCTCCACCCACCTGCTCGTAACCTGCTAAACTTCTGCACTCTTGACCCAATCCATGCCAAACTGTGCACCCACACTCCCTGGAAGCCAATGACGAACCTCTGCCTCAAATATCTCACAACGGCCTGTCATAGCGCCAACATGAGGCCGATTTTGGCAGAGCACATTTCCGTAGGTTGCAGTGGTATTCAACCTTTTTCATACCTGAGCCCACTATTTATTCAACATTTGAGCCACGGACCACCATTTGATGACATTTTAGCCCCACAGACACCAAAACTAATGATTTCTTTTGGTTTTGTCCACAATTCCAGGCTAGATTTTGGAGAAAACAAAACATGGCAAACATACAGATCATTATTCTCCCGCATTCTCTAGTTGTGTAGACTTGGGCTAATTCACATGATGAAAATTTTACCTCTTGAGAGTGTAAACATGAAACCAAATGGACCCGCAAGGGGTCCACTTGGTTTCATTTTTTATGCTCTCAAAGAGTTACATCTGGTGAACTAACTTTCCATCATTTAGCCTGGGGGCCACCTGGAATCCTGTCAGGCACCACTGGTGGTCCTCGGAACACCTGCTGAAAACCCCTGCATCACACAATTCGGTATACACTCTCTGTATAGCCATGTGTTCAATATGGATCTGCACCACTTCCCATGTTGCATCCTGATTGAGCAAGATTGGCTTCCAAAGATCACTTGATCGTTCCGTTTCAAACAAAATTACACAAATCACAAAACTGGGCTGATGGATATAACATAGCAACTCCCGTTTGTACCTATAACTGCACACTCCCTAGAGGCCATACATGGCCCTGCATTCCACCACAACTGCCGATCATAGCTCTGCCATGAGGCCGATTTCTGCAAAAACACATTGTTTATAATCATCATCACAGATTTCATCCAAATCGCACGCACTTTGTTAAACATGAGCTCTGTAGTCATGTGACCAAGACGAGTCTGTTATCCTCCTGGTGGAGACCTGTGCCCAGAAAGGCACATTTTCTAGATATCATTCAAATGCAGTGAAGTGAACCAAGATTATTCAGTAAATATTCCAAAATAGGCGCCCCCCCATGCACCCCGCTGCTTTGCGGTTTCCGGCTGTATGCTATGACGCAGCGAATGGCCTGTTTACAACATGCACGCACTCGCACAGTAGCCTATATCCAAAGCAAGGCGGATGTCCTAATTATGGCAACGATATTAGCATAGCTTTGGTCTGTCATAGTTTTAAGAAACAAAAAGGGGGGAAAACAGAGGACGATAGTTTTAGAGCGAGAGGAAAAGTTTAAAGGAAGTTCATATGATAGTAGGCCAGTGCTGCTTACATAACTAATAGTATGTATGCAAATCTATGGGGGTGTGTATGCACGCTTGTATGATTTGAAGACAGTGTCTATGTGTCTCACTGATGAATAGTGTGTGTACTATAACCACTGTCTCCGTGGGCTGTGAACTCTATATGCCGCCATTACCGCTACGGTCGTTGAATTATTTATTTATTCATTCCAGTGTGACCTACATTTTCATGATCAATCGATGAAAGTGCGAGATGTGTGATTTTGAATTATGTCCGTGTGGTGCGATGGAGTGCATTCAGTGCGGCACGTGGCCCTGCAGTTTTCTTCAAAGGAGAAGGAATTTCCTCCACATTTTTCTAGACGTTTCAAAATGTTTTTATTATTTGAAAACCTCAGACAAAGCCAGTTGTAATTCGGTCCATCGACTCCCCCATAACAAGAATTTTCATCTGTGATTTGCTTGTATTAAACAACATTAAACGTATCAACACTGCAGCCATATAGAAAGTTTGAATTATCCTCTATCTGCAAAAAACATTTATTTAATAAAAATCCACAGTAGACATGTTATGAGCTACTTTCTGTCCATAAATAAAAGTGCTGGACTTTGGAGGCACCCGTTTGTATTAAAGGCTTGGGCTGGTGCCTCCTGCATTATGTGCAAATTCTAAACAGGTGGTACACAGGGCCGTTCAGTGACTAATGATGAGCGCTTCCAAACTGCAGTACTTAGAAAAAGAATCACATGCAGAGAATTTAATGACAGAAAGTAGCTCATAACATCTCTATTGTAGATTTTTATCAAACAAATGCTTTACAGATAGAAAGAGTATCCCCTCCCATACAGCTGCAATGTAGGTGAGTTTAACATTGTGTAATACAAGCAAATCGCAAGTGAAAATTCTTGTTATGGGGTAGTCGATGGCCCGAATTACAACTCTAGATTCAGCCCAATTATAAAAGAAAATCTCGAGTTGTATACAGGTATTGCAGCTACCCTGTCCCCATGTTTAAAATACCGAGGGAGGCGCTGATTCACCATGAAAATACACACAGCAGCACTCAGTTCCAACATTGTTGTGGCCAACATGGGGCGCCATTTCAACAATACCGCACCACTCACATTGATTTTTTTGTGTTTCACACTGGCATGTCCATTTTCACAATCTGTTTTTGCTGTCGTTAGTTTTGTTTTGTTTTTGTTTTTGTTTTTGTTTTTTTTTTTTTGCATTACGGCTTTCCGATCCGATCACGCGATCAAATTCAGAGTGGCCTGCCGACAGCCGTAATGCACGGAGTCTCCGTGATGAATAGAAAGATGTTTGTAGAGCATCCCATAAAGTGATTTTAGTGATGAATAGTTGCACGGTGGTGTCTCCCATGCTCTTTGCGAGGAGCGGTCTCTGCTGCACAGCTCAACTTGTGATTCATTGTCTAATTAGGGTGCATAACATGGAGAAGACAACACAACACAATTCCCTCAACACATGCACTCTCATCTCCCTCGCATGCACTCTTTTCTCACTCGCTGTTTTGTGTGCGCTCTCTCTCTCTCTCTCTCTCTCCCTCTCTCTCTCTCTCTAATGGCTAACTCAATAATATTCTCATAACCAAGCTCGGGCAGGCCTAGACAAACATAATCTTCTGGCCTCTTGGCAAAACACACAGAATGCTTGCACTCAATCACGCGCCCAACACATGCATGCGCACTACGCGTGCACGCTGTGCGCAAATATCCGTTAAGGGAATAAAATCCGACAAGCAGAACTAGCTAGCTCTCTGCAGAGAGACATACCGTGACACTATCCTGCTCCTTGAAATGGTTGCTGACTGTCTAGTGGAAACCTTGGTTGTGTATATTATGATTTATTAGAGCACTTGCAGTTCCATGAAATTTTTCAAAATATTGACGCTAGAGCGTCCAGCAGGTAAGGCCGATTTTACTTTGAAAAGACCCGACTAGGGTGTTTTCATGGCAAATGTTCATTGCCATGAACATTTATTATTAAATTAAAGGGGAATTCCACCCATTTTCAACATTTTCCTGAGAGTGTACAAATGGACCCGCTATGGGGCCATTTGTGAGTGTACAAACGTGAACCAAATGGATGCTAGCGGATCCATTTGGTTCCATTTGTACACTCTGAGGGGAAAAAAAGGTCCTAAAGAAAAATGGTTAAACAACTTGATTGCATCAAATTGTGTTTCACTATGTTTATGATTTTTTCCAGACCTCCATTTCTAGAAAACACATAATGGGGGGGGTGTTGTCCACTCAACATCTCTAAGGTTATCTTAATGGCATCGTGTTGAAAATGGGCGGGATTCCCCTTCAAACATTGTTCTTTATCTTATTTATGCTTGTTGTTCAAACGCAAAAGAAAAAGAATGCAATGTCATCACAGCTGAGCTCCAAAGTCAAAGTATTTTAACAATAGTAATCTCAGCCCTCCAAGTTTACAAATAAGTCTCTGTAATCCAAGTAGAAATCCAAATAAATATTCTCTCATGTTAGATTAAAACAAAGTTCTAAAACAAAAAGGCAATGCATGGCAAAGAAAAGGGACAAAAAGAAGTGTCTACCTCACCCAACCTTTAAGTTAGGATTCTTCTTCTGCTGGTTCCCCTTCTTTGTTTGTGTGTTTGTTTGTCACCAAACGAATCACTTGTTTCACAGCTTCAGTACATGGCCGACTAAATGTCCCAGGCACCATTTTGTTTAAATCTGTTCTGAATTATCTTTGAGTGCCTTGAAAAACTTATGTTTGTTAAAAAAAAAAAGAGCAAACACAGTCCTCCACAGTCTTTTGGAAGCAGCCCGGCGCCCCACTTCCTGTGCCTTTTATGGTGTCAAGAGAGTTCATCACAGCACCCCCCGATGGTCACCCTTGGTATATTATCCACAGATAATACTGTAGATCAGTGGTTTTCAACCTTTTTGACCCCAGGGACCACCGTTTATTCAGCATTTGAGCCACGGGCCACCATTTGATTACATTTTCACACCAAAGACCTAAAATTAAAGATTTTTTTTTTGTTTTGTTCACAATTCCAGGCTGTATTTTGCCAACAAGACAGGGTAAACTTCTTAATTAAGTGGTGCTAATTCAGATGATGAATATTTTAACTCTTGAGAGTGTGAAAATGAAACCAAATGGACCCGCAAGGGTCCATTTGGTTTCATTTTTACATTCTCAAGAGTTACATCTGGTTAACCAACTTTCCATCATTTAGCCTGGGGACCACCTGGAACCTTCTCAAGGACCACTGGTGGTCCCCGGCCCACCTGTTTAAAACCCTTGCTGTAGATGCTCCTGCGGTTTAATGTCACAAAACAACATACTTTCCTTGCACTAAACCAGTTGTTTTCAACCTTTTTTCAGTCGAGGGCCCTTTATTTATTCAGAATTTGAGCCACAGACCACCATTTGGTGACATTTTAGCCACACAGGCCCAAAACTAAAGATTTCTTTTGCTTTTGTCCACAATTCCAGGCTGGATTTGGGAAACAAAACGGTCAAACATGCGATCAAAATGACCATTAATCTCCTACATTCTCTAGTTGTGTAGACGTGGGCTGATTTAGATGATGCATATTTTAACTCTTGAGAGTGTGGAACCAAATGGACCCACAAGGGTCCATTTGGTCTCATGTTTATGCTCTCAAAGAGTTACATCTGGTAACCAGCTTTCCATAATTGAGCTGGGGACCACCTGGAATCCTGTCAGGGACCACTGGTGGTCCCCGGACCACCTGTTAAAAAACCCACTGTGTAAAATAACCAAGTACACCGTATAGGTACAATTGTTCTTGCTTTCATCAGTGTTTGCAATTTTCAACACTTTTACTTCCACCATGTTAACATTTCAGGAGAACACAGTCGTCCTTTTACTCCACCACAATCATATTCACACTTAAAGCTCCAGTTACTTTGTAGATTTTGATTTTGGCCATTTGAAAATAGACGATAAACAAACACCCAATGTGTTGTGATGCAACACACTGCGATCAGCTATTTTTCATTTTCAATTGAACTTATATTTGAATATGTGTACACTGCAGTAGTCGATACCTTTACTTACAGTACATAGTAAAGTAAAACATGCAGGAGGGGTACTTCTTCCATTACTGTGTGTGTGCGTGTGTACGTGCGTGCGCTCAGTCTCAGCGAGTGGAATTGGCCACTGCAAGAAATGTCATTTGGAAAATGTCACCATCTAAATGCCATTGCAGCTCTGCGGGTGTGTGTAGGGTGTGTCTCTTCGTGCAGGTCGGTGGATGTGTGTGCACTCGCATGCACACACACACACATACACACATGTCCGCATAGAGCAGGTGTCAAGCTATCAACAAACTTGGAGCCGTGTTTAGCTGGCAGAATGGTCTGGCAGTGCTGGGGATTCACTAATGGTGTCTCCCGGATTCACTGACAAAGCTGCAGCATTATGCATTTTGGCAGAATGGCACAACATCTGGCTCCAACTGGCAATCTTTATACAGTACCGCTCATGTATAACACATTTTGTTACCACAAGGTTTTATATTTATATATTCGTTTTACAAGCACGAAAACATCTCCCGCCTTTTGGCGGACAATATTTTGCTGCAGAGAATGAAAATGTAAGAAAGAAAGAAAGAAATGTTCCTGGGTGATGTATTGTGCATTGTCTTATTGTTTAGCTGGTTTATCGGCATAATATCTTCATTTATTCTTAGTCTAAACACACTGTTTAGTCTTAGTCCTATTTAATCTTCTGTAAAACCTTAGTCGATTTAGTCTTAATCTTAAAACTCATAAACACTCCATCGTGAAGTGATAAGATCTTCACCGTTTGCAGTTTTCTACAACCCCTAAAAGGTTATCACCGATTTTGTTGTTGTTGTTTTGGGGCTGTTTGCCTTTATTGATCGTCTCCAGGGAAGATAGACCTGGGAAGAAACGGAGGGAGAAGGGGAGAGACCTGCAGCAAAGGTCGTCATGAAGTGGACTCCAACATGCAACATGCTATCAGGCTAAAGTGTGGTATGCACCTGGACCCTTAAAGAACTCGCCACGGTGATGCACCTATCACCCAAACTGGAGTATGTGTGAGCCTTTAGTCTTTAACAAACCACACCACACAGGCCCCATATACCAGGGGTAGGCAACCTTTTGACATGAAGTGCCAAGATTTTTTTCCTTGACAATTCTGAGTGCCATCGCAAAAAAATACAATAAATTCCCTTATAGTCAATAAATAGTGTACTTTCACGGTTCCCACATTTTATTTGCCATTTTCTGCGGTTATATGCCATGCTTAGGCCATATTTATTTCTTATCATAACACTGGTAGATATTTTTTCTTTCATATTAGATTGATCAAAGTGCAACATTTTTTCCACATCAATAGAACAGGCCTATATTCATTGCAATATTAATATTTGGCCCATCAGAACAACTGAACACACTACTTTCACATAAGACTGGTCAATCTCCAGGCAAGTGATGCTTAACACTGGAAGTCTTGCTCCAGAACAAATTCATAGTCATCTCTCCATCTGGACAGAAATGTTTGTGCCTCTTTAGCCATGTTGGTAATGTCCTGCCACACGGAGCCAGCTGAGCCACAGCAACAACATGAGCGTAGTCACACACTCACACACAACCGGCGTCCTGCGAATATGATGTGATGTTAACAGTTGTACGGATACTTTTACTCAAGTACACATGTTCTCCACCAGAACCACCACTAATTGGCAAGGTATAGCCTTTCAGCACGGCAGCCCTGGCGTCTCCTCCAAACAGAGCTCCTATAAGTGGTCCACGATTTAACACGGCATGGAGAAACCCCTCGAGGGACCCCCGACAGAGCCTTACTGGCAACCCGACCAACGGATCAACGTTTTTAATCTGAACGTGCCTGCATGGCTAACCCGGATCAGGCCCAATGAGGCACCGGTTCAAGTTGTTTGGGGAGCAAGTGTGTAGGCCGTACCGCAGGGACATCCAGATCGAACCAGCAGCGGCTGACAGAATAAAACAGCCGCATGTGTGTGTGTGTGTGTGTGTGTGTGTGTGTGTGTGTGTGTGTGTGTGTGTGTGTGTGTGTGTGTGTGTGTGTGTGTGTGTGTGTGTGTGTGTGCATATGTGGGTTTGTATGTGAGTGTGCATGCATTATGGTCAGTGTTGTTGGCAGATTTTTTGGCTAGAGAGTCCAAAGCAATCAAGACTACAGAAATTGCTATCCCAGATCAGCCGCCCGTTGGACACAGACGAGGGAATTACAATCGCTTAGTCCCCAGCTTTGGTGTTGTGTGGATCAAGCTGTGGTGGGTATATACTGTACAATGTAGTAGAGCGACAATAAGCTCATGGTAAAATAAAATCAAATGGACCCTCCCGGGTCCATTTGGTTTCATTTTACGCTCTCAAGAGTTAAATTATATTTAAACATCTGAAATACTTCATCTTCAAGAATCTACACAATTAGAACATGAAAGAATTCTTATTTTGAACAACGTTTTACCGGTTTATCTCTCCTAAATTGTGGACACAAACTTGAAAATCCATAGCTCTCCCACTTTTTCGAGTCACATGTTACAAATACTGGATTGTGATTGTGTTTAAAAGAGCAACATCAAACCAGTGGTCCTTGGCTCAAATGCAGAATAGGTAGTGGGCCCTGGTATGAAAAAGGTTGAAACCCACTGATGTAACTAAAAAGACGTGCAACATACAGTAACAGCGCCCCGAGGGACTTCTTTCAACTACACATGGGGTCGAAGTGGTCAAACTATCAACTCGCACAACAGCCAGAATGCAGTGGAATATTATAGCCCAGATGAAGTGACCCGTAATGGGTCTACATTTATTCAATGAACGCAGCAGCATAACATTAATTTCAAGCATAGACAGATCAAATACAGCCTAGTCTACAATAGTTTGGCTAATAAATCACACACATGCGCCCGCATGCGCGTGCGCACACGCACACACACACACACACACACACACACACACACACACACACACACACACACACACACACACACACACACACACACACACACACACACAAACTTGAGTCGATGGATACACACCAACGGCTTCTCAGTCACACTTTGCAATGGACAAGGGCGGACTGGATTTGCTGAGCATGCACTGTGCTATTCCCTGGTCGTATACAGTGTTACGGGGTGGTCGGTACATATATAACTATATGTCCAATCTGAATAGCTCTGGAAAACCAGGTCTCCATAATGTTTGCCTTTAGGGAGTTATCATGTACTTTCACGATTGGTTATGTCCAGTGGAATGATGATTCTGGATGGATGGTATACCACTGTCAGGGTACACAGTATTGTACTAGGTAAGTGTGTGTGAAAGAGTTTTCAACCTTTTTGATACCAGGGCCCACTATTTATTCATAATTTGAGCCACAGACCACCATTTGGTGACATTTTAGCCTCACAGACCCCAAAACTAAAGATTTATTTTGCTTTTGCTTGACGACAATTCCATCCTGGATTTTGGAAACGAAACAGTCAAACATACAGACCAAAATGACCATTTCACCTACATTCTCGAGTTGTGTAGACTTGGGCTACTTCAGATGGTGAATATTTTAACTCTTGAGAGCGTAAACATTGCAGGTCCATTTGCTTTCATTTTTACGCTCTCAAAGAGTTACATCTGGTTAACCAACTGTCCTTCATTTAGACTTGGAACCACCTGGAACTCTCTCAAGGACCACTGGTGGTCCACGGAGCACTGGTTTAAAACCACTGTCCTTGTATTATAGACAAGCTGCAGTGATCTTGCCAGCCAACAAACTGGCTGGTATAGTAAGTTCCAGTGCATCCCTTAGCATTTCTCTCCAGACAAACTCATCCACATAGCTTGGAATCGTTGCAAAAAAGTGAATAACTCGGCTAAACGCCTGCTGTTCACTCCCCTCCGCTCTCTCTCTCTCTCCTTTCAAAGTTATACTTACCTATGGGGAAGTGAGAACTCCAGGAAGCTGCATGAATGTGAAGCAGTTTGGGGAACGGGTGGATCGAAACGGCGCACAGCGTGCTCAGCAAAAAAAATAAAAAAAAATCTCGTCCAGCATGAACTCCTATAGGTTGTTCGCTGTGTTGGCGCATTTATCGCTATATTTATCTTTTTTCCAGAATATCTAGTGCTTTTTGCTGGTGAGTTGGGGCGAAATTGGTTGACAGATGCCAGAGATAAAACCATTGTTTTTCACCATTTTTCTTCCTATAATAGAGTCCTCCTTCGTTCCTAGAAAGGACCATTGACAACCAAATGGACCCTTTTAGATCTGTAACTCTTGAGATCGTAAAATGATACGGTCTCAAGAGTTAAATCATATTTAATCATCTGAATTACCTAATTTTCAAGAATCTACACATTTAGAAAATGTAGAAGAATTGCTATTTTGACCAACATTTTGTCAGTTATTTCTCCTAAATTAGGCTGAGAGACTAATCTCAACATCAAACGGTGGTACTCCATGGCTAAAATGCGGAATAAACAGTGGGCCCTGGTATGAAACTGGTTGAAAACCCACTGCTCTAGCGCATTCTAGTGCATTTGGGAAGTGCCACTAGTGCATTTTGGATTTTGGCGGTTGGCAAGACTGGTTGTTCGGTCTCTACTTCGCAGATATACGAAAGGTCTCTAGAGGACCCCCGCAAAGGTCATCAATCCACCGACAATCTCAAACGTTTGTGCTGATAGATTAGCCTTCAGCACGTGGCACTCTCTCACATACCGTCAGCTACATAAATGCATAATGCTGCCGTCCACATACGCAAGATTGCTTGTGCACGTCGTGCACGCACAGACATACACACGACCTATGGGGGACGTAATTGAGAAGGTTTTGTCTTGCACACCTACATGTGTTGGAGGGAAATGCTGGGAGTAGCATGCTCTGCATGAGAGCAGACTGTCCATGAACTAGACGTTAAGGAAACTACTCATTCCCATGTCAAACAGACGACCAGGGAACAGATTTGGGATCCCTTGCAGGACCAAGGACCCAAAAATGTCTAACACTCGTCCCCCCACTGGATAAAACTGGCGGTGATAGCCCCACTCTGCCAAAACCGTGTGACATCATCGGGGATTTGAGCCACCCACCACCTTTTCAGGACATTTTTACCCCACAAACCGAAAGCTAAAGGTTTTGTTTGTTTCTGTCCACAATTCCAGGCCAGGTTTCAGAAACAAAACAGGTAAACATAGATCAAAAATGATCATTCTCCTACATTCTCTAATAGTCTATACTATTAGGATGATGAATATTTTAACTCCTGAGAGTGTAAAAATGAAATCAAATGGACCCGGAAGGGTCCATTTAGTTTTATTTTTACGCTCTGAAAGAGTTACATCTGGTTAACCAACTTTCCATCATTTAGCTGGGGTCCACCTGGAAGCACTGGTTTCACCAGGACCACTGGTTGAAAACCACTGCTACAGGAGTTTGCTGGTAACAGGAGTTTCCTGTGATATACAGTATTTCATTCTTTTTTGCGCAGCGAAAGCATGTGTAGAGTGCATCTATAGAGTGTATTACACAAATCATGAATGACTTTTTCAATTGTGAAAATAACTAACACCCACATGCAAGTGTAATCAATGTAACTAACACGCGCGCGCTTGCACGTACAGACAATCAACGGTCTGAAGGGTGTCAAGGAACGACACGACTCTCCCCGCGCTTGCGAGATGTTCGCCCGTCCTTTTTAAAGACAAAAGCCTAGCCTGAGGGCTCTGCTTGTTCATGACATCGATCCGTTCCAATTAATTCACAAAGACATGGCGGAGAGGAGAGGAGAGGAGAGGAGAGGAGAGGAGAGGAGAGGAGAGGAGAGGAGAGGAGAGGAGAGGAGAGGAGAGGAGAGGAGAGGAGAGGACATAACTAAGAGACAGCGGGAGAGAGAGAAGAGAAGCAGAGGCAGAATAATTGATCAGCGCTGGACATGTTCAGGACGACCTAACATGATACCGCTTGCCGATTAGTTCGGTATAGGTCTGACCTGACGTGCACGCGCATGCACACATACACTCACAACACACACACGCACACACACACACACGCACACACTGCAGACACGATGGAGAAATCCTCAGGGACGCTGCAAGACTGGACCTCTCTGCTGAGATAGCAGAAGCAGGCATGTACTCACACACACACACACACACACACACACACACACACACACACACACACACACGCGCGCGCGCATGCATGCGATCCACGTGAACCTTTTGCTGACATAACAGTCCTTCACTCCTTATAGTGTCTCTATTCTGGCCCTAAAACGAGATGAAATTAAAGCCCACCTATCAGAGAGAGCATGCATGCAGCAGCCGTGCATGGCCACTTATCATCATCATCACAGAGCTGCATTATTGCAGCGATCAATCCGATCGATCGCACCCCGGCCTGGGTCAGCGTACAGTTCCTGTTTATCGATATATGATGATGAAAACTTCATTTTTCAAGGTTTGACAGAACGAAAAAAACAAGTGTAGCCCATCATTTCAAGGTACCCCAGTTTGACATGCAATCTACAGACCCCAATTTAATGCAGTGCAGAGCCATCTCGTAGAAGAGTTGCGACATTGAGGGGGCAGAAAACAGATGGTCAGGTGGTTCATGCCCTCGCGCGAGCCCATTCTGTAACGTCTGCTTGTCCCCTTTTGTGCTGGATGCATCGAGCCTCGACACTTTGCTAACTTGTATATCTCTTTTTAGCGCACAACATGGCCATGCCACAGTAACATAAATTTAGGTATAGAACTGCAACTCAGAATATGCATTGCCATGTCTTTATCACAACTGAATCTCTACTCGCATCGGTGCTACTAAATGAACTTTCTAGTCGCAAATGCGAGCCCATATAGTCGCACTGTCAAGCCCTGTCTGTGTTCTCCTAGAAATGGAGCTCTGAAAGAATCATTAACAATTCTTTCATTATCATGTTAAGGATTTTTCTTTTAGGACCTACTTTTCTGAGAGCATACAATTGGAACCAAATGGATCGTACAGATCTACAAGTTTCAAACGTGCCGCAAATCTGCCCTGTGTTTGTGTCGCTGATGGTGTCGTACGATCAATCATAGGGCATTCTTTCTTTTTAAAGAACTCGATAAGAGGTTTTTGCCCGACAGCAACAATCATATACAGTATAATTATGCCAAATAATCTGTGTGTGTGTGTGTGTGTGTGTGTGTGTGTGTGTGTGTGTGTGCTTGCGAGACAGAGTCGCTATAAGCTCTAAGCCGCAGCGGCGGTGACAGGCGTGACAACGATAGAATCGCGGCGCAGCGACCCTTTTGGCGCCGTCTTTCTGCAACGGATAAAAGGCTTAACACGCTGCCTGCCAGCGCCTCTTGCCTTTATACTGCATTTATGCAGCAAGAAAAAACTTACACTGCTTTCGTCGCCACCAGGACAAGCAAGGAGCGTGCGAGGCTGTTAGAAATGAACGGGTGCCGTCACAAGGTCACATGACGCCGTGGGTTATACTGTCAGCGCCGCGTCAGTGTTATGACGCGCTAAATTGAACGATTAATTGGTGTTTTTGGCATTAAAGATCCGCGCATCATCATCAGCCACATGAATCTAATGCGTATTTCTGTTTGGCTTGGGGTGGAGAGAGAGAGAGAGAGAGAGAGAGAGAGAGAGAGAGAGAGAGAGAGAGAGGGAGAGGGAGAGAAAGCAAGAGAGAGAGTTTTCATTGAATATTAAAGTCTGTGATCTAGAGGGACTTCACTAGAAATGGCATATCATCGATGACAAAAGTAAAAAAAAAAAAAAAAAAAAAACAGAAACAGAAACAGAAATGACAACTCATCCCGGCGTGGAGAATTGTGAACAAACAACATGACACGCTCATTACACATGTGCACGCACACATGCACGCACACACACATTTCGGCAGATGGATTGTCAACCTCTGAGTGCATTGTCTCATTTGCAGGTCTGTGCGCGCGCGCGCACACACACACACACACACACGCACACACACACACACACACACACACACACACACACACACACACACACACACACACACACACACACACACACACACACACACACACACACACACACACACACACACACACGTAATCTCCCACAGTGCAAACAGAGGCCTGGCTACGGAGCGACTCCCCTCCCCTAATTGGCGTCAGAGACATGGAGGAGAATTGGAACAGTAGCCTTGTGTCTGTCATCACACTATTATACAGACACAGAGAGAGATATGGAGACACATGGAGAAAGACACAGACATTAGGGTGACTGTGTGCTATAGCAGGCATGTCAAACTTAAACACACAATGGGGCCAAATTATAAAAAATGATACAAGTCGGAGCCGCCGGACTGTTTCTAAAAGCTCTCTTGAAGGGGAATTTCAACCATTTTCAACATTTTTACCATGTCATTAATATACCTTGGCTTAGAGATGTTGTGTTGGCATGATAAAAAGTTCCCCCCCATTCTGTTTCCTCAAAATGCAGGTATGAAAAAAAAAAACATTAACGAGGTGAAACATAACTTGATGATGTCATCAGGTTGTGTTTCTCTTTTAGGACCTTTTTTTCTTGGAGTGTACAAATGGCGTTCCTTTTGTACGCTCTCAGAAAAAAAAAAAAAACTTGAAAATGGGTGAAAATCGGTGCTTTCAAAATCACTGGCAAACACTAGCATCCCTTGCTCTCCAGTACACAGTAATTATTTTTATTTTTGTTTTATTATTTAACTTTTTTATATATATATAAATGGCAAGAAAAAGACTAAACTATGAGCTACAAATTCATACATAGAGATCAGGCTGATGATTTGCATTCTCGACCGTAAACAAATTATAAAACAAATCAGCAGAGGACGATCAAAGCCAGAACCACGCCACGTCCTCCTAGCTCATGAGAACGCTGAGAATAAATAGATAAAAAAGCAACACAAAAAGCCTCAAACTGCGAAGAGAGAGATAACAGAGAAGGATTAAAGCCATAAGACAAGATCATCATCAAACTGTGTGAAGTGGATCACAAATCCCTCCTGCTTTCATCTCCATGCTTTAGGTAGGACATTGTTGCTACGGGGTCTGCAGGAACCTCATATCTCGTGTCGCACTTTTTATGACCCACATTGTCACGCGAGAGTTGCAAAAACAGCTCGTCTGCGTGTTTTTTTTTTTGTGACCACTGGCGGACTGGAGCCCAAAAACAGGCCGGGAAATCATACACCAGTCAATGTCTTGTGAATGCAATTTTGGCCACACTTACCAACTATTTTGTGCATTACGATTATGAATACAGCCTCATTACCATGTAAAAACAATGATGCTCAAACTGGATTCTATGTGTATGCCTTCTGGCTGGCCTGGCTGGTCTGGCTTTAAGAAATCCTGCTAATTTATTTTTGCCGCATAGAAACGCTGCACTGGTACTACTTACTACTTTGCCTGGGCCTGGCCCGCCCTGGACTTTTCTCAAAAAATATAAAGAGATCAAATAATTAATGAATATATAAATAAATACATGATGGCCTGGCCAAGTTGGTATAAGACACTGTTCTATAGGACAGAAACGTGGGTCAATCCGCCCGTGGTTGTGATGCATCACAGGCATTATTGCTCGAGTCTTTAGTGAAAGTATTGAAGGTTAAAATGAGTCTCTGAAATCGATCTGGAACAAGTCGACATGTTGTGAACCGTTGCTGTGGACAAGTCGCATTCAGCATTTCAGGAGGCAAGGTTAAAGGTGACCTCTGAGATGCACTGGAGTAGAAAGTAAAAGTACTGAAAACTGGAAATATTCAAGTAAAGTACATGTAGTACTTAAATAAATAAATATACTTAGTAACCAGCCCCATCCACTAAACAGGGCCGGATCTAGAGGGGGGCAGAGGTGGGCATGCAGAGCCCACCCAAACGTGCATCCTGCCCACCCAATGAAAGGTAATATCAATGTTTTTCAACAAGTGGTCTGGGGACCACCAGAGAGTTCCAGGTCGTCCCCAGCTAAATGGTGGAAAGCTGGTTAACCAGATATAACTCTTTGAGAGCGTAAAAATGAAACCAAATGGACCCTTGCGGGTCCATTTGGTGTCATTTTTACACTCTCAAGAGTTAAAATATTCATCACGTGAATTAGCCCAAGTCTACACAACTAGAGAATGTAGAAGATTAATGATCATTTTGATCTGTATGTTCAACTGTTTTGTCTCCCAAATCCAGCCTGTGGACAAAAGCGAAATTTGTCCTCAAATGTTGGTCCTCCGTGGCTCAAATACCTAATACATAGTGGGCCCTGGTGTCAAAAAGGTTGAAATCTCTCTCTCTCTCTCTCTCTCTCTCTCTCTCTCTCTCTCTCTCTCTCTCTCTCTCTCTCTCTCTCTCTCTCTCTCTCTCTCTCTCTCTCTCTCTCTCTCCTCTCTCTCTCTCTCTCTCTCTCTCTCT
Source organism: Benthosema pterotum (assembly GCA_039105355.1). Classification (NCBI taxonomy): domain Eukaryota; kingdom Metazoa; phylum Chordata; class Actinopteri; order Myctophiformes; family Myctophidae; genus Benthosema; species Benthosema pterotum. The sequence goes on along the minus strand of CM076982.1, from coordinate 30,121,069 downwards.
CCTCTCTCTCTCTCTCTCTCTCTCTCTCTCTCTCTCTCTCTCCTCCTCTCTCTCTCTCTCTCTCCTCTCTCTCTCTCTCTCTCTCTCTCTCTCCCTCTCTCTCCCTCTCCCCCTCTCTCTCTCTCTCTCTCTCTCTCTCTCTCTCTCTCTCTCTCTCTCTCTCTCTCTCTCTCTCCCCTCTCTCTCCCCTCTCTCTCTCTCTCTCTCTCTCTCTCTCCCTCTCTCTCCCTCTCTCCTCCCTCTCTCTCTCTCTCTCTCTCTCTCTCTCTCTCTCTCTCTCTCTCTCTCCCCCTCTCTCCCCCTCTCTCTCTCTCTCTCTCTCTCTCTCCCCTCTCTCTCCTCTCTCTCCCTCTCTCTCTCTCTCTCTCTCTCTCTCTCTCTCTCTCTCTCTCTCTCCCCATCCCCATCCATCTCTCCCAGGCTCTACCTCGGCTCAGCGGGGGACCTGCCGCCCGTCAGCCATGTTTCTAATCTAATGATGCATCGCCGCCGAGGAGCAAAAACTTGACAGTGAACAGCCTTCTTGCACTCTCTTTCTCAAGCTGACACACACACATACACACACACACACGCAGTCACACACACACATGCAGAGCAGTGGCGCGCCATGTGTGCGTCACGTGTCGAGCCACAGTCGATTGGATGTGCAACACACGCGCACACACACAGACACACACGCACGCGTCATGAGCTATTTTTGGTGCACGATCAGGGGCGGATATAACATGTCCCATTTGGGGGGGGCAAATGGGACATGTTATTGGGATGCTTCGCGCCACGGGCGATGAAGCATCAATAATAACATCAGTTGTTGTTGAAGTTGCAACAGACACGCAGCATGCATAAAGCTAAAGGTCTGACTTAGAGAGTTTTCTGTTTTCACTGATGAAATGCTGTTGATTTAGTGGTGACACAGCTGTAGTTAGCAGTAGAAGTGTTTCAAATGATTTTAAGCACTGAAATATCTTGGGTTGTCTTGGGGTGCATGCCATCATGTTTGGTGGGGCAGTCAGGGCATTTAGGGGGGCATTGCCCCTTTAGTTCTGGGGTCTGTGGGGCTATAAAATGTCATCAAATTGTGGTCCGTGGCTCAAATACTGAATAAATAGTGTGCCCTGGTATCAAGTCTCAAGTCTCAATGGGTTAAACTCGGGAGGAACTCACACGAATATAGTGTATATATAATACAAACGCAAACGTGCGCAGTGTGCGGACAAAAACGAACATATGGCACCGTTATGGCCCAATTGCTTGCTGACAAGCGGTGTTGAACCAAAGTTCAGCGGCAGACTGCTTTTCAAAGCCAACAATGATGGTGCATGACAGCCATCGCCCCTGGGGGCTCACACACACACACACACACACACACACACACACACACACACACACACACACACACACACACACACACACACACACACACACACACACACACACACACACACACACACACACACACAGCTATGGCCTCTGGAGGCCTGCTTGCCTGCTATACGGTGCTTGAAAGCAGTGCGTGGGAACATATGGTTACACACGACACGGCAAACACAAGTTAATGCACTGACATGCCCGCACGCACACGCCAAACGCACACCCTGTACAGTACTCACGCACGCACACGAGCGAGCACAGCAGTGATGCTACTGTAGTGTTACGCTGTATTTTAAAGGGATAGTTCAGATTAAGTTAAGCGTTGGATTAACCCATTGTAGACTATCCCGATTCTAAAAATGTCTTTGAAATACTTACCTAAGTATATTGAAAAACTTCAAATTATTGTGTAACACCATCAAATTTTTGACATTTTTTGATACTGTGCATACTGTACAGAAACCATGTAGGGTTCCCGTCAACTAGGGTAAAACTACCACTAGGGGTTCCCGTCTACTATGGGTTAAGGCAGGGGTTTTCAACAGGTGGTCCAGAGAGGAGAGGATTCTAGATGGTTAGAAGTTCAAGTATTCATCATCGGAATTAGCCAAAGTCTACACATAGAGAATGTATAAGTTCAGTCAGTTTGAGCTGTATGTTTGCCTGTTTTGTTTTTTTCCGAAATCCAGCCTGGTATTGTGGACAAAAGCCAAATGGTGGTCCGTGGCTCAATTGCTGAATAAATAGTGGGCCCTGGTATGAAAAAAGGTTGAAAACCATTGGATTAAAGCATGGTTTAAAGAATGGAATCAACCGATTGCCGCGTTCCTCGAGTATGGCGCAGTGGATGGCAGGTAGGTGGCGCCCTTGGCACTAAATGTGTTAATACAGTAGCAACCACTATAAAATTGACGATCCATAGGCTTAGAATGCATCACACTGTTCTCAGCCAGAACATTAGAAAACTTTTACTTTTAGTACTTTTAACGTAAATTTTGACTTTTACTGAAGCATACTTCTACCAACACACACTCCATCTCCCCAGGGTAACCTAATCTGTATGTTGCGTGCCAACACACGCTTGTTTTGTTTTATTTTGTTACTGGGAAATGCAGACCTAAAATACAACTTTTTATTCCCGCACGGAGTCTGCCATGGGGTTCACTCATGAATTCTTTTTGCACTGCACCGTATTTGAATTCATCCGCTGTAATTTCTGGTTTAAACAAAACACGCCAAGACATCTCTGGAGGGAACACGACTTCAAACATGTCTCTGCTTTGGCCTCTTAATGGCCCCGTCGTCGCTTTGTAATGGATATGTTCTCCATTTACCATGTTACAGCGACATCTGGTCAAATATCAGCTGCATCTCATAACAATTATATCGCTGACAATCAGACAACACAGTGCCTCATTAGTCTGTCGGCTTATCTTGATCAACATGGTCACTCTATCTGCTGTTTAGATGCATCTTCGCGTTATTTCGCTATTATTTTTCTATTATTTTCTCCTTCTTTCCTGGGAGCTGAGGAAATTAATATTCTGCGGTAGATAACATTTGGTCTGAACTAATGTTGTCAATTTTAAACATTGTTGCCTGTGTTAATGTAATATTGTTTTTTAAGTTGCATGTGAACCCCCAAGCATTGTATAATAATAACTGAACCCCAGAGGTTATTACAATTAGCATGTTGTAAATTAACTCCTGGTAATAGAGGCAACTTATTAGCCAAACATAAAAAAATATATAGATAACTATATTGTTTGATGCTGCAGCTGTTTCCCTGCAAAAAGACATTTGCTTCGCCCTGCAGACGGTCCAGAACTTTTTTTCAACAGAGTTCTGGAGTGTCTCTCTCTGGTTTCATGTTTACACTCTGAAGAGTTATAATATGCATCATTTAAATAAGCACCACTTAATTAAGAAAAATCTGCACAATTAGAAAATGTAGAAGATTAATGATCATTTTGATTTGTATGTTTGACTGTTTTGTTTCCCAAATCCATCCTGGCATTGTGGACAAAAATGTCCTCAAATGGTGGTGCGTAGCTCAAATGCTGAATAGTGGGCCTTGGATATCAAAAAGGATGAAAACCACTGATTTAAAGGATGGGAACCAATGTGGGTTTCCATCGAAGCAGTGGTTGTGAATGAATCATGGCTGAAGTGGTTTCTGGTTGAAAAGTGACATCAGATTGCATCAATCAGGAATAAACGGAATACATCAGACTGTGGCGCCTTATAGCCACATCACATCACATCTGTGTGTGTGTGTGTGTGTGTGTGTGTGTGTGTGTGTGTGTGTGTGTGTGTGTGTGTGTGTGTGTGTGTGTGTGTGTGTGTGTGTGTGTGTGTCCTGTCACTCTGTGACGTTAGCCTCCCCACTGGGAGAGTTGTTCATCCACAGAGCAGGTTACCCACAGTGCACTGCTGCTCCGCCACAACGCACAGGGGGTTGATGACTCACTGTCGACACCCTGATGTGACACATCGCTGTCTTCATCTCTCTGTGTCTCTCTGTGTGTCTCTCTGTCTCTCTCTCTCTCTCTCTCTCTCTCTCTCTCTCTCTCTCTCTCTCTCTCTCTCTCTCTCTCTCTCTCTCTCTCTCTCTCTCTCTCTCTCTCTCTCTCTCTCCTCTCTCTCTCTCTCTCTCTCTCTCTCTCTCAACCACTGAACACAAAAGGAAGAGGATAAAAGAATAGATGATAATGAATGACAGATAAGGAGAACAGAGGAATTGATTGACCTTTCTGTTCTCTCTGTCTCTCTTCTCTCTCTCTCTTTAGAGAAGGCCTCGACTTGTGTCCATGGCTGAGGGAACATGGGGTGCTGGGGGGGCTGGAGCACCTGCTCCCCTCAAACACAGCACCCCCTCAGACAGGAGCTAAAAGCACCCCCTCCACCAGCACAGCACCCCCAAAACAGGAGGAAAAAAATAACATAAAATAAAAAATATATAATATCAATAATAATATGTCACTTTATTATAATGGAGACTAAAATAAAATATGCATTTTTGGTGGGGTGTTTGTTTTTATATTCGTCATTACCTCTGCTCGGCTGCTGACGCTGTTTCGGCTATTTCCGGCTATTTCCGGTTAACTTTCCTTTGCTCACGGTGCGCGCCGTTTGAATCCACCGGTCAGCTGGGCCTAACAGTGAGTGTTGTGTTGTCAGTCAGCATGGCTCAGAAGCGGATAAGTGATTTCTTTGGTGGGCCCAAGCCCAAAACAAAAGTTGTTCGTCCCAGCAGCAGGAATGTACAGGGGACGAGTGCTAACTTTGTTGAAAAGGATGATAATGTCGTGGATCGATCAGTTGTCGGAGGGAGAGGAAGCAGCACTAGTGTTCAGCAGGGATGAGGGAATTCATCGCCGTCACCCCGGAGCGCAGGAGCACCTTTGAAGTATAACGAGGCTAAAGCCTTTACTATTTAACTATAATATTTCTCACTAATATTTACGAATATGGGAAATATGCGAGAAATAATATAGTATTAACTAATTACTATGGCCGCCGTGCCAACTGAACTGCTGCCTGCTGCTGAAATTTAACGTGAGATATTATGTACTATTGTGTTCTGTTCGATTCTGACGGGGAGGGCTGTGTGACGATGATGATGATGATGATGATGATGATGATGATGATGATGATGATGATGATGATGATGATGATGATGATGATGATGATGATGATGATGATGATGATGATGATGATGATGATGATGATGTGAACACACGGGTCGCCGAACCCAAGCGCGCTGCGCTGTCAACTTGTTGCTGTTGGGACTTATAAAAACATACCTCCTACTGGACCTCAGCTCCTCTGTTTAGCCTATAATTTATATTTTTTGCGCCTTGCTAAATCTCATGTGGACTAAATAGGCATATGCCCGTTTATGATGGGTTTGGAACTGTCAGTTGTTTGAGTTTGTGTTGCTGTTGAGCGTTTGTTGTGATTATATATCCTGCGTGAGGATTCTGTAGGTCTATTCATTCAGCCTATATGTTCAAAACAAGTGATTTATGTAGGCCAGGCCTAATAAATATGCTATTTCACATTATAGGCAACTTGTTCATAACTTGTGTGTGGAGAGGGAAATTAAAGAGTACTTTAACACGCAAAAATGCGCGTGCATGAAACGCGTGCACGCGCATTTTTGCGCACCCCCGCTTCCATGCTCAGCCCCTGCTACTGTAAAATAGTTCCCGCGGCCATGCTTGTGTCAGGAAAATGTGCTCTTTTCTCGTCTTCTCCCGTTAAATAAAGGCTTCATTAAAAAATAAAACGTAAAAAACACGTATGATATGTAGGGCTGGGCAAAAAAAAGTCGATATGCCAATATATCGTGATACACAATGCCATGATTTCAATATCGTATCGTCAGGTTGAAAATCAATTATTTCGATATTTATGCATTTATTAATTTGTTCATGTCAGAAAGACTGACTGACAGTCATCCGGCTACATTGAAGCGTAGGATTAAAGTTTTCATTGTATAGATTGTTTCAAATTGCTTTAAAATGTTGTAGTTGATTGAACTTTTCATGTTTAAAAATATTTTAAAATGTTCTAGTAAGATGAAAGCAAAGTTATTTGTTGGAAAATACCACAATGTGTTGATATATCGAAATAAATCAGAACATTATTAAGAATCGCAATATATATTGATTTGGCACACAAGATATCGATATCATACTGTATCATGAGGTGAGTGAATCGCTCCACCCCTAATGATATGCATATATACGATAAACATGTGACAGTTCATCGTTCAATACAAGCCGAGGTAAAGGGGAAGAGAGAGAGAGAGAGAGAGAGAGAGAGAGAGAGAGAGAGAGAGAGATTGAAGCGTTTATTTCACAGTATGCAAAATGGGCGCTTTTCGGAGCACAAGTCAATACAAAAAAATGCTACTTTGTGGATGAAACCTGCATGATTAAGTACTAACACTTGTTTACAACAGGGCCCACATTTTTCCTCTTCCCACCGAGAGAGAGAGAGAGAGAGAGAGAGAGAGAGAGAGGAGAGAGAGAGAGAGAGAGAGAGAGAGAGAGAGAGAGAGACAGGGGCGGATCTAACATTTCCCATTTGGGGAGGGCAGGAGAAAATGGTATGGGGGCGATGAAGTCGCACCCATACCATTTTTCGTTACAGGACTTACAGTATATTAGACAATTAGACAGCATGCATGAAGCTACAGGTCTGGCTCAGAGAGTTTTCTGTTTTCAATGATGAAATGCTGTTGGTTTAGTGGTGACACAGCTGTAGTTAGTAGCAGTAGTAGTGTTTCAAATCATTGTAAATATAAGCACATTAATTTGGAATACCTTGGGTTGTTTTGCATGCCATCAAAGGCAGACTGGCATTTAGGGGGGCATTGCCCCCCCCATGCTAGATCCGCCCCTGGAGAGAGAGAGAGAGAGAGAGAGAGAGAGAGAGAGAGAGAGAGAGAGAGAGAGAGAGAGAGAGAGAGAGAGAGAGAGAGAGAGAGAGAGAGAGAGGCGCTGGCGGTGGTGACTATAACGGATGTCTTCCGTAGATGCAGTTTGTCCCTTAGATTTGTCAACTGACACCCAACCTCACACTCAGCACTTTTGGTGGAAGAGGGACTGCTGGGCTCTTCCCCCCGTGAGAGACACAAACACACACACACACACACACGCACACACGCACGCACACACGCACGCACGCACGCATGCACGTGTCTTACAGTACATGCCAAGAATAAATGGGAACTGTCCTTCTGATCTGGCAGCCACACATGGACTCAGTATAGTAATTCTTTCCTTTACTACAGTAATATCCCACTGCGTGAGATTGCGGATTCGCACATTTTTGGGGGGAGGAAGTCACTAAAGAATTGCAGCTCAGCGTGGCTTCAGTTAACACAGTGGTTTTCAACCAGTGGTCCGGAGACCACCAGTGGTCATTGAGAAGCTTCCAGGTGAGTTAAAATTCATCATTTGAATCAGCCCAAGTCTACACAACTAGAGTATGTAGAAGATTAATGGTCATTTTGATCTGTATATTTGACTGTTTTGTTTCCCAAATCCAGCCTTTAGTTTTGGGGTCTGTGGGGTAAAAATGCCCTCAAATGGTGGTCCGTGCGTGGCACAAATGCTGAATAAATAGTGGTCCCTGGGATCAAGATGGTTGAAAAACCCCTGATTTAGATGAACGCATGGCACAACGCTAACATATACACTAATTAGATCAAATCGAAATAAGGGCCTCATGTGGGTGACCCCCACCCACCCCCACCCCCAAAAAAGTAAATAAATAAATAAATCCAAATAAATAAATAAATAAAAAGCTTAGCTGGAGGCGTTATCTGCCAGAACACAACACAACACAAGGCTCTCTGCGTGGCAAAACCAGCAGCCATTACAGCCTGCTCAGCCAGACAATCAAATAGCCTCCTTTGTGTTTAACACCTTTGTGTATGATCAATTCTAGTTTATGATGCTAGATTCTAGTTCCTCACAGTATACGGTAGAGTCTAGTTTCCTCTCAGTAGGACTGTGTACTGAAGATAGATTTCCAGTTTCTGACACTAGATTCTAGTCCAAGACCTAGATTCTATTTGTGACACGAAATTCTAGCTGGCATGAGGTTCTAGTTTTTTTCTGAAAAACTGTGTCAGAATTAACATACCATAGGAAGGGAAATATCTAAGGCAGAACCCACTACGAACATGCTGATCCCCCAAAAACTTAAAAATGGTCCAAATAAACATTCAAGGCAGCACTTAAAATGAACACAACATAATGCCACTCTGCGCGCCAGCCGCTACAGCTTCCAAAAACACAAAACCCTCTTAAAGAAGAAACTGTGGAATCTCTTTCTAGCCGTAGACCAGATAACATGCGGCAGATTAGACTGCAGCTGGGCAACAACGCATGCGCATGCAGCAGAAATGACAAACTTTGCCAGCGCCGCCACCGCCAGCTTTCACACACACTACGCTCATGCGTGCAGACGCACACACACACACACACACACACACACACACACACACACACACACACACACACACACACACACACACACACAACACACACACACACACACACACACACACACACACACACACCACACCACACACACACACACCACACACACATGCACCATGCACTCGAGTGCTGAAGATGGACTTGAAGTGGCCCGCAGGGCGACCCACAGAGATAAGTAGCGCATATGCATATAATGACAAATGGAGAAGGGGATGACACACAATTCACATAACGACTCAAAGGGAACTTATAAATATCTCTGATAATAATCCACACCCTCTGCGTTATGTTTCTCACAAGGGCCAAGGATATAGTATGTTCACTCGTGGACAAAGTTTATACTCAAGGATAGTATGCTCATATATATCCCTAGAATATTTAACTTATTTTTTGTTACACCATCACTAAACATCAGTATATTTTTACCCAGTGTACTCTTCTTTAATATTTTATCTTGACTTTTCGCAAAAAAAAAAAAAAAAAAAAAAAAAAATCATGGGGGACCTTTCATGCACTTTTTTATTCCTTAAAAAAGAGGAATTAGTTTGGCAACTTCTGCCAGACATTCCTAAGACCTGTAGGATTAGTACAGCGAAGTAAAAAAAAAAAATAAAAAGTCCATTGTGGATAAATGGGATCTTTCTCTATCACACTATCAGTAAACATTCAGCTGAACACCCGCATGACAACAAAGCAGGGATGTGTGCAGAGAAACAAATGCACATTCCACAGTATGATGCCACTGAGAATCATGAAACTATACTGAAAGAAGAAGAAAGCACAGGTGAATATAAAGACTGCTACGGCGAGGATATATTCAGACGTGTTCACACAAGGGTACTCCATTTTCAATTCACAAGTACTTCTAAAGGCGTACATATAACACACTCATAATAATCATCATACATACAGTTAAAGAAAAAAAGAAAAGAAAAAGGGGAAAAAACAAACAAAACAGTAAAGCATGGGGGTATACTGTTGCAGCCATCCGTAGGTGCCTTGCTTTTTCAAATCGGTTTCAGGAGTAGGGATTCACATTTCTTGATTAAAAAAGAAAAAACATCAATGCCTCACGACTACAGCTGAGCCTTCAGAATAAAGGGAAGGAGGTAATTCTTCTTTAAATCCACTCTAAATTAAAACAGAAAAGAAAACAAAAGACGAAAGGTGGAATTGGTGGAATTGATCTCATCCTTGCCTGCACAGAGGATAGTGTGCATGGGCGGCGTGGCCATCGGGACCACCGGGACTTTTCCGGTGGCCTGCGCCACCTAGTGGCCTGGACAGGGTACAATTTTTTTTTTTTTTTTTTTTTTTTTTTTTTTTTTTTTTTGAAACCTCCAGGGCAGGCCAGCGCGACAGGCCCAGGCCAGCCCAGGCCAGGCAAACTAGTGTTTCTCCTTCCAAAAATAAAAGGTGTTCTAGTACTACAGAGTTTAGTTAAACAGTGTGAGTGACTGAGTGTAACCTGATACCCTGCACCAGTGCACCTGCATGCGCCGGACTGGAGAGAGCGAGTTAGCGAGAGGCTCCCAGCTGGCCTGGGATCCAGGGGCGTAGCTACGGGTGGGCTGGGGTGGGCCACTGCCCACCTAAATAGAGAGCTGGCCCACCCATTGAAAACATGACTAAGAACTTGAGAAAACAAAGGACAAAGACCAGAGAGCCTCTAGAGAGAGCTTGAGAGGTCTAGACTCACTGTAGTTACAGTATAATGGGTGATTTGTGGCACTAATCACCCAGTATAATGCAAATGGAGCTTTTCATTCACCCTTTGTTTGTAAACCTGCCAGATCGTTATCATTTGGCAGGTATCAAAACAATAGCGCTTGTTTCTGTGGGGGGACTTTCACAAGGATTTTTCAAAAGTTAACTCTGGTCTGTTCTCCTGAAAGAAAATCTGTCATGATCAGCAGACACATTGGTAACTAATTTATAAATGGCTGTGATTCAATAGTGAACAGCTGAAATCTATTTGATAATGATTGTGCTAATGAAACAAAACACTGTGTTGGTGACAGGATTATTATTTCATGATTCATGACATTAATTCAACCATTGTACAGTAAAGGTTATATAAACTGAAATATAACCGTATATGGCAATAATAGCAATAAATAGATTTCTTGCACGTGCAAATTTGCGGCCATCACGCACGCAGCATGCCCACTCTGAATCGCTCATGCCCACCCTGAATTGAGTTTCTGGCTACGCCACTGCTGGATCAGTGGGGGACACACCCCCTGCCAGCCCCCTTCTTGTGTGTGTGGTGGCCAGTGTTGCCAACTGCCAAAATCCAAAATGCACTAGTGGCATTTCCAAAATGCACTAGAATGCGCCAGATGCTTGCCTGGAAGGTGTGTAGACTTGGGATAATTCACATGAGGAATATTTTTAACTCTTGAGACTTGAGTGTGAAAATGAAACCAAATGGACCCGCAAGGGACCAGTTGGCAACACTGGTGGTGACCAGTGTTAGGACATGTGCACTACCTAACTTAATATATTACCAACCAAAATTCAGTAACTTGTAATATAAATACATTACTTAACAAAAAATGAATACATTATACTTTTCTTTCTGCCATTACTGCACTACTTTCTATATTACTTTCTGTCAATATGTCTCACTGCAAGTGTTCATGTGAAATTATCTCGACATCTGCAGAAGTTAAATAATTACTTATTTTCTATAATTTCTCAAATTATTTACTGGCTTCCATGAATTCAAGAATACTTATTTTCTATAATTCCTTTTTCAAGTTGATCTCAAATGGATTTGGCTAGATGGTGTTTGCTTTATTGTAGGTATGCCACTGGCCTACACAATATTTTATTAATAGTGATACTAAATATATATTTTGTAAAACATTTAAGTAATATTAAGTAATATGTAATAGTAATATTAGTTCGTTTGAAAATAAACCTTTGAAGGCACAGTAGCTTTGTCATGCTTCGACTTTTGCGAGGTGAGGTGGGGGGGGGGGGGGGGTGGGGGGGGGGTGGCCTGGCCAATGGCAAAGTCCAGATGGCCTGGCCAGCCCCACTCCGCCCCTGATAGTGTGGGTTTTGAGATAAATCAATGGAGCAAAGAAAGTAAGTCATCCTTGTGTATCGTATATAACTCATGCACTGGGCATGGGTGTGCACTGACTGCACACGGGACAAGGCATGGCATTGTAAGACAATATAGGCCTTGAAAGACACAAGTGAATACTGAAACTGTACTGTAGAAAATGCTACTACTACTCTGGGGCACTTTGCTATGGCCTAGTGCATAACAACTAAAGCAGTGGTTTTCAAACTTTCTTAGCAGGGTCCACTGCGGACCAGTTGATGTTGAGACTAGTCTCTTGGACCCACAACTAAGGATTTTCACGTTTGTGTCCACAATTTAGAAGAGATAAACTGACAAAATGTTGGTCAGAATAACAATTCTTCCGCATGTTCTAATTGTGTAGATTCTTTAAAATGTAATTAACTCATTCAGCGCGATCGGATTTTCTTTGTTTTCTTTCCACTGCCGCGGCTCAAACCAGTTCGATCGGTAAAAAAGCCCTTATTTTGAAGCTCAGATCTCCTAAACAGGATGTGCTGTTTCTGTTATGCTGTGTTCTGTTGTCTTGCCTAATCGATCATCTGGCGATGTACCCAAAAACATCCGGGTCACAAGTCAGGAAGAGCTGTGTAGCCCTGGCTGCTTAACCCATGCGCCAGCGACATTGAGGGGGCAAACCGGAGGAGAGCCGTTTGAATGCATTGGGCTGAATGCATGTCAATGGGAAGGGAAAAAAAAAAGTTGTCCCCAATTCTGTCCCAAATGAAAGTCAGCAACGGGATGATCATCAGACGATGCGCACGGACTAATAGTTGGATTAAAGAATGAAATCTACATCTCGTCGTGATACGAGCCGTCCGCGTGACCGGCGGGGGGGTCTCCACGGGATGTCCACGAGCAGCTCGAGAACGGCGCTTTAAGAATTAAAAAGTAATTCAGCTGTTTAAATATAATTTAACTCTTTAGAGCGTAAAACGGTACCAAATGGACCCATAAGGGTCCATTTGGTACCGTTTTACGCTCTCAATAGTTACAGATCTAGGTCCATTTGGTTACCAACTGTCCATTATTTACCTGGGGACCACCTGGAATCCTCTCAGGGACCACTGACTAACTAAACCGAAGTGTCTACTGTAGTCTATATATAAGGTTAGGCATGCACTATTGAAGACACCATGGCCAGGTCTTACCTTTAATTTTCAAAAGAATATATACCGTATATTAACCTCAATCCTTTTTCCAATACACTGTGCTATGTCCGCCAGTGAATATAATAATACGCTCCTTGGGAGAATAAAAAATAGAAAAAAAGAAAACAATAAGAAATGAAAACAATAAGACGTCACAATAAATCCATTTTATTCGGAGCACTTCGCTCGTTCCGGAGCACACATGCCAAGATTATTGCTTATTGTGAAAGTCTGGCCGTTGATATATGGAATGGGTGGAGATGGATAGGCAATGATGCCGCTGACAGGCGTATTGAAATGCCTATTTGAATTGTGAGCGTGCGCTCTCACATGTGTGTGTGTGTGTGTGTGTGTGTGTGTGTGTGTGTGTGTGTGTGTGTGTGTGTGTGTGTGTGTGTGTGTGTGTGTGTATTTCCCATGCTACACAGAAATATGTCTTTGGCATACTGTACGTGTGTAAATGGTGGCACCCCTGTGCTCCACGGACGCTGGGCCAGTGGAATTATAGGACCCCTATGGTCTCAAACGTGTTGTTTGTGTCGAGCACCATCAATTGACGGCGGATCTACACACAAAACAACAGTGACATTGCATGGGCAGTCTCTTAAGGCCCTGACTGGCAATATTTTTGATCAATATCAACTAACAATGTCAACATCAACGGGCAACATGATAAGAGAAACAAATGGACCCGCTGGGTCCATTTGGTTCACATTTGTACGCTCTCAGAAAAAATAGGACATAAAAGAAAAAAATCATTAACATGCTGAGAAACACAACTTGATGCATGTCATCAAGTTCCGTTTCACCAAGTGTTCACTTAGCAGACTAAAAAAAAGTTATAAAATGTGCTGTCCAGTGAGGCAGCGGCCAGTTTATGTGTGGGAGTCTGGGAAAAAGGATCAAGCAGGTCTGTGATTGGAGGATTCCGAAATAGAGGATGCTAATGATCGGACTTTTCTGAACAACCAGGAGACAGTTGATCATTTTCTATAGAAAAGTGAAAAGTCAACGTTGATATTTGATGCTGCTTGTTGATATTGATCAAAACATTGCTGTATCAGGGCCTTTAGCTATGGAGACAGCATATGAGACAGCAACACAGACTACACAGATTAGTATTGTAGTGGCAGCATTCTGTAGTGGCAGATTGTGAGACTACATCAGCACCATGGACAGTGACACAATGAGAGATCTCATTAGCACCATGGATAGTGTCAGCATCATTACCTTGGACAGTGACCACATCACTTTATTGCATGGAGGTGAAGAACACCATCATTACTTCATCATAACGTTTGGTTTCGGAGATTTTTCTATTACGCATCTTGTTCAGTAACTGTAAAATTGTCTTATGGCACACATACTTTCTTTTGGGATCTATTTCCAATTATACATAACTGATATAACTGATGTGATGTTGGGGCTGATGGAGCCTGGCTCACCAGGCTTACTCATCTGCAAAGAGAGAAAAGCCTGGACACTTCCAAAGGCAGAGAGTCTATCAGCGGAAGTGTCCATCAGGACATCTGTCAGATTGTATTTCCCCCGGATCTTCTGCCAATCCTGCTGATTCTACCGCATAGGTCTCGCCCAGTGTGGGCTGATGGGGTTGTGTTGTGCGTGTATGGAATATGTACTACGTTGTATTTACGTCCAAGTAGGGGCAAAAAGCTTTCTTTTACGTGTCTAAGCCGAGTCACTGTTTGCCTGCACGCATTAAGTGCGGATCAAGGCGTACTAGCAGGGCAATCGCTTCTCCAGCATTGCCTTCATCAGAAGATAAAAATGAAGAGTGAGGTGGCTAATGTCGGGAGAGAACTATTTCAGTGAGTTCTTGGGTGTCATGATGTGAGTGCCGGCGCTGTAAGGTGCGAATAACAGCTTTTTGGGAGACAAGTTTATCTGATTGAAGGCCAGTTAAAAAACACTTTTGGCTTTTAGCATTATCTGCCTAATGGGAAGGGTTTAATGGAGTGTGCGTGGCACACGCATGGATGGATGATTTCTCCTCAGTTCCCCTGCCTTTGCTGTTGCTAGGGGTTTTGCTATCTGGATGGTTTCTGCTGGCCCTGGACTCAGTGGCTCAGTGGTTCAGACACATCGGCTGGTAGACCAGCCTGGCCCCCGGTGGGCCGCGGGTTCGACTCGGACTTTAGTGCATGCCACTTCCCCCATCTTTCTCTCTCCCCATTGCCTGTTATCCGTTATAACTCATACAAAATAAAGGTGAAAGCCACAAAAAGACTGTTGCTCAATCTCACATTATATATTATTTGACTCCAACCCAGCCTGCAAATAAAGTGAACATTTCTTGACTCGACCCAACCCAGCCGATGGGTTACAGGTCGACCCACGCATCACTACAGGGGATTCAAACATGTGCAGGCAACCATTAATGGAGTTCTAGTCTAATAGTGTCAAGCATGAGACCGCATCTCTTGCCATGACCAACACACACAGCTTATTAAGCTGCTAATTTTGACCGAAGCGATCCAAGCGGGTCATGCTGCTTGCATGTTTGGAATTGTAAACGTCTGAAATCAATACTATATTGTATCAGTAATCCCATACTAACCACGTATCTGATATTATTAGAGGACGCATTAAGTAAACCTGGGGGGAGTGCGGACTTCCAGTTGTCCAATAGTAAGATAATAAGTTAGTATGCCAATGTCCATATGCCATGTTGCTCTGTTGCAGTGGATTGGAGCGGCACTCCCTAGAAAGCTTCTCCTCGCTTCACACTTTGTTCTGGGGATTATCCATATGTAAACAAAGGAGCTAAGCCATGTGCACGTGCGTGTGTGTGTGTGCATGTACGCGTGCGTGCGTGCGGAAAGGAGGAAAGAGGAACAGAGAGAGAGAGGAAGAGACATGGAACATTTTAGCTACTGTCCTCATACACAGAAACACATGTGCACAACTGCACACCACGCCCCGTGCACACAGTCCATAGCCCCCCTCTGACAACGAGAGAAAGAGTGAAATGTCAAACAATTCCATTTGGGAGTGACACATTGGAGCAGTGTATTGTGGCTCGCTGAGTTCACCCTGTGAAATGCCATCAGACTGTCACGTAAAGTACACACACATACTGTGCACATCATCCACACAGATACAGTACACAGACAACCACTTAGAGCAGTGGTGTTCAACCTTTTTCATATACCAGGGACCTCTATTTATTCAGAATTTGAGCCACAGACCACCGTTTGATGAAATTTTAGCCCCACAGACCCCAAAATCTTTTGCTTTTGTCCACAATTCCAGGCTGGATTTGGGAAAAACAGTCAAACATACAGATCAAAATGACCATTGATCTTCTACATTCTCTAATTGTGTAGACTGATAATTCACACGATACTGTACTGTACTGTACTGTACTGTACTGTACTGTACTGTACTGTACTGTACTGTACTGTACTGTACTGTACTGTACTGTACTGTACTGTACTGTACTGTAAACTGGGCTGGGCTGTGTTTTGGACCGCACACAAGTGGATATATGCCTAGAAACCTTTAACCTAAAACTAAACCTAATCTCAGTAAAACTATGACTAAATGTAATAACCCTACCAAGCCTCGACACCCAGGCTTTCATTTTCATCCGTGTTATGCGAAAACAGAAAGCCTGGACTAATTTGTTACCCACAGTGGCCTAGTAGTGGGAGTCAACCTTTCGGGGTGTGCATGGCTCCAAACGATGTGACGTAGCACAGCAGTGGAGGGGTGTTAGGGGGAGGGGCCGGGGATGACGACACGTTAGTGAGATCAAATCAGATTATCTCATCTGACATCTAAAAAGTGATGGCACCTCACCCCACCCCCCCCTAAGCCAAAATCATTTCAGGTTAGGCCATACCCTAAACATAACGTCAGAAAAACTATGCCTAAGCCTATAACTTTAACCATAAGCGATCCTAGGAATACACTTTTTAGTACCCAATGGTGTTGGTTGGGGTTATGTTTGTGAGGCTACCTATACCCTAGGGGACATGGGGGGAAAATGCAAACGGCACACAGCAAGGCTTTTTTTTTTTTTAGAAATTATACTTAAACCACACTGGAACCAAGGTCCAATGAATTCCACTGAGGTTAATCACAAGTGATGGCAGCAGGGTGTATATTTGAATAGCACATTACAGCAATCAGGCAATTTCACGTGCTCTGTTGTGCTTTACAAAAACATCACAATTACAGGCAAACACGTGCACAGGCTCACTGGCAGAGAGCCATCTCCAGAGAAGACAGGGGAAAAAAATGCTGTCATAACTAAGACACATCAAATTAAGGAAAATTAGCAAATTGCCATGATTAAAATCACTGAAATCGCAGCGCAGCCGACTGAAACGTATGCATTTTGTATAAGCCTATTACAAAAGTTGACGTAAGGAACGCTTTAATTGCGTGCCTGAAGTAATTGCAAACGTTAATGGCGTAATGATTACATCCATTAACCCGCCGTTGCATATTTCTTCCCCACGCACCCCTCAGAGGCTTCTCTCAGACAACCCCGAGGGGGGAACGGTGACCCACTTCGCAAAAACACCTGTCCTGCACTAATGATCGCATCCCTGATGGAATGCGATGTGACACGCAGCGAGTCAGCGGGTCTCATCTCCGTCTCACCAGGGCCCCCCTGAGGCCGGCCAGAGGCAGTCCACACACGCCAGGGGCGGATGTAACATTTTCCAATTGGGGGGCAGGAGAAAATGTTATGGGGGCAGCTTCATCGCCCATGTCGCTTCGCGCCACTGGCAATGAAGTCGGACCCGTACCATTTTCGGTTACAGGACTTTTATTAGGCAAGTAAAGCATCAATAATAACATCAGTTGTTGTTGAAGTTGCAACAGACACGCAACATGCATAAAGCTAAAGGTCTGACTCAGAGAGTTTTATTTTTTCAATGAAGAAATGCTGTTGGTCTAGTGGTGACAACTGTAGTTAGTTAGCAGCAGTAGTCGTGTTTCAAATCACTTACTGTATAAGGACTTTAATTTGAAATATCTTTTTGGTTGTTTTGCATGCTGTCATGTTTGGTGGGGCAGACTGAGCATTTAGGGCGGCAATGCCCCCTCATGCCCATGCCTAGATCCGCCCCTGCCCCCCCCCCCCCCCCCCCACACACACACACACACACACACACACACACACTTCACTACACTTTTTGTTGGGAGCATCTTTTGTTGCTCTAAGCTTTAGTAGCATAATACTCATAATTTAACATTATTTAGCATGATTAGCACCACTAAGGTATAAAAAGTTGAAAATGGGTGGAATTCCCCTTTAAGTAACACTAGTGTAATGTATAGAACTACTCCATTACAAGTGAAAGTCTAGAATGTACTTGAATGTACTTGAGTTGAAGTACATCGGTTTTGGCATTGAAACGTACCTTAAGTTCTCAAATTTTCAAATTTCAAAGTTCTCAAGTTGTCATTTTTAACGCGCACACGCATGCACGCGCACACGCACACATGCGCACACGCACACACACACACGCACACACACACATTCTCGCACACACTCCTCGCAGTTTCACATGTCATTCTCGTGCCGTTTCCAGTCAGACATGCTGCCATTGTCCTTCTGTGAAATAAAGCCTCTTCAGTCTACGTCTGTGTCGTCTCCTTAATACAGCCCTCGGTGCATTAGCGATGCACTGCCCCCTTGGGCGCGTGATAAACATGCTTTATGGTCTTATTTGTGTGTGTGTAGCGTGTGTACGATGGTGATGGGCTGTTTCTATTAGCCCAGGCTGGGCCATAGAAAGAGACAGTCGGAAGAGGAGGGAATTATTGTTGTCAGCAGGCAGAAACCAGGTATCTCCAATCCATGATTCTGCTTTTTCGACGGCAGTGTACAATTCGCAATGTCACAGACAAACTAAAATCAGGGAGCAGAGACCAAAAAAGAGACCAAAAAAGTGAGGAAATTAAAAAAGAAAAAACACCAAGAAAACAGCAATCCGGATTGATATCAATAAAAAAGCCTAACTGGATTATAATAGTATGCACCGTTACATAGGCAATGGACATGGGCAACTACATAGGCAACTACATAATCAAGTATTTACATTACTTCATGTTCTATATATTTCCATTTCCTGGAATTAAAGATAGAGTGCTGTGATTTTCCCGAAAACATAATCATCAGTTACTGTGATTATACTGTTTTTATGTGGCCACATGCACCAGTTCATTAGGTGATGGGTGATGATCCACCTGAACTGAAGCCACAGCCACAGCTGTATTGTATTATAAATGAGGAGGGGTTGGGTCTTTTGAGCTGGGCTTCCATTGTGTGCCTTTTGAGACATTATGGTGGGATCTATCCATATACAAAAGAGAAAAACAAACAAACAATCCGTAGCACTCCATCTTTAACACTTTTAGACATGTGTGAGGTTTTCAGATCCGACAACAGTGGAGCTTTTAGGAGGGTGAAGATCGGAGAGGTAGGTAGAGTGAGTGAGGTTTTTTGGGGGTAATCTGGGTGTTAGACAATGTCAGTTAAGTTGTCAGATCACCGTTTGAGTGAAAAATAACAGCCCTCGTACTTGTAGACCTCGATGAAAGCTTGGTGCGTGTGTGTAACGTGTAGTGTGCATGTGCGTCTCAGGGCAGGGATGTGTGTGTACGTGCTCGGCGGTAAAAGTCGGGCGCCATTGATCTTCCCTCGCATCTCCGATGCGTCGTAATTGGCTTGCTGGACGAGTTCAAGGAGCAAATGACAGCTAATTCGAGGCCTGGACCAAATGATCATTGACTGATTGCCGATGACACGCCGTTAATTACACACGAACCACGATGTTCCATTTCTGGCACCCAGGAGGGGTGGTGGTGGTGAGGGGGGTAATATCACTTGCATTGGAAATATATAGCCAATCTACAAGCACAGGACGTGACACAGGTGGTCTGGGGACAGCCAGTGGTTCATTTGATTTCATTTTACACTCTCAAGAGTTAAAATATTCATCTGAATTAGCCCAAGTCTACACAACTAGAGAATGTAGAAGATTAATGGTCATTTTGATGTGTATGTATGACTGTTTTGTTTTCCAAATCCAGCCTGGAATTGTGGACAAAAGCAAAATAAATCTTTAGTTTCGGGTCTGTGGGGCTAACATGTCATCAAGTGGTGGTCTGTGGACCAAATTCTGAATAAATAGTGGGCCCTGGTATGAAAAAGGTTGAAAATCACTGATCTAGATCTCTGAACTATAACCTAACTTCAAACCACGCCTAATTCTGTATCTCTATTCTGAGTAGAACAGTCAGCAAAAGCACAATGTGTCATGCATTGATTAATCCACCACTGAGGTACAGTATATGCAATTCCCAAACACTTAGAATTCTCAACACCCTAACCAATAGAAAGCAGTAAAATAAATGCTTCGGCTGAAACCTCTTAACCCTCAAACTGTCTGCTAAAGCAACTAACTCCTACACCTCTCCTCCTCTCATGCAAGGATTGATTATGTATATTTTTCTTTTACATTTTGGAGTTAGCCGACTTCTTCCTGACTGCAGCAAATATGTGAAATAACGTTTCTGCCTCACAACACTGTACAGACATTGTTCCAGGAAAAAAAGGGAAAACAACTCCCGTTAACCAGGAAATACTTTGACCTTGAAACAGAGCTATGTGCGTGCGCCATAGCACAGCTGTAGTTAACAGCTTGTTGGAATTATGCTATGAAGGGGACCGCTGTTGTTGAGAGGCTGAGCTGCATGTTTTAAACTCGAAACCAGTTGTACAACAACCACGGCGACATGTACTGTATATCTAAAGAGGTTCGGCTCAACAACACCAGCCGACAAGTGCCACTACTGCAGGAAAGTGCATGAGTGTTTTCACTAATGCGTTGTGCCAGTGAATTCCTCGAAAACAGCAGGGGTGATGGATTGTGTAAACTTCAATCATTGTTATTTTGAAAAGTTCCACATCATGGAGAAACAGACGTTTGGACTATTTCTATGCAATGTTGTCAGTAGTGTTGGGCTCACTTGAGGGGCCCCAGCGAGTCCTATTCCCCTCTTTCCCAGGTGTTTCAGAGGTAGACTCAGGGCTAATTCAGATGATGAATATTTTAACCTTTGACAGTGTCTCGCTCTCAAAGAGTTACATCTGGTTAACCAACTGTCCATCATTTAGCTGGGGACTACCTGGAACTCTCTCAAGGACCACTGGTGATCCCCGAACCAATGGTTGAAAAGCACTGATCTATGGGATATCAAATGTGCATGTGCCTATTTGAAGCTCTTGGAAGAAAGATTTTCCAACCTCCATGAATCAGAATTTTAGAGCATTGTCCATGGTGGATCTCCTGCCATGCAATGTTTGGAGCTAACGTGTGAAAAACACATCTGGCATGAGTGTGTGTGTGTGTGTGTGTGTGTGTGTGTGTGTGTGTGTGTGTGTGTGTGTGTGTGTGTGTGTGTGTGTGTGTGTGTGTGTGTGTGTGTGTGTGTGTGTGTGTGTGTGTGTGTGTGTGTGTGTGTGTGTGCGTGCGTGTGTATTTAAGATTACTGAGGCACCGCACTGTCTCCCTGAATCTGATTCCCCCGGATAAAGAGTGTTTTGCTGAACGCCTAAAGTGTCATTTTGTTATAAATGGAAACACACTCTGCGGTGGCGGTGTCGCCCGGCAGGTCCGTTTCGTTCATTTGACATGGTCTCCTGGCATACTGTGTGATTAACTCTGGCAGCAGTGCAGGATGATGAGCCTCTCTCGTTTAGCTCTGGCAACGTCGCCCGTCGCTGGCACTTTTCTACATATCGGATTAAATCGCTCGGTCCAGCGGATAAACGGGAGGTTATTAAACGGCCCACTGTTTTTTGTTTTTACTTTTTTTGGTTTTTCCGGAGGACACATTTTTGAGCCTCTTCCAAGGAAAAAGCCAAACAGAAAAGCCAAACAAAAGCCCAATGCCGTGAGCACTGAATGGGAGGAATATAATTGTGTTTTGTACATACAAAAGGGGGCTCAAATTAAAGGGAAGAAAAAGAACAAACACATCTCTCCTATACTATATACAGGCTTTACACCAGATGTCTTTGCCCACAAATAGCCGGAATTTAATCTCACAATGGATCACATTGTGATGCTTAGCAAGCCTTGTAGATTTTCGCCAAATCTGTTTACACTTTTGGCAAATTGGCATTTTTTAAAATATTCACAGAATAAGGATTCAAGAGTGTACAGTATATGGTTGAATGTCTTTGTCTAATGTGTCGTGCCACTCTATGGCATTCAATCACCTGTATCAATCGCCCTTAATGTCACATTTCTGGCAGACCAGGGTTTTTTTTCCCCAGAGAGCAGGCGCTATGACACTTGCGGTCCAGAGAGTCATAACATCCGGTTTCGGGAGGATTTGATTCTTAAAAATAAGAGTTACATTGGGGGAGTGCACCATTCATGGGGCACAGAGTGAGTTAACATGTTAGTTCTCATTTCCTGATAAAAATGCCAATCATTGACAAAAATGTCAATAAAATGTCAATATATTTAGTTTCAGCCAACATATCTTAGTTTCCATTTAGTTTTTGTCAGCAAAAAAAGTAGTCGACATTTTTTATTAGTTTATAAGATTTAGTGTGAACTCAACACTGGTAGAGTGTGTACAGTTTGTCGGTCCCAAATGTCCCCGAGGTGTTGAATAGGATGGAGATGGGGCGACTGTGAAGGCCACATCACGACATTCATCTCCATATTCTCATCAAATCACCCGTCTATTCAGTGTCCACCTCTTTTCCTATGGACAGAGCATTGCCGTCCTGGTATTGAGTCTATACTCCCATCGAATTCAGTCAAATCATAATAGTCAGTAGTGCAGTGGTTTTCAACCTTTTTGATACCAGGGCCCAATATTTATTCAGCATTTGAGCCTTTCCATCATTTAGCCTGAGGACCACCTAGAACCCTCTTAAGGACCAATGATGGTCCCTGAACCACTAGTTGAAAACCACTGATGTCGCGTATTTGTAGTGCATTTCACACGACAAGCATTTTGGCCTTGACGTACTGTCATAAGAGAATATGCTAACATCAAAACATTATACAGTAAGAAATGCGTCTGAAAGAGTTGGTTAAAGCAGAATATGACGAGATCAAAACATCATTATGGGTGGAAAAATGTATCTGGAGTATCTGGAGTCCGTTATGGTTTCCCCTTACATCATTTTTAATACGACTCTTCATGCATGAGCATCAGGCGTCTTTTTGAATGTGCACTTTGAAAGTTCAAACGCTTTCCTATTTACTGATGTCTTACCCCATGGAACTGAAAAGGCAGCGGCCACTTTATAGTCACCAGTTGCCACTGAAACATACTGAGCAGTGTTTTTGACTTTGTAGCGTTCCTACCATCTGTGCCCCGGTCCTAGTGAAGCCAGAAGAGGCCTATAATGCAAATCACCACCGTCGGCAGTTGCCAACGCCAACGGCACGGTTCCACATTGTGCCATGCTTGTAGTTATTAGGGCTGGGCAAAAAAAAAATGACATGCCAATATTCGCAATTCCTAATGCTGTGATATCAATATCGAATCACCAGGTTCAAAATCTTTTTTTTTAATATTTATACAGTATAGGCCTATTCATTAATTCATGTGTTCATGTCAGAAAGACTGGCCGACGTTATCAGGCTGCACTGATGCGTATGATTGCACTATTTGTTATCTATAGCGTTTAAAATTGCTTTAAAATGATCTAATTGATTGCACTTGTTGGGGTGAAACACAACTTGATGACATCATCAAGTTGTGTTTGTGAAAAAAAAATGTATACAACTGCTGTTTGTGATTTTTTTTTTTTTGTTTTTTGAGATCAATCAATCAATTACTTAATGCATACGAATAGGCATTCTGGACCAATAGGGGGTGCTACAGGCTGGAAAAGTAGCACACAAGGAGTTAAGGTTATGGTGAGGGTAAGGGCCGGGGTTTGGTTAAGGTTATGATTAGGGTAAGGGTTGCTGCATAAAACACTACCAGCAGCAATGACTATTCCCCGGTGGCTGCCACTGCTCTCTATTTCTCTCTCTCTCTCTCTCTCTCTCTCTCTCTCTCTCTCTCTCTCTCTCTCTCTCTCTCTCTCTCTCTCTCTCTCTCTCTCTCTCTCTCTCTCTCTCTCTCTCTATTTCTCACTCTCTCTCTCACTGAAGCCATTTTTCATAGTTGGTCGTGTTAATCCACTATTGATGTCAACAAGGCCTACACTTCACACTGCATTTCACTATACTAATTATGATATCCCGACCATTATACATCAAGCGTCCATGGTAGCAAGAGAAGTGCTTGCTAACGTTTTCATGGCAACTGATTTTGTCACCCGTCCATCTGTATTTCATCAACACTACCTCATTCCACTTAGAAATTGAAGACGGGGAACAAAGGCGGCGGTGACAATGGAGGTTCAACACCTGTTGGAATTGGTTTGGCCCGGGATCACACGGCGAGGCAAGTGGCCATTGTCTCTCCATCCAACTCTCACCATACGTGTCTCTACGCTGATAGCTTCCGACCGGCTGCACCGCCGTCCCCCAGAGAACCACACAAAGACACTATTCTCTCTCATTAAAAGTCTCCCCTCGCCTCCCGGTTCGCCTCACCATTCTCCCTTCCTCTGTCCTCTGTTAAGAAGCACTTAAGAGTTCTAAAAAATATACGTAAAGTACCAACGTATAAAAGCACTAAAATGATGTCGAATTGTCTGTGGTGTTTTGCAATGGTAATCTAAACCTGCAGTTGGCAGTTGGCAAGTTAAAGGGGAACGCGGCAGTATACAGCAGTTGTATACATTGTTTTCGCACATATTTCAGAGATGTGTAATTAAAGGGTTAACCCACACCCCTGCTGATCGCATCAGGAAGTGTCACTTCCTGCCACAGACCAAAACAACCAACTCTTTCACAATTACACACATACACACACAGGAGAGATGCTAGGACCTTACTATGCCAAAATGAATGTCATTTTAACATCTATGGCACATAAACAGTTAAGTGCAGCAGTTAAATAAATGCACTTAGTTATACATTACACCACTAGTCTCTGTCTGTCTGTCTGTCTGTCTGTCTGTCTGTCTGTCTGTCTGTCTGTCTGTCTGTCTGTCTGTCTGTCTGCCTGCCTGCCTGCCTGCCTGCCTGCCTGCCTGCCTGTCTGTCTGTCTGTCTGTCTGATTGTCTGTCCTGAACTACATTCTCCCTCTCTCTCTCTCCCTCTCTCTCCCTCCACACACACAGAGGAGGTTCCATTGCTATGCCCAGGGAGACATTCAACCTGGCAAGTTTTAAATATATTATGCACCACTGACAACCCCAGGCACAACCTCGGTCATTGAACCCAACAGGAGAGGGGGGACGAGGAAGGAGGGGACGACGGGGTCGAGCCGGGGGGGAGGGGGGGTCCCGGAAGGGGCCGAGCGTCGCGAGCAACCCCACACCTCTCAGGGGCAGATTACAGATGCACGCCGTCCTCCGGAACAAGAACCACCAAAGGTGCCGGAATAATAAATCTATATCTCCCAGGCAGCTGGCAGGTCTACTGCTACACGCAGATGTAGGGGAGAGAGAGAGAGAGAGAGAGAGAGAGAGAGAGAGAGAGAGAGAGAGAGAGAGAGAGAAAGAGAGAGAGAGAGAGAGAGAGAGAGAGAGAGAGAGAGAGAGAGAGAGAGAGAGAGAGAGAGAGAGAGAGAGAGAGAGAGAGAGAGAAGAGAGAGAGAGAGAGAGTTCCAGCCAGGGCCAGGTCAACAACACAGAGACAAAGAACAACAGAAAGGCAGACTGACAGAGACGCATTATTGTGCGTCTCCCAAACCGAGATGGATTTGGTCCCCCATCAATGTTGGCCCCCTGTCAGGGGCGGATCTAGGCATGGGCATGGGGGGCCAATGCCCCCCTAAATGCCCAGTCTGCCCCACCAAACACGATGGCAAGCAAAACAATCCAAGACAATTCAAATTCAAGTGCTTATATTTAAAAACACTACTAATGAGTAAACTCTCTGAGTCAGACCTTTAGCTTTATGCATGCTGCAGGTCTGTTGCAACTTCAACAACAACTGATGTGATGTTATTATTGATGCTTTACTTGCCTAATACCTAAGTCCTGTAACCGAAAATGTCATGGGTGCGACACCCGCACCCATGACATTTTCGGTTACAGCTGCCCCCCCAATTGGGAAAGCTGCCCCCCCCCCCAATTCGGAAATGTTAGATCTGCCCCTGCCCCACATCATGTTTAACTCAATGATTTTAGTTAAAATGTAATCGTTTCACACATTTTCAAGACATTTCAAAAATAGCATGATGTACAAGTGTGGCGCTATAGTGACACACCTTGAGCTGATAAGCCAGTATTATGCATGAGCCGCAGTGGCTCAGATGATCGTGTCTAGACAAATATTAGTGCATTTAACAAATAAGGTGTCTCAGACAAATATGCCTTAAATTTATATACACTATATTCTTGCATTTTGCAATTGCAAAGTGTGGTTGCCCCTATGTTGTAATGGTGATGTAAAAAAAAAGTTTTACATCATCATACATGAGATACCAGAGATACCAGAGATATCGAATAGATGTCTATTAAAGAGATACTCGTAGAGATCTGGTAATTACATCACCTAACCGGCCAATTGCTGCACTTCGGGGGACGACTGGTGGTCGACGGTCCCATGTGTCCATGGGATGGAATATATAGAATGCACACGCTAATTAAATTATTTATTTTTATTTATTTTTATATTATTATTTTGATGCTCTCATTAATTTTAAGATGTATTAACTTGTTCTTATTTAGTCCATTTAAAATGATGCACACGTGGCACGCATGGTGTTCAAATACATGTAGTGCTGCCATTAGCATATAATAGTAAAAAAAAATATATATATTAATATGCCAACTGTTTTATCTGGAAAATAATTGCTCACCAACAGGTTTATTCACCATCTTATGTTCTTTATATATACCTACTTTATATACGTATATCTACTAGCACCTCTCAATTAGTACCAATCCATCGCCTTGGGGGAAACTTGGCAGGGAGCCAATCAAAGTTGAGAAGATCTGGTGTGAAGTGTTGGAACAAATATAAATGAGCCAATTATGAGCTAGCGGCTTCATCAGTGGTGTGGAGAACTGTTTCATAGGTCACCGGCAACTTTGATTGGCTCTCTCGCAGTTTTTCACAGAGAGTTGGTTAATGTATGTGTTAGTAATAGTAAGTATAATCACGCTATGAATAAATAAATAATAATGGAAAATGATTTGCATCCAAGTCGTGTTGGATTTTTTTCCCCTTTCTTGTGGCGTGAAAAAGGTTTGAGAGAGAGAGAGAAACCAATGCTACTCCTTTTGTTCCCATTTCAGTCTATGATACTGACACATTGTTTAATCCCCTAAACCGTTCTTTGAAATTGCATCTCGTTCCTACAGTATACTGCAGTGTAGGTGGCAGAAATATTATGCCAAAGGGGATAATATTATCACTTGATTCCTTGTGGGATTATTTCGTTATTCTTTTCTTCTTTTCTTTCTTTTTTTCATGATGGCATTTTCAGGATTATAGCTTTTTATCTTAAAACATGGGAAATCACGTTCCCTATTACAGCGATGTCACTCAAACAAAACGGTAACACACACACTTTCAGAGCAGCGGACCTCAGACTCCTTTGTTTCGCCTTCACAATGTAACAAAAAGAACACGCAAAATGAAAGAATGAAATTGAAATAATTGAAGAACGATCAAATATACAGACAGACAGACAGACAGACATAGCTACTTTTTTAAAACTGTGGCATTCAGTCATGAAATTAAAAATGCTATCTTTGGAAAAACAAATAAAGTTCCCACAGAATGTCAAAGCCTTTTTATGGCACATTTCTTGGCAAGTGTTTCACAGTGTTTTTCAAAGATACCTTCTCTAATATAATGCACTTTGTAGCTATTGCAGCTATAGCCTACAGTATACATAGCCACCTATAGCCAACAGTAGTATAGCCACCTATAGCCTACAGTATTGCCCTATTCACCTGTTGCCAGCCTTTAAAGGGGAACTCCACCCATTTTCAACATTTTAATATGTGAGGTGTGTGGACATGATAAAAAGTTCCCCCAATTCTGTATTTCCTAAAAATGGAGGTCTGAAAAAATCATTAACATGGTGGAATACATCTGATGACATCATCAAGATGTATTTCACCATGTTAATGATTTTTCTTTCAGACCCCTTTTTCCAAGGAAAATTTTGAAAATGGGTGGAATTCCCCTTTAAGGTGTGCATTGGCCCTTTGTCATACAATTCAGTCAACACAACATTTAAAAAAAAAGTTTGAATGGGACGATACGAGCTTCCTGCTCTGACAACAGCAGCACATTTATTTTAAGGAGAGGAGAGGAGACAATTTACGGTACCTTGGCAACCTCGCCACATTCCGGCACAGTAAACAAACAGCACAGGCCCAGCCCCTAAAAAACAACAACAACACCAACAACAACCAGCACCACACCGGCAAGCAGCAACAGCAGCAACATATAGGAGTTTAGAGGAGTGCGACGAGGACTGGGAGCCGAGGAGGAGCTCATTAGAGATGGTTAGATGCACTTCTGCGGCCGCCTGCCTGCCTGCCGCAAAGCACCGTGGGTGATGGGATGTGTGTGTGTGTGTGTGTGTGTGTGTGTGTGTGTGTGTGTGTGTGTGTGTGTGTGTGTGTGTGTGTGTGTGTGTGTGTGTGTGTGTGTGTGTGTGTGTGTGTGTTTGATGTGTTGGGCTGGGCTGGGCTGGGTAGGGTGTTTGGTGTGTGATGCATACTCTCAACAACTGGAGGCTTCATTTATTCTATGGCAGACGGGGAGGGGTGTGCGTTGAGGGAATGACAGGCACAGAGAGAGAGAGAGAGAGAGAGAGAGAGAGAGAGAGAGAGAGAGAGAGAGAGAGAGAGAGAGAGAGAGAGAGAGAGAGAGAGAGGGAGGAGAGAGAGAGAGAGAGAGAGAGAGAGAGAGAGAGAGAGAGAGAGAGAGAGAGAGAGAGAGAGAGAGAGAGAGAGAGAGGAAAAAAGAGAGATGGGCAGGAGGAGCAATGGGGCAATGCAGGAGTAATGGAAGGGTGTCGTGAGTGGCAAGCAATGAAGTAATGAGTACAGACAGACAGACAGACAGAGAGAGAGAGAGAGAGAGAGAGAGAGAGAGAGAGAGAGAGAGAGAGAGAAAGAGAAAGAGAAAGAGAAAAAGAGAAAGAGAAAGAGAAAGAGAAAGAGAGAGAGAGAGAGAGAGAGAGAGAGAGAGAGAGAGAGAGAGAGAGGAGCTTCTTCCATTTTCAAACTACAATATATCTTTGTACAATAGATCTTTAGGTAAGCCCCGTCCTTGCAGTGTACACCCAAGGCTAGGACACTTTCCAACCGGGCTCATTCATTCCAATGTAAATATCATGGACATTACACATTAAATAATGGTTCCTTTTTGGAACCAGACGTCCAAAATCTCTTCCAAATCCATCAACAAGGCATGCACTATGCAGTGGAAAAATGTGTGTGTGTGACATTTATTTTTTAAAACAATGTTTTATCATATAGGAAAGCTATTGGTGGAGTGGTTTATCTATCACATGTTATGCTTAGCTGTGATTGGACCATAGCAGATTGGGGAGGGGCTTACTGAACGGTCTGTTGGTCCTCACTAGTGCTCATGAATTGTGATGCATGTAATCGATCATGTCGGTGTCAGATTAATGATATGCCTAGCCTAGCACCATGCCAACCATGTTGGTCCTGGTCACTCTTTCTTGTGTTTTTTGCACCCTTCACAGATCTGATTTCGCCAAGTAGAATATGATATGATGAAATAATACCGTATTAGCACAGAATGAGAGAGAAAGGAGACATGGAGATGTGTATTTTCCCCCCAGTCCGACACAACTCGGGGTGGCATGCCCATTCTTCATTAGCCAGTCTCTTTACAGTGGCTGTCGCCGACTGCAGATCGGAGTGTGATGATAATTTATCTATTTAGAATGCCAGAGGTAGGGGGTTCTCTGCGCAGTGTCACAGCACCCAGCGGTGACACATCATACGGAATGGGACTACAGAGGTAATTGAAGAAGAAAAAAAAGAAGAAGTTGCCCCACATTAGTAATGTGTGTGGGCACGAGTTTGTGTGTATCGGTCTCTCTATGTCAGTGTTCAACCTTTTTCATACCAGGGCCCACTATTTATTCACAATTTGAGCCACAGCCCACCATTTGATGACATTCCAGCCCAACAGATCCCAAAACTAAAGATTTCTATTGCTTTTGTCCACAATTCCAACCTGGATTTCGGAGAAAACAAGACAGGCAAACATAGGCAAACACAAATCAAAATGACCATTAATCTTCTACATTCTCTAGTTGTGTAGACTTGGGCTAATTCACATGGTGAATATTTTAACTCTTGAGAGTGTAAAATGAAACCAAATTTATCCGCAAGGGTCCATTTATTTGTTAAATTCAATAGAGGTGGCGCCACTCCATCATTGTCAGTGGGCAGGTATTTCAGTACGATATGAACAGACTTTTCTTTCTATTCGTAGATTATGCATGTAAGGTACTACTACTTCAACGACCGTGGGTGAGACTAGGTTGGATCGAGAGTGTAGAGCTGTTTAACATGTCATACAAAAAATATTCATTAAAAGCACTTCACCCAACCTTCAACAACAGTGCACGCAGTTAGCTACTTTAGTATAATATAGCCCTCTCATAATGTCAACAGAATGCGAAGGAGGTCAATGCCGCAAAGGCAAACTTTTGCCATGAAAAAAACAACACAAAAAACAGAAAAATACGGGCTTGGAGAAAACTCCACCGTGCTGCGGCTGATAAATATGAGAGCCCTCCGTCCCCTACTCCTCCTCCTTAATGGCTTCCTTCCATCTTGGAGTAATCTTTCCATTTTCTCATTGCGCAGATCGATAGGGACTGGAAGGAGAATGAAAGGCCTATTTCCTCCCTCAATAGGGATAAAGCTTACCCGTCTCATGTTTTCTAATCATGTCAGCACAGACTAGAGAGAGAGGAGAGAGAGAGAGAGAGAGAGAGACGCCAGGATGAAGTGGCGATGAGGATAAGAAACAGGTCAATCTCTGAATCACCGGAACACAGACCTGTTTTTTTCTTCTTTAAATTATAGCACTTCGCCAAAACATCAAGCGGACAGGGCCTCTCCTCGCTGTCTGAGGACATAAGCACGTAGCGTTGCTGTCGGAAGAATGTAAACCTTGTATGCACACTCTGTGTGCACAATTAATAATAATTACCAGTAAGACCCAGTGGTCGGCCGAAATGAGCCAGACTTTCAAAAGTGGTCGGACCACGGACTGGACACACACACAGTCTGCACCGAACTAAATTAATTCCTTCTCGAAAAAGTCTTTACTATAGTCCATCCAGCACCACATTTGTTTCTTCTCCAGCCCTTTTCTGCATTTGTTTGTGAGTTAAATCGGTTAATTTAGGGAGATAATTCAACCAATAGTCGTCTACAACTGTATATAGGAACCGTTTCCCATAGCGATGGGATCTGCTACAACGTGTTAACGTCATCAAAGGCCAGCTAGCTAGCCTTGTTCTGTCAGCTAGCTGGCTCTGGCATGAGAAAGTAAACGCCCAACAGGGCAAACTCAAAATCTGATTGGCTAAAGAACTGTCAATCTCTATATGCTCCCACTCAAGTTTACCCAGAGACAACAAAACAAAAAAATCTCATTGGTTTAAAAACAAAAAACAAAACAAACGCTGTCATAGATCCACAGAGAATGGAAACAGCGTGTCCAAGCTGTGACACAGCTGCTATGATAACAGCGAAATAAATGCAATATATTTTGGTAAAATAAATTGGGAAAATAAATATTTATTATAAAATAAAACTTTCTGCCTTATAAGTTCAGCAGGGCCTGCTGTGTGCAGGCCTTCTCTTCTCAAGGCTGCTGTGCTGCTCCATTATCTAGCTTCCATACAAAAGTACTACAATAGTCAGTAATTAAGGGATTGTGAGACTATGTTTTCAAAATGAATACAGTCTGTGTGTGTGTGTGTGTGTGTGTGTGTGTGTGTGTGTGTGTGTGTGTGTGTGTGTGTGTGTGTGTGTGTGTGTGTGTGTGCGCGCGCGCGCGCACGTGTGCACGTATTTGTGTCTTGGTTCTACCAAAGCAATGTCTAAATGTATTATTTAGTATGCAGCAGCGGATTATGATTATTAATGTTCAGTGATTGATTTCTTGCTTGCTTGGGGGGGTAGTGGTTTATAAAACCGTGTCTGCAACATGTGGCATGCTCACAACACTTCCAGTATCTTTGCCCCGCGAGCAAATGACTCTGACGGACATGTTGGATTAATCAATGCCCGTACTGCATGTGTAAGATATTTACTGTAGATGGATATATCTAGAAGCATTTTACGTTTCAAACAATATGCCATAGGTTAGTCAGAGACTAAGACAGAACATTGCTGTTTTGGTCCAAATCATGATCAACAACTTCAGGGGTCCATTTCCTCTATTTTACACAAAACGTCTTTGCCTTCTTTTCATGTTTCCAAAAAAAAACATTTTTGAATAGTTAAAATGGACAGTATACGAAATAAGCAATGAATTTTAAAGATAAGGGGTTTAGTATTTAGCATCTGGAGTGAATAGGCTAGTCGAGTGTGGGAGGTGTACTTTTATAGGTCATGCATAGCTGAGTTATGTAGCTCAGGTGTACTTTTTATGTTACGGCTGATATGAGATAATATCTAATGCAGAGGTTTTCAAGCAGTGGTCCGGGGACCAACAGTGGATTCCAGGTGGTCCCCAGCTAAAAGAAGGGCAGTTGGTAATCAAATGGGCCCTTCTGTAACTCTAGAGAGTGTAAAATGAAGCCAAATGGCCATTTTGTTTCATTTTACTTTCTTAAGAGTTAAATTATATTTAAACATCTGAATTACTTGACTTTCAAGCATCTAATTAGAAAATGTAGAAGAATTGCTATTTTGCCAATTTTGCCAATTATCTCCACTAAATTGTGGACACAAACTTGAAAATCCTTAGTTTTGGGTCCAAGAGACTAAACTCCTGATTAATTAGATGCTGATTAATGCTTACCGTTACTTATACAAACATGTGTAGCTATGAGTAGTGTGGTGTAATGTGGTGCAACCTCTCAAGGCCTCCTCCCCTCCAAACAGGCCCAGTAGTTTCAATATTCAAGTTCTTATTAGCATTCGTGCTTTAAGCATTAGCCCGTGGCCATCTTATCAATATTAGCGTGCACATTATTGATAAGTGGAGTTCATCAGCATTCAGGGACTGCAGGCAGGCGCCGCTTTGCCAAGGCCAAGCTGCTAAAACTACAGCAGCTCATTGGAATGCAGGGCGGCGGCAGTAGGGTTAATGTTAATGTTGAAACGGAGCTGTGTGTGGATCTGGGGAACTCCTCGTAAACACTGTGATCCTCAAAGAGGAACACTGTTTGCTCGACGAGTAGTTCAGGACCTCAAGTTCAGACGCTGAACTCGTTTGGAGACGCGCCAACGCGTCGATGCATCGCCGTGGGTATAGCAGGCCGGCGATGGATGAAAGCACGTCCAATTACGCACAAACACAATGTAAGATATTGCACTACATTTGACGGCTAACTCGATTTTGTTGGGAACACTTTCATGGTGTTCTAAGCTTTACTGGCATAATTAGCTATCGGTGAATCCACATTGGTTCATGAGAGGAAACATACATGCTCAGTCAGTACAGACCAGGAAGTTTGACATAGCATGGTTTGTGAGTGACAAACTTCCTGTACAATTCAAGTACACACTGCAACAAAACTGATAACAGCTTGGAGAATTACAGTACATTACAGTACTTACTTTAGTTATTGAAAAATATCAGACCTACAAGCTCATCAAACCTACAAGTTCATAGCGTGCCACTCCGTGGCACGCTATGAACTTGTAGGTTTGATATTTTTGAAAATGGTGAAAATGTGGTGCAAAATCTTTGGATTATTTTTCAGTTCAGAATGGGTTAAATATTCAGCCACGGTTTCAAACAATATATTCCCCTTGTTATGCTCCAGTATGTTCCATTTTCTTTCAATACACACGGACAGGAACAATACGATATCTCACACATTTATGTGACAGCAGTGACACAAATGCATTATGCAGAATGTTTCAAAAGATTGCGTCAGGTCGTTTGGACGTGGCTGGCTTTCCAGAATCTGACCGATTGAGTCCATGTTAGGGCATATGCGTATTATCAATATTGGCAACCGCAAATCCAATCGATATATATAAACTGTATGCCCATACCTGAAAGTTAGAAATGTCACTGTTGCACAAGCACACAGGCACACACCCACACACACACCCATACACACACCCACACACACACACCTTACAAGATTGTAGACTATTTTTTGTCGAGGTTCCCGTGATTAAAAAGGCTCCAAAGCGCTTCTGACACTCCATTACCCAGCATGCCCCCGCAGGTGAGGCAGGGGATTGTACATATTGATTTCGCGCCTCATTACACTTCCTGTCTTAACGACGCCATTGTTCTTCCTGGTTGTATATTACAACGGGACGCGGGACTGGATGGGGGGGTGACTCCTCCTAGATGACCACGCAGGATGCCACCACAGGGGTATAATGAACACATTAATAAAGGGTCCTGCTGGCTTGTTATTGAAAAAATGGGCAGTGTGCACACTGCCAACTTTTTGACCCAGTTTTCACTATAGCAAGGTTATCAGAGTTAGGGATTGTTTCGTTAAGTGTGTATTTATTTGGTTTACGCTGTTTGGGTTTTGATTCGCTCCTTGCCCCTTGTGTGATAAGAGGGATTAAATTATTAGTTACAGCTAGGGGTGGGCAACTTTGATGATGGATATATATATATATATATATATATATATATATATATATATATATATATATATATATATATATATATATATATATATATATTAAGGCTGTTGAAAATAGTTAATTAATGGGATTAAATTAATTCTGCTGATTAATCTGATTAAAAATTTTAACGCAATTAACTCATGTGCACACTGACTCAACACACTGAGCATTTTCTCATTCAACGAAATGTGTAGAGCACGGTTTTACAGAGACGTATATCCTGTGTGTCTCCCTGTAACCAGAACTAGAGTATAGCTGGAGGATCTACAAGCATTGAGGGCTTGTAGATCTCGTATTTTGATACATATTTTAAAGATAAATGGTTATTTTTTTCACAGATTCGGTTTCTTTTTTTAAAACATGCATATTTTGGACATAGTTCGAATGGTGATTAATCATGATTAAATTAATTTTGAAGCTGTGATTAATTTGATTAAAATTTTTAATCATTCAACAGCCCTAATATATATATATATATATAGATATATATACTGTAGCCTATATACTGTATATGCCCATATATTAGTGTGGGAAGCCAGCGCAACTCGTGTAACATCGTACCCAAATATATACGCCAGCTTTTGTAGATCTGGGTCAGGCATGCCCAAATTATGTGTGCCGTGTGATGCACAGCCAGACATTGCGCTTGCATGATGATGATGATTTTTCTTTTAAATTTAAATATACATCGTATAAAAAAGCTGTCCACTCGCATCTGTATGCAAACCACATGCTGCAGTACACATCATTCTACATTCATTCAAACTCACATTCATTGAACTCATGAAATAATCCTGAACATCTTTAAAATATATTCATACATACAGTATTTCTGAAGAGCGTATGGACAATCATTAAAGATGGAGTGCCATGATTTTTTTCTACCCTAAAACATGATCATCAGGTATTAATGTTATATGAAAAGTAAGATTTCTTCCAAAAAAGTGTACAGTGTTTGTTAAACTGTCATTTTTATGATTCCACCCTACCAGTTCATTAAGTGTGCCTGGTTTGCCTGGTGGGTGGTGATGGGTGGAGATCCACCTGAACTGAAGCCACGCCCACAGCTTTAGTTGCATGATAAAGGGGGAGGAGTTAGGGGAGGGGCTGAGCAGGTGATGTCACTATATTGAAGTTTTTTTCATTGGCACATTTGATTAGAAAGGTTCAGCCCCCAGGAAGAAACCCTAAATACAAAGTGAAGACATCATTGCACATAAAAAACAAGCCAAGGGGTCTATTTACATACTGTCACCTCTTAAACAAGTACAACATTGGAAAAAATACAAAAATCACGGCACCCCCTCTTTAAACATAATGTTGGTATGGGACACTGACTATCAAGAAAACAAAGACACAGGACTTCATCTCAAAAAGGGAGCCCAACCCTGGACTATGAAGTCATTTGGTGGTGACATGGTCTGTTAAGGCCCCAATGTAACATTTCCAAATTGGTGGGGCAGGTGAAAAATGAAAATGGCATACCAATGCCATACCATTTTCGTTTAAATTCTTTAGTTCTGTAACCCACAAGATTATACTGTATATTGTACAGGATTGTACAGGACAGTAAGCATCAATAATAACATCAGTTGTTGTTGAAGTTGCAACAGACACGCAGCATGCATAAAGCTAAAGGTCTGACTCAGAGAGTTTTCTGTTTCCAATGATGAAATGCTGTTGGTTTAGTGGTGCCACAATCGTAGTTAGTTAGTAGCAGTAGTAGTGTTTCAAATCATTTTAATTATACGCACTTTAATTTGAAATATCCTTGAAAATCGGGTTGTTTTGCATGCCATCATGTTTGGTGGGGCAGTGTGGCCCTGGACAGCATGTTCCAGACCAGGACCTGACCACTACTTCCAGACAGTCATCCGTCAGTCTGGTGTGTGTGTGTGTGTGTGTGTGTGTGTGTGTGTGTGTGTGTGTGTGTGTGTGTGTGTGTGTGTGTGTGTGTGTGTTTTGGTTTGTGCTACTGATGAGAGATGGATGGGTGGACAGACACGCTGTCTGGAAGGCTGCCACTGAAACTTGGCCCCTGCTACCCCGTCTCTCCGTAGGACCATTTATCCATCGACCCCCCGGCCCGGCCCGGCCCCGGCCCCCCTCACACCAAGTCCTCACTTCACAGCAGGGGCGGATCTAGGCATGGGCATGGGGGGGCATTGGGCAATGCCCCCCTAAATACCCTGACTGGCCCACCAAACATGACAGCATGGAAACAACCTAAATTTCAAAGATATGTCAAATTAAAGTGCTTATATAGTAATTAAAATGATTTGAATCATTATGCTACTAACAAACTTCAGTTGTTGCGCCACAAAACCAACAGCATTTCATCATTGAAACCATCACATCACGTGCCTGTTGCAACGTCAACAACAACAGCAACTGATGTTGTTATTGCTGCTTTTCTTGCCTAAAATAAGTCCTGTAACCGAAAATGGTATGGGTGCGACTTCATCGCCCGTGGCGCGAAGCGACACGGGCGATGAAGCCGCCCCCATACCATTTTCCCCTACCCCCCCAATTGGGGAATGTTACATCCGCCCCTACTTCACAGCATCATCCTTCCCTCCCTGTCACTGTGTGTGTGTGTGTGTGTGTGTGTGTGTGTGTGTGTGTGTGTGTGTGTGTGTGTGTGTGTGTGTGTGTGTGTGTGTGTGTGTGTGTGTGTGTGTGTGTGTGTGTGTGTGTGTGTGTGTGTGTGGTTAACGTGTTGGCAGCAGTACACACATGTTGGGTCATCTTCAAGGAGGGCAGAGCTGACTGACCGGCCGATTTAGTCAAGACTAAATGGAACAGCAGCACTTGCACCGCTAACGTGCCAGAGTGCACGCTGCGCTGACACGTGCACTCATTACAGGCATGTGCACGTGCGCTCACGTGCGCACACACACCCTCAAACACATGGGAACTGTCTTCAGGCGCCAACCTTCAGTGAAATTAACAGCTTATGCAGGGCGACCTGCAATTGAATGAGCGATTTATGCAAGGCCAGTGGCGCACACAACCTCCAGTAATTCCTTTTTAAATGGGAGGTGAACAGTGTCAGTGGGGTATGTAGTAGGGGCTGGAGGGTCCGGATCTCATACATACACGTTAACTGTATAGTTTTTCCGTAGGTACGATCGCAAATCATTGCGGAAACATCAAAACACTATCAACAATATTAACATTCATACTGTAGCTAAAATAATGAATTAAGTCATTTTTTTAGGATTTGACAATGAAGTAACCTGTTTAGGATGGGAATGCATCTGTGTTATTTAGCCCAGTGAGAGAGGTCTAGGAGGTCCCCAGCTTAAATGATGGAAAGTTGGTTAACCAGGTGTAATTCTTTGAGAGCGTAAACATGAAACCAAATGGACCCGGGAGGGTTTGAATATTTTAACTCAAGAGTTAAAATATTCCTCATCTCAATTAGCCCAAGTCTACACAACTAGAGAATGTAGAAGAGTAATGGTCATTTCGATCTGTATATGTTTGCCTGTTTTGTTTTCTAAATCCAGCCTGGTATTGTGGACAAAAGCAAAATAAATATTTCTGTGGGGCTAAAATGTCATCAAATGGTGGTCCGTGGCTCGAATTCTGAATAAATAGTGGGCCCTGGTATCAAAAAGGTTGAAAATCACTGATTTAGCCACATGATTTGAAACTTTTGATCCTTGAATCATTGGTAATATGATGTGTGCATTGGGATGGGAAATGTAGTTCTGTTTCCAAATATCTTTTTGGGACGGTTCTGTTTAAAAAGAAAAACTCTGTGGGCTGAATGAATAAAGGCATTCAATCTGCATTATGTGTAACCAAAGCCGCAGAAAAAAAAAAAAAAAAAAAAAAGAAGAATCTGCAACCATTATGCGCTATACTTCCCACCAAGGGCTTCATTTCCAAGATGGAAAGCCTCATGCTGCCTGTGCGGGTTCAAGTGCAATGGTTAACACTTCCTCCGCCGCCGCCGGCTCTCAGCGCTCGCTCTTTCAACGAGGGAAGCATTAACCGGCGCACTGCTCTCTACTCAAGCTTGCGTGAAAAGAACACACACACACACACACACACACACACACACACACACACACACACACACACACACACACACACACACACACACACACACACACACACACACACACACAGAGACACTGTAGCCATGGGCTTATAAGCCTTGGGGGCTTTTAAGCATCATCTAGCTGAATTGCTGCCAGGAATACGGGGTCTCTCTCTCTCTCTCGACAAGGAACGTTGCTGCTGCTGGCAATTTGCAAGTGAATCAGGTGAGGCTTGAATGCTGAGTGACACGCT
The DNA here is from genome assembly GCA_039105355.1 of Benthosema pterotum. NCBI lineage: Eukaryota > Metazoa > Chordata > Actinopteri > Myctophiformes > Myctophidae > Benthosema > Benthosema pterotum. The sequence goes on along the minus strand of CM076982.1, from coordinate 30,082,191 downwards.
GGCGCACTGCAGTCAGACTGTTAAGGCCCCGCAGTGAAACAGGATATAACGGAGAAAGAGCCGCTTGTGCGCGCTTGTGCACATGTGTGCCTCTGTGTGTGTGTGCGATCGCACGCCTGTGTGTGTGTGTGTGTGTGTGTGTGTGTGTGTGTGTGTGTGTGTGTGTGTGTGTGTGTGTGTGTGTGTGTGTGTGTGTGTGTGTGTGTGTGCATGTTGTCTGTCTGTCTGGGTCCTTTCCTTTCCTTCCTGTCGGCCCGTTGACTTGCAACAAGGCGAGAAACCCCTCTTCCTAGATTACACCGTATTCATCCACAGGATACACAGAGAGACAGAGAGAGAGAGAGAGAGAGAGAGAGAGAGAGAGAGAGAGAGAGAGAGAGAGAGAGAGAGAGAGAGAGAGAGAGAGAGAGAGAGAGAGAGAGAGAGAGAGAGCACTGTTTACAGAAAATGACCTCGGCACATGGAAATACTGTTCATATAAAGAGGTCAGCTACTGTATGATCATTGAATCGTATACAGGTCCATTCCAAAAAATTAGAATATCAATGAAAAGTTGTTTTATTTCCAAAATTCCATTAAAAATCCCGAACTTTCATTAATTATAGATCCAGTGCTCACATTGTAAATGATTTCAAGTATTTATTTGTTTATTTTTACACAATATTGGCTTCCAGCTCATAAAACCCACCAAATCAGGATTTCAAAAAATTAGAATATTTTATGAGACAACTAAAAAAAATGTGTTTTAAACAAGAAATGTTGACGTATCTGAAAAGTATATTAATGTATGCAGTTAATACTTGGTCTGGGCTACTTTAGAACAAATTATTTCATTAATGGGGCGTGGCATGGAGGTGATCAACCTGTGGCACTGTTGAGGTGTTATGGAAGCCCAGTTTTGCTTCAATAACAGCCATAAATGAATTTGTATTGTTCAGTCTTATGTCTCACACCTTCCTCTTGACAATACAACCCAGATTCTCTGTTGGGTTAAAGTCAGGACAGTTGGCAGGTCAGTTAAGCTCAGTAGTACCATGGTCAGTACAGCAGTTAGTAGTAGTTTTGGCTCTGTGGGCAGGTGTCAAATCGAGCTGGAAAGGAAAATTAGCATCTCCATGAAGCTTGTCAGCATACCGAAGCCTAGGGTACTCTAAAAGATGGCTGTGTTGCAACCACTGGTGAGTTTTCACGGTCAGTGGATTAACACCAGCCGATAACATGGCTTGGAGACTGGCATGGACGGCGCCAGGGGGGGGCTAGCAGGGGCTCTAGCCCCCCCTGCTGGAGGCTTAGCCCCCCCTAAGCCCCCCCTGGCCAAAAACATGACTGTGATGAAAAATATTCAGGGAATAAATAAAATATATGGAAGACCAAACTGACTGACTTTCATGTAAATCATTGCTATAAAATCATGATACTTGTAATTTTTGGAATGATGTATAATACTGAAATAATCCATTTCTCAGAATTCTCACCACCTGTCATTTTCGCCCGCACGGTCACATACGCAATACGCATTGCAATCCTCCAATCAACAGAGCGTCCGCCAAGTTCATAGTTCACAAACCTTTTGACTGTGTTTTTGGAGGGACAACTAACTCGGTTGCTGCACCGTTTGTTTTAAGTCCAGTACAATGGACCGGTTTGTTGTGTTCGGTAAAAAGCGACGCCTAAGAGCCGATTCAGTGGACGACTCGGCTGACGGTAGACCTGAAACTTAGACCTGCAGTCTGATTCGGGGCCAGAGAACCAACATGAAGTGCCCGAAAATGAAGCCAGGGGAGCAGCGTGTGTTGTGGGGATGGTGCGACCAGGTAACCAGCCTTCTACTAGCGGCAAGAACAACTGCCCCAAAAATAGCTGATCTACAGGCTCCCACCGCGACACGCTATGAAGCATTGTGAGCTTGTAGATTTGCCATTTGTCCAAAAGTGCCCTCTTATGTGATTTCTGTCCCTGGACCCTAACACACTCTGCACGTCCTGTATTTACATGTTCGCATTTGGCCGCCGCGCCTCACTGTGTGTGGAGGTTCGCAGTGCTGCGACTCCTTCTGTGTGTCTGTGAGATCAAGTTAAAAGCTGTTTCTAGCCTGTGCGTCCCTTTATTTAGCCTACATGTTAATGTAAAGGCCGCCTCACTATGTCTGTGCGTGAGTGCAGTGCTGCGACTACTTCTGTGTGTCTGTCTGTGAGATCAAGTATTGTAGAGGTGTGTGTGTGTGTGTGTGTGTGTGTGTGTGTGTGTGTGTGTGTGTGTGTGTGTGTGTGTGTGTGTGTGTGTGTGTGTGTGTGTGTGTGTGTCCATTTACGTTCTGCAGATCTCTGAAACTGTGGTACATGTGTAACTGTCCCCTGAAGATCTAAAAGACTAAGAGTTCATTCATTCATTTTGGGAAAAAAAATTAGCCAGTGACAATGATTTGCTTTGTTGTGTAACATGAACATGTATTTTAGCATATAAACAGGACCATTGTATTTGCGTGTGTGTGTGTATATATATATATATATATATATATATATATATATATATATATATATATATATATTTCATTGTTTTGCCAAAATTCACTAGCCCCTGCTGAAAAAAACTCAGCCCCCCCATTAGCCCCCCCATGCACAAATGTCTGGAGCCGTCCCTGGAGACTGGACATGGCAAAACACATGATTTAGGCCATGTTATCGGCTGAAACACAGCCATCTTTCAACACAGCCATCTTTCTAGAGTACCTTGTGCTTCGGTATGTTGACAAGCTTCATGGAGAAGCTGATTTTCCTTTCCAGCTCGATTTGCCACCTGCCCACAGAGCTAAAAACTACTAGTAGCTGCTGTACTGACCATGGTATTACTGCGCTTAACTGACCTGCCAACTGTCCTGACTGTAACCCAACAGAGAATCTGGGTTGTATTGTCAAGAGGAAGGTGTGAGATATACGACTGAACAATACAAATTCATTTATGGCTGTTATTGAAGCAAAACTGGGCTTCCATAACACCTCAACAGTGCCACAGGTTGATCACCTCCATGCCCCGCCCCATTAATGAAATAATTTGTTCTAAAGTAGCCCAGACCAAGTATTAACTGCATACATTAATCTACTTTTCAGATAGTCCAACATTTCTTGTTTAAAACGCATTTTTTTTAGTTGTCTAGTAAAATATTCTAATTTTTTGAAATCCTGATTTGATGGGTTTTATGAGCTGGAAGCCAAAATTGTGTAAAAAATAAACAAATAAATACTTGAAATCATTTAAAATGTGAGCACTGGATCTATAATTAATGAAAGTTCGGGATTTTGAATGGAATTGTGGAAATAAACCAACTTTTCCTTGATATTCAAATTTTTTGGAATGGACCTGTACATAATCGACATAGTGAACCAATGTTGTCCATGTATCACAGCACCAATCTGCACACTGCCTTGATTTATGCTGGGAACGTTTTGCCGTTGTACAACGTAAGTTGAGAGAGAGAGAGAGAGAGAGAGAGGGGGGGGGGGGGGGGAGAGGGGTAACGCACATCCTCCAATGGTGCTGAGCCAAACCTATGGAAACAGTAATCATCCTAAATAGAAACCCTACGGGGGCTCACAACTCACTTTGAAAAAGAAAAGTGAGTTGTGGGGTTTGCCGTTGTGCCATTGGCCTCCATCAGATTCTTGACCTTTAGCATGCCGCAGCCCGCTTGGTCTTTAACCAGCCAAAATTCTCACATGTCACTCCCCTCCTCCCCTCCCTCCATTGGTTCTGTTGCTGCACTGTTCAAAACTCTCACGCTTGCTTTCAAAGCAACCAAAGGGATGTCACCACCATATCTTGCTAGTCTCATAGCTCCCTACAAGCCCTCCTGCACACTCCGATCATCCAACACAGAGAAGCTGGCAGTACCCCTGCTAAAAACGTTGGCCACCAAGCAGGAACTGTTGGGGTTAAAGGTATTATGCAACTTTTTAGACACAAATCTAAATGTACAGTATACAGTATATATTTTTCTTTTTGCCATGGTGATGATGACAAATGCAAGTGGAATAATGAATATAATGAAGCAGGCTCTGCTGGATTAAATACTGTTAATAGTCTTCATCCCCACGAGAGCTTTACATTTATGTAAACATCAATCTTTGATTTGTTTTTTGTACATTTCAAGGGGCTGGAGCTGTGGTGAGAGCATACACTATACACCCCCCCCCCCCCCTTTGTGCATGTGCATGTGTCACATGTATGTGTGTACATGCGCATGCATGCGTGAAATGCTGCTTCAGTGCCCACCCAGAGGATTAGAAGTGTATATACAGTATGCGAGATAATCCATAAAATACACATAATATTGGCGAGGGAAACTACTGACATGGCATTTAAATGGCTATTCACACACTGCTGCTGTAGACTGAATAGCGTGACTGAAAGTTAAAGAGATCTCCTTGCCCCCCTTCCCCCCCAAGCAAACTAATGGCCATTAATGTCTAAATGCACACCGTCGCTGTCGGGCTCAGAAACCTTATATGTCTATATTTCAATTTGTCTTTGTTGCGGTTATCCACATTTTTTGCCTGCTAAGGTACTGGGGCTTTCAGGCAGCGTTGCCATGTCTGCTCGTTATAAGCACACATCGACGTCTATGGTTTCTGTAAAGTCGCTTGCAATACATCCTAGTTGCTGGTTGATTGCTTTTTTTTGGCGATCGTGATTTCTAAAGTGTACAGCTTAGGTGGATTTGCTCCCTAATTGTTTAAACCGGTGGTTCACACGTTTATTCATCAAGAAACCCTGTATTAATATGTAATTGTCGTAATCGTAATATTCAATTTGTAGTGGTTTTGTCTTTAAGTTGCTGAGAAACCCTACAAAGGTCCTGTGTAAAATGCAGTAACCTAACACAGTTAACGTGTACACTTCTCTCCAACAATTCACCAAAATAGTTAAAAATGAATAAGGAATGCACACATGCAGAACACAATGCCTAAGTCAGTTCAATGCGTAAGTTGTTCTCAATGTGTTTTTAAATAAAATGGATGTAAAACGTTACAATGTGTCGCCATGGGCTTGTAAATCAACTATTTGCATTTGGGGTTGTTTTAATGAATCTGGCCACTTGTTTCTCTTGCAAAACTGGCAACACAGCAAGCGGAAGAGGAACGTATGGCTCACAAGAAAAAAAGATGGATAGCTTGAGTCCCCCCAAATTAAAAAAGCAGTCACTGCTGTGTTATAGCACTGCTCTGCGATCTGCACTGAGCTCATCAGATTTCATTATCTCAGCCAATTATGAGGCTGGCACCAAGTCACATGACTTTAATCCTTCACACCAATTATGGCCGCCGTGCCGCCGGGCGTCCCCCGATAGACTCGCTGCCGCCTGATGGCTGGGCTCATTTGTTCCCCCACCTCATTACTTTAAAGGCTTGAAGAATCAGATGAAGATTAGTCCTCCCCTCCCCAGTCACCCCCCACCCAACCACCCCCCAAAATAGAAGAGAGAAAAAGTCTCCTGCAGGAACAATGGAAAAGGACATTAGGAGGAGAGGCGAATATTATTTCTTTGGCTCCACTGCAATTACTTGAAAACTTCATTACATTTATAGAATGTACGACCACCCTAGTGGTTTAGAGTGTGCTGTATGACTTTCATGGTTGGAAGGTTGTGGGTTTGAAGGAAACGTGGTCACAATAACAGGTTCCTGACGTGAAATCAAATGGGTTCAGATCTGAGCCATGAAGTCTTGGGATATAAGGGCATGAAGTATTAGTAAAAGTAAAAACAAACCCATCTAAAGGGATATTTCACTTAAACAAACCCTTTGGTCATTTTATGGTCTACTCCAGGGGTCGGCAACCCTAGGCACGCGTGCCAACGATGGCACGCCGGGTGGTATCAGCTGGCACGCGGCCAGATTCTGGGGGAAGTTTTTTTTTTTTTTTTTTTATCTCAGTAATAATTCCTATTCCTATTGAATGTGCACGTTGTAAAATAAAAGATTACAGGCCTACTATTTCGCTAAGGCTTCAAACCGAAATTGCGATTTGATTAGCAAATTGCAACGGCCGCGATTATTAATTAATTTAATTAATATTCAACCGGAGCGAGTCTGATCCAGACATCCAGTGTTGACACTTGCTGCGCTCTGATCAATCATAAGGGCGTGCACGCACGCGGAGCCCCGTGTCCAACTTTCCTCCAACACCAGTAAAAAGTAATCTCCTCCTTGGCATGGCGTCTGTGTCTGCCCTGCAGAACCCGCGGACCTGCCGTCATGTCAGCCTAACCAGACAACGCTGAAATTATTGCGTTTTGGCTGGTGTGTGAATATTGTTAGCATGGCTAGCTTGTAGCAGAGCTATCCTTGCGCATTGCAAAGGCTGCGTCGCCTGCGTGCGTGTGTGTGTGCGTGTGTGTGCGTGCGTGCGTGTGTGTGTGTGTGTGTGTGTGTTTCTGTCGGAGCAGAAAAACGGCTTGTTGTTTGAGGGTGACCAGATGTCCCTGTTTCTGTGGGACAGTCTCAGGGTGACCAGAGGTCCCTCTTTATGTGGGACAGTCACTCATTTTACTTTTCAGTCATCCCACAAATGGACACCCTGTCCCACATTGTGACTGACAGACTACAGTGGTCAATTGCCCTAATAGTCCCATTTCTGTTTTCTCTCACTGTCTCTTTTTTGCTAGATGCGTTTTAAGCCTGTTAAAATAACAGGAGAAATACAGACCAACATGAATAAATAACAAAATGGGCACTATTAGGACTATGTGTGGACAAATATGGCAAGAGGCATTTTTAATACCAACTTAAGTAATATATTGCTACCCGCAATTAACTGTCCGACTTTACCCTCACAAGTAATAGGCCTACTTGTCCTCAAATGAAGAGTTTTGGTCACCCTAAGTCTAATATGGCCTAAGCATGACATATAACTGCAGAAAATGGACATTAAATATGTAAAAAACCGTGAAAATGCTCCATTTATTGACTCTAGGCATATTTTTTATTTATTTAATTTATTGTAAATTTTACTGTGGCACTCGGGGGGTCAACGAAAAAAATCATGGCACTTCATGTCGAAAAGGTTGCCTACCCCTGGTCTACTCAGTCTCATGTGAACACCCCAGACATTGGATATCAGATGATCATTTTAGCTGCCCCACCTGCTTCCTATACAAACCCATTATATACTTAAAACTACATTTTAACGATAATGGATTAATCAGAATGGCTGAGAACCCCTGGTCTAGGTGATCATCCTAACAGTATAAAAAAGCAGAATAAAAAACAGATGCCCCAACCACCATAAGCTGCTCCTTTCGAGGCGAAGACGCAGTGACTCTATACTCCGAGTCTCTCTCGCGTGACTGAACTTCTCACCTATCTCTATGTAGATGCCAGCCACCCGTTGAAGAAAACTCATTTCAGCCGAAAGTATTCGCAAGCGTATTACTTGGGGTCATGACCCACACTTCGTATGGTGAGAGTATAGGAACGAAGATTGACCGTGGGCGAGATGGAAGACTGGCTATTTTTGGCATGTGATGGAATATAAATGAAGCATTAAGGAGGAAAACAGCGTGCAGCTGGTGCTGTGTGTGACACTGAGTGACACTTCTTTGTCCACCGTTGTGGCACGGCCTTGCATTGCATGCGACTGGAATATATCACTCTATACAGTGCAGTGAATGTCACAATCTCTCCAAGTAAATGTTGATACTAGGAGTTGAGCGATTTGTCGAGACTATTTGAAACTTAAGGTCCGCAGGTCTCCACCAGGGCAGGAATGTTTGCATGGTTGGACAAAATGTACTGTTTACTGTAGGCTTAATACATACTGTATGCTAGACTGGCACCAGCCCTGAATCACACCTTAAAAAATGCTACCTTATTTTTTTCCCCCTGCGACTCAAGGACTGGTGTCCCTCCCGCCGGTGTCGTTATACTAATCCGTCTACAGCACGTGATTGGCCGACAGCCCTTTCACTCAACAGTGTCAAACTAGAGTACTATAAACAGGGAGAGTAGCGACACACTTTGATTGCGCGTCTCGTGCTTCGCACCTGCACTGGAGCTCTGTTGTCAATGCAAGTGGATGGGCAAGAGTGGTTTGCTGGAACTATGTTAGTTAATGTTAGTTCCAAACATGTGCTTGTCAGCCAATAGCTGGCATCACGTGTGCTTTTCAGCCAATAGCAGCCATAGCATCGTGAGTCAACAGGAGTGTTGATACTCTCCGTTATAGTACGAACAAACAACAAACATGGCGGCTGCCACTACTGTCACTATTCTGATTTGTTCGTATGAACCAATAACTGAAGACCGAATCACATGCATGCACACACCTACACACACCCACACCCACACCCACACCCACACCCACACACACACACACACACACACACACACACACACACACACACACACACACACGCGCGCGCGCATCCAACAACACCAAATATTACAAAAAAAAACAGGTGCATAAGCCTTAGTCTAGTGTGTGAGGTCAAATGATATCATAAATAACACATGAAACAAATCCAACTTCAACTTTTCTCGACAACTCGCGTCAAAGACCCTCAAACGAATATTACGTCGGGCTATTTGGCTCCACACAAATCCACCAAAACCCAGAGCGAAAGCAAAGGGGAAAAAAATAAATAATTAAAGACTATACTTTCTAAGCACCGCAGGCGCTATGTAAAAAGTGACAGCCCCGTTCAAGGCTGGATGGAGGCGCGCAGCTGCCCATGAATAGTGATTCAACGTGTTACAGGTTAGACAGCGGTCTCAGGTGTCACATGGGGCTCAGTACGGCCCGAGGTGACGAATACTAAACAGAGTCACCTAATCTCACCCTGTGACACACACACACTGCTACAATACAGAGACGGTTCTCAGCCTGGGGGTCGAGACCCCCTGGGAGAGTCCCCACATGACTGTTAACATTGGCTGGTATTCTTGAACGCTATGGTGTATAGCCAGGTATAGTGTAAGGCTTCTCATTGCCTGCATGGCAGCAAATCAGGTCTGGGGCCTGGTGTGTAGGCCAAAAGCCTACACCACCAGACCTGGGTCTGGGCTTACCAAATAATTATCCACATAGTATGGAAGTAACAAAGTAAAAATACTTTACTACTGTAACGAAGCACATTTTTGGGTATCTGTACTTTACTCAGTAAAGTACAGATACTTTTTGACTGTTAAGTACTGTTAAGTACTTTTTGACTGTTGATTTTGGTTACATTAAGACAAGTTTGGTGAGGATTTGAATACACTGCAGAATACACTATACATTTCAACGCAAATGACAGGGAAGCGTCTGCTGCAGCTCTTTCTCCTCTCGGCTTTTTGCTCCAGGATTCTCCACAGCGAATCGCCTGCCTTCATCCCAGCCTGTCCTCCTCTTCCCTTACACCAGCTAACTTCATGTCATCTTTCACTACATCTATAAATCTGATGTACTCGGCCCTGATCCTATCCATCCTTGTTATACTCCCAGAGAGAACCTGGACATCTTGTGTCTCTGCTACACCTCTATCTCTGCTCCCTGTCTCTACACCCATATGTACAACATGGTTGGTCTCACCGCCTCATAAATTCCTGTCAGCAGATGCTCCTCAAACCTGTCCATGTCAAGAACACCCAAATTGATGTGTGTGCGGCCTGCGTGGCCTGCAGACCTACATCTGAACAGGTTTTGTGCCGCAGATTAAAAAAGGTTAAATGCCAAAGGCGTAAAGGCGTGTCCCCTTGACTTAGTTAAAAACGTAAAAAAAGTTTTGTTTAATCAATTGATTAATTGCGATCGATGCTAATCGAGTTTCTAGCATTTTTGGCTAATGCTGAGATTGTTTTCACCTAATAATGTCCAAAATACGGGGGTGCACGAGCATACCGGTACGTGCACATGCACAGTATTTATAGGTCCATATCTGAGCATAATGCAGATTGATGTTGACTTCACTTCATTATGATGAATTTGCCATTTCTAGCGTTGCAACAGCCATGGAGCAATGCATCACCCTGATGTTGTGGCTGATCGGCTGGCATTGAGCCCTCTCCATCCAATAGCGATGCTGGGATCGCAGTGGTGGGAGGTGGGGTGGGGGGGATATAAAGGCACAGGCACAAGTTTCAGCAATGGACCTTAAAAACACGTATGGTTGCTGTTTGTGATTTTTGGTTTTGAGATTAATCAATCTATTGAGCAGTTGAGATGCTGGATATGGTTTACTACAGACCACCAGTGGTCCTTGAGAGGTTTCCAGGTGGTCCCCAGGCTAAATGCTGGACAGAGGGTTAACCAGATGTAACTCTTTGAGAGCGTAAAAATGTTACATACAGTACTCTCAAGAGTTAAAATATTCATAATCTGAATGTGTAGAAGATAAATGTAATTTTGATCTGCATGTTTGACAAAAACAAAAGAAATCTTTAGTTTTGGGGTCTTTGGGGGCTAAAATGTCAATGGTTTGTGGCTCAAATGCAGAAAAAAATAGTGGACCCTGGCATGAAAAAGGTTGGTTTTACATATAGACCTTTTCAGGGAGGGCTCACAATAAATGATGGACTAAACTGTTATTCGTCTCATCCATAATTAATGCATATAGCTGGCACCCCCGACTTAAGGGGGGGGGGGGGGGGGGGGGGGGGGGTAATAATATTATAGCCATATCTTTGTTGGTTTAAAGCATTTTGTCTCACTGTCTCACTTGTCCTAGAGGTCTTGCCATACCTGCCACATATGTCCAAATGTGTTACCGTAGCACCGTCCCTCAGTAGCTTTCCTGCTCTGCAGTACAGGGGATACTCCTTTTTGAAACCATCTCCTCGCCACTCGCCTGACACACTTCCACTCGGTTGGAGCATTGATAATACAGGCGGCACCGGATGGGAATTCCTGTACCGTCTCTATTATTTAGTACATCTACGCTCAAAACAAGTGGAAGTGTGTTGGGGCGATTGGCAAGGAGCTGGTCTCAACGGGAGTTGGGGGTGTGTGTGAAATGTGTCTTCAGTGACAAATACTGTGTTATTTGTCTGTTTTGTACAGCATAAACTGTCAGCTGAGGTCCCTGTTCGTTTCATTGTGAAGTCTGTTACATTTGCACCAGGCAGTGTTCTTTTTTACAATAGATTTTATAGACGTAGAATAGATTTTGTTTTAAACCAGTGGTTTTCAACCAGTGGTCCGGGGACCACCAGTGGTCCTTGAGAATGTTCCAGGTAGTCCCCAGCTAAATGATGGAACGTTGGTTAACCAGGTGTAACTCTTTGAGAGTTAAAATATTCATCATCTGAATTAGCCCAAGTCTACACAACTAGAGAATGTAGAAGATTAATGGTAATTTTGATCTTATGTTTGTATGTTTTGTTTCACAAAATCCAGCCTGGAAAGGACAAAAACAAAATAAATCTTTAGCTTTGTGGTCTATGGGGCTAAAATGTCATCCAATGGTAGTCTATCGCTCAAATTCCAAATAAATAGTGGGCCCTGGTATCAAAAAGTTTGAAAAACACTTTTTTAGACTCATAGTCGTAAACCACAAACACACCAATGGGATGGATTGGGGCAGGTATAGCACACAAAAAACTTGAGTGAAACCTGTCTTACATCTTGCCACATGCATCATTTCACAAGTTTTCATAGGATACTAATTATGCAGAAAGTCCCATTTCACAATTTTCCATATTTGCCAAATTAAGTGCCTGTGTAGGGGCAGAAATGTTTAAGGTGTGTTTGGTAATAGTTATCAAAATCTACAAAGCGACATTTTCAAATAATCGCAGTGGAGAGAATCTGATTGGCGCCGTGTGAGCACTCTGTATTGTCTGTATTGTATCTCAACTCTCAACGAGGTATACAGGTGGGTGTACATACATACATAGGAACAAAGACAGGCCTTGGAGTGTGGTTGCACCACTCGAAAACGAATGTGGCAGTTACTTTCAGACACAGGGTAATAGTAACCCAAGTAAATGTAACGCGTTGTTCCTTCCTACCCGCCTCAAACCTTATACAGGTGACACTGAGTGGTGAGGTGTCTGCTCTTTCTCTTGTTGGCGGTGATGTAGCGTTGCATTGGCTGCTATGATGTGCTGTTGTGCATGGTGTTGTCTGTCAAGCACCGGCGCAGTGGGAAGGAATTCTCCAACCCCGGAGGGCTAATAAAGTCGAAAAGTCTGAAAAGACACCGTGTAACATTTTCTAATGAGGCAGGTTGAGGCATGATGCAACGCAATGTAAGATAGCTGGAAGACACTTCAATGGCTGCGGTTGTACCGGTGGCGCCACTTTTATAAATGATATATGGATACCAGGGGGGAGCTGTGTCACATATCACACACACACACACACACACACACACACACACACACACACACACACACACACACACACACACACACACACACACACACACACAGACACAGACACAGACACACACACAGACACATAGACCATAGACACATAGACACACGTGCACGCCACTTTCTTAGCCATTTTCTTTCCACCCCGGTTTTGTTGCTGTGCCAAATCTGCCCCCCCTACCATGCCTTTGTGCTGTGACGAGGGATGTGACAATACATTCTAACAGTTTGGTTGCTTTGTTGCATAATAGGCCTGCTGTTCATATGCCGTGAAAATGATAATTGCCTTTGTAGCGGAGCGCCAACCATAACTCATGCCTCGTTTGGCCAAAAATTATGGGACTTGTTTCCACATGTTCCTAAACTCATGTGAAACACATGTGTCACTTTGACTGGTAAGCTCCACCCTCAGCGTTTCCATCATTTTGTGCAGTTTGAAAAATGCTCAAATACATTTTGATTAATTTGCATGAAACGTGCTGCATGTGAACTTTGGCCCAATCCGGACAAAAGATCAGATGACTTAGGAACAAAAGGTTGTGGGTTCAAGTCCGGCTACTGACAATACAACGTATGAGTCTTCAATAACCCTGCCTTGCTCCCACAATTACATGGTGTATTTCACAAGTTCAATCTTCCCTGTCTCTATGGCTTATTTGTGAATATTGTTCTTATTGCCTTAGCTGCTTGCTTGGTCCCATCTTATCGCTGCTTACAGCTATATTTTCTGCTTAAAGTAGTCCCTTGACTCCTTCCCAAACAGAAAACATTGCATCAAACCACTACTGCATCTAGCCGGCAGATGGATTGCCGTGGAGGGATATAGTGCTACTACATAGAGTTAGTGATCAGCTTAGGCTTTGCTTCGTCATCATAACACCTCATCCTCGTCACTATGTCCACGTGGAACAGGGCAAAACATAACATTACACCCCCCCTGGTCACAGTTCATAAGACGCTCCATTCACTTTGCATTGGGGCGGTGATGGACTTCCCAGGTGTCCTTTGCACGCACGTGATTGGCTCCATTTACGCTTTCGTCATCAAAACCAGTCAACATTAACCCTATGTTGGCGACGATGATGGATTTTCACTGTGACATTAAATCATCGGTGATTGAAACACTATCAAACGTAAAAGACGTGTGGCGCGGGTTAGGCAGCCTCGACCATTGCGCAAAAAGATGGGGTACACGGCTCGATGATACGATTTCACAGGCGATCTCGGTTCATTATGCAGATACTACAGTATATGTGATCGCTCACGTGACCAGCACACTGGCTTCTGATTGGAGCATTCATTCAAGCCATGTAATAAGCAAGTACTATAAAACCTAGATATGGAGATACAGGGTTTCTGTGCGGCAGTGATGATGGTACACTGTCAGCAGGGCCACTTACACAACACTACTGTATGACCTCTCATGAATAATGCATATACAGTATACACAGTGGCGTGTGTACACACACACACACACACACACACACACACACACACACACACACACACACACACACACACACACACACACACACACACACACACACACACACACACACACACACACACACACACGTGCATGCCATTATGGATGGTTTCATGATCTTTTCGACTATACAGGTATTTGCCTTGTATCAGCACATCTAGAATATGGAACACACCGTATATTATCCTTACGGTGGGTCAGGTGTGTGAGTGTACAGTATGTGCATGTGTGTGTGTGTGTGTGTGTGTGTGTGTGTGTGTGTGTGTGTGTGTGTGTGTGTGTGTGTGTGTGTGTGTGTGTGTGCTATTTTCAGAAGCAGACATTTCCACGCCTAAAAAAAACTGCAACGTCCTCTCAAGCACAGCAATGTGTGCATGTGCTCAGGCTTGCTATGTGCGTGCATGGTGCATGCGCGTGCATGCGTGTGCGTGCGTATGTGTGCGTGCGTGCATGTGCGTGTGCGTGCGTGCGTGCGTGCGTGCATGCGCGTGTGTGTGTGTGTGTGTGTGTGCATGCTGCTCCAGTAACCCAGCAGGGCCACTCCCCATGCGGCTCATTAACATGCCTAACACCTTTCTCCACTGTGGCCATCCCCGAGGAGGACAGAGAGCATATCTACCACTTACAATACGCCATCTGTCCTGTGTGTGTGAGTGTGTGTGTGCGCATGTGTGTGTATGCGTGCGTGTGCAGTGCCGTCGCTTTGTATACGTGCAGTACGCACTGCGAGTAGGGCAAGAAGGGGGGCAACAAAATGTGCCAAAAAAGTGCCAAGCCGGCCCTCAAAATAACTATTCTCTCTCTCTCTGCCTCCTCAGGCGCTTGCGCTCACAAGCAGCGAAAATAGCCGATCTGCATGAGGAAACACAACGCTGCATGTGTTTCTTCATGCACACACATACAGAAATATCTGTGTGTGTGTGTGTGTGTGTGTGTGTGTGTGTGTGTGTGTGTGTGTGTGTGTGTGTGTGTGTGTGTGTGTGTGTGTGTGTGTGTGTGCGTGTTAATCACAAGTCTCGGCTGCATTTCATCCTCCATATATCCCGCCACCTCTGGGGATAGGTAGTCCTGGCCAGACTGATTTGCGAAGTGACATTTCAGATGCGCAGAACACAGCAAATCAGACTGGATTTCACTGAGGCTAGTAGCTCACTTGGTAACATAACAGCCTAATGGTGGCTGACAGTACGTTTTAACAGCGGGCGATGGACAAACAACGTCGGCAGACATCCATTATTTGTCTATGGGAGCCGCCGATTCGTCCGACAGCAGCATACGGTTAAAAAAGTGGGCGTGTCAACGTCGGCAGAAAAGATAAAAATTGCTGAGCTTTTCGGCCAAATCGGCCGATGCTTGGCCGGGGATAGCCAATCAGAGCCAAGTGCTGCATTTCCCCCCCTCGACCCCGAACCATTCGGCGCAGTTTGGTACCTAGTTCTGCACCACTTCCTCCTCCACCATACTTTTTTTCAGTGCACCACAGCACTGTCGCTTACAGTACTCATTTTCAGTACTCATGCCATTCTAATCGACAATTTATTGTAATGACCGTCGGCGTTGCTGATATAGGCCGACGTCGTTTGTCCATCGCCCACTGCTAAAACGTACACTGCTAAAACGTACTGTCAGGGGTAGAGCAGCCGGATGGTAACCACAAGGAGCCTGACGAACAGCAATGACAGAAAGTAAACAGCAGCGTGAGGTACGTATAGATTAGCTATAACTTATCTATAGGTACCTCACGATTCAGAGAGTAGAAAGCAGAGAAAAAGTTATATCACAACAGGAAAAAGAACTCTGAGAGATGCAGGAGTGAGAGATGCCAAATAAGTGCAGAAGAGGTCAAGGAAAACTAACTGATAAAGAATGTAAAAGAAAGAGATGAAACGCTAAGGAAAAGAAGGAACCTCCTAAAGCTGCGGATGCTTTAACCCGTACTGAACGCATTTTGGAAAAATATCAGATCTACAAGCGCGATATGAGCTAGTAGTTCTGATATTTTTCTTTTTTTAATTGTGAAAAAGATGCGCAAATCTAAGAATATAGGCTATTCTATTTGACACCAGATTGTAGTTTCTGACACTAGATTCTAGTTTCTGACTAGTTTCTATTTTTTGATGCTAGATTCTGACAGATTCTAGTTTCTCTGAAAAATCTATGTTCCTGTGTCAGTGATGCTCAACATATTTTATGCCAAGGACCCCCCAGAATTATCTATATTTGGCTGCGGACCCCCCCATTTCAAAACATGTTGTTCTAGGGATCCCCAGAAGCAACAATCTTAGTTCAAAATATTTGCTTCCGAAAGAATATATATACAAAGATTCAAAGATTCACAGCTACAAGCTCACAGCGCACCACTCGGTGGCGCGCTGTGAGCTTGTAGGTCTGATATTTTTCAATAGCTTAAGTGTAACATAATGCTTTGAACACCAAAACGCGTTCAGTACACAAAAGGGTTAAGAAACTTGGGGGAAACAAGCAGCAACGCGCAACTAAGTACAAGATAACCTTTCAGCTCGCCTGCTTTGATGTTCAGCAGTATATCGCACATATACTGGACAAGCTGGAGGAAAAAAGGAACAGAGAGGAGAAAATAGACCTTGTACTGTATGTATGGTGGGTGTCATAAAGTTGGCCTTTAAAGGGTAAGCCTGCCAGTCCTCAGAACTCTAATATAGTTTGCTGGGGGGAAAAAAGGATTTGCATGTTGTAAATGGTTGGGTTTCAGGACGTTGTTGAATCGATCAAATTCCTTTCAATGTTGTGATTTAGTATGTAATTATTACATTAATTAACGGCCCTAAACAGCCCAATGTTGCCTTTTAGCAACCCCTTAAAGGGGAATTCCACGCATTTACAAACTTTTCCTGAGAGGGTACAAATGGTACCATTTCTGAGAATTTTCAGACCTCTAGGAAACACAGAATGGGGGGAACTTTTTATCATGTTTTATCAGGTACTGTGTATTAATGACATGGTAGAATGTTGAAAATGGGTGGAGTATGTTCCCCTTTAATTAATTAAAAATAATATATGTATTTTTTTTGTACATAAATATCATGGTTGAAGTTCAATGCTTAGTATTTCATTGCAATTGGTCCTGCTATTTGCATAGAAATACCCCCCACTGAGGCTGCAATTAACCCATGAAAAATATCTTTTCATTGGTTTCAATATTCATGAAAAACAACAAAACAAAGACACACTTAATCACTTTTCTCAGCAGATCTAAGCTTGGAAAACCTTCCACTCCTCTGGCTTTACTGCAACTAGCCCTGCACGCACGCACGCACGCACGCACGCACGCACGCACGCACGCACGCACGCACGCACGCACGCACGCACGCACGCACGCACGCACGCACGCACGCACGCACGCACGCACGCACGCACGCACGCACACACACACACACACACACACACACACACACACACACACACACACACACACACACACGTGCACGCACACACGTGCACGCACACGCACACACACACACTGATGGAATGACATTCTTTCATAGCGGTAAACCGAGGGGGAGGAAAAAGCATCTGCTAAAGAATTGCTGCCAGCAGCATTTGTCCTTCACCAGGTGAGGGCGAATAACAGCACACTTTATTGTGCTACTAAACCATTCTGTTCTGTGGTGTTTTAACTTTCATTGAAAAATAGCAGCTCGTAGCAGCCGTGAACACCAGCTATTTTTTGGGGGAAAATGTGAGAATGCAGCTCAAATCTTTCAGTATCTTATTTCAGAGTTAATGTTTTTGAAAAATAGCAGGCATTCACGGCAAGTGCCGTGCTATGAGCCGTGAACGCCTGCTGTTTTTTGGCGGGGAATGTGAGAATGCAGCACAAATCTTTCAGTACGTTCTTTCAGAGCAAATGTTTTCTACAAATGTCAGGACCAAATGGGCTAAATGAGGGCCGAAGATTGCGAGAAAACAATGAAGCGCGGTGACACAGTTGAGCCCCCGTGACGAAACGAAATCTAAATGACGCGTGTAAATCTGCATGGCATGCTGAATGAAAAGGGTGGGGGAAAAAAAGAAGAAATAGTGTTTTTTTATTACACAAAGGAAACAGGTCTACGGCTAAAAAAACGCAGACGGCCCCAGCAGCAATTAGTGCGAACCGGAGCCCCGCTATTCAGCAGACTCTGTGACTCAAAAACGCCTTTTCACAGGAGAGGAAAACGCTATATACACACGCACGTGAACTTGCATTCGCGTGTGTGTGTGTGTGTGTGTGTATGTGTGTGTGTGTGTGTGTGTGTGTGTGTGTGTGTGTGTGTGTGTGTGTGTGTGTGTGTGTGTGTGTGTGTGTGTGTGTGTGTGTGCATGCGGTGTTTAGATCTTGAAGTTGGGAGGAGGGGGACTGCCGTCTTTGAAGTATAAAAGCAAGAGTGGCACAAAGAAGTAAAGTGACTTTAGTGCAGACGTGCATTCAGTTTCCCCGCAAAGGTGTGTGCAGAGCAGACACACGCGCGCACGCGCACACACACACACACACACACACACACACACACACACACACACACACACACACACACACACACACACACACACACACACACACACACACACACAGTCGACTTTCCAAGGCTATCGATTGAAAGTGTGACTGTTCTCAGCCAACCACCCACTCAGCCATGTAGAATTACATTAATCAAACCCTCTCTCTCTCTCTCTCTCTCTCTCTCTCTCTCTCTCTCTCTCTCTCTCTCTCCCCTTCCCTGTGGGGACAACCATCGGATGTGAACCGGTAATGTCCTACACATATCTGCCTCCTTCTCCTCCTACAGTACCTTATATACCAGTGGTTCCCAAAGTGGGGCCCGGGGACCCCCAGAGGTCCTCGAGGGAGTTCTGGGGAGGTCCCCAACTAAATGATACTTTCGAACAAAACAGACCCTTATGCGTCGGCAAGCCAGAGAGAGGAGATACAAATGAATGATACATTCGCGACTGTTGGCCGAGACTGCTGGCAAATAACATCATAAAAACCATAACAGAACAGAAATTGTCATCACATCTGTTGGGCCGGGTAAATGAGACTAATGCACGTCAAACTGGGGGTCCCTGGAATTAAACAGGTTTAAAATCACTCCTAGAGCCATCCATAAAAATCCCGGGGTCCCTGGCATACTGTACCTTTTACACACAGGGTCTGCGGGCTAATGAGTGCCCTTGTTTGGGAACCACTGCCTTAATATAGCCTCAATGATACATGCACAGAACATTTGACGATGCAGAAAGGTTTTGAAGTCAAATTGCCACTTCTGGCATCGCATGTAACACATGTCACACTGAATTAGCTAAGAGCGCGTGGCTGCTATACCTTCAAGTGCTTCCCGTTGAGTAATTGCCTTGGTTTTAATGACCTTTTCCTATTACGCCTACTTGGCTTCAGCTTGCTCTCTCTCTCTCTCTCTCTCTCTCTCTCTCTCTCTCTCTCTCTCTCTCTCTCTCTCTCTCTCTCTCTCTCTCTCTCTCTCTCTCTCTCTCTCTCTCTCTCTCACCCCCTATAATCTCAAACATTTTTCCTCCATTAGGCCCCTCCAACCCTTCCACACCCATCAATCATGGCCCCCCGACTCGTTCCATTCTTGCCGGACGTTGCTGTTCAACAAAGCCGCCCCGTGTACAAAGCCACGGCCCCACAAAGGGACGGACGGACGGAGGGCCAGAGGTGGCAGACAGAGAGCAGGAGGAAGAGATAAGAGGGTCACACGGTGCAGCGCCGAAAAACTCACAACGCAGAGGTGACACAGATGTATGACTGTTCAGAATACATAGCATTTATTCTGGAAAAGAAAAAACGGCTTGAGCTTCACCCACAGGCTGACGTCTGCAAATGTGGTATTAAGAAGAAGCACACTATAGCTTTACTCTTACTCTTGGCTTAGGTGAAAATGCACGAGATTAGCGTGCAACAGAGGCAGCGGAAGCGGCTTAAGTCAAAAGCAGACGTTAAAGCACTATTCGTGCATTTCAAACAAATAGTGCACCTGTACAATGCAGTAAACACTAGAATGAACGCAATTTTGCAATTGCAAAGTGGGGTTGCCCTGATGAAATTGTAATCTGCGACAGAGATGCTAGCTCCACTGATGTTGTAATGGTGACGTGATGCTGCACTGGCCTCACCACTTGTGGTACGACTGCTGCTCTGAGTCCTAAAGCTCTCCACCTGTCTAGGTTTTCTAGACAGATAAATATCAGAAAAACGTTTACAGCCATCACATCAACAGTAGTGGGTTTTCCCCTTGGTAACGGCTCTAAATATGCAGACACACCGATAACCAACACACTCTTTTCGGTCTACTTGTACAACTGTGCTGAACATTTGTGATGACAGCTAGGCTGTTTTTAGGTCAAGTAATGTTTTTTTTTTGTTTTTTTTTTTTTTTGTTTGTTTTTTTTTTGCCCAAAACGAAATGCTTTGACTGGATTCAGAATCAAAAGAAGCGTCTGAAGAAATCCATTAAAATGGTGAAAATACATCTTGATGATGTCATCAAGATGTTTCACCATGTTAGTGGCTTTTTTCAGATCTCCATTTCTTGGGAACACAGAATGGGGGAACTTTTTTATCATGTCCACCCAGCTCCTAGCGTATACTAATGACATATTAGAATGTTGAAAATGGGTGGACTTCCAATTTAAAGCATGATGAAATTTCACCTTATATTGGTTGTCTATCGTGTGGGTATGCAAAAATTCCATACCGTTATTTGATGCCATGTTTTCGGCAGAGCATACCTCTTATTCTGTGGTACGAACACACACACACGCCGCACATGCATACACAGAAGTCCTACCTGCTCCTTGACAGAGGCCAGGATGGCGGAGGCCGTCTCCGTCTCAGATCCGTCTCCGTTGGAGGCTGCCATGGCGGGGGGCACCATGGCACCCTTCTCCTGCTCCGCAGGTTGCTCCGGCACCGGCATGGCTCCTGCAAACGGAACAAGAAGAACAGTGGGTTCCCAAACCTGACACTAGATGGCTTTGTATGTCTGACTGTAATAATAATACGCTGCTCTTCACCAAACTTTTTTTTAATGATGAGCTAAAGTGGCATTAGCTCATCTCCCTTCACCAACGCAATACTGTTAAAAGCAGCTGCATGAGGAAAGTAACGTCAGTAGAAGTAACTGTAATATTATTACTGTTTTCTAGGAGGTAGTGTCGTTACACTACTCGTTACCTAAAAAAGTAGTAATAGTACTCTTTACTCGTTACTTGTTACGCCTAAGCCTGCACGTCAGAGTGCAGTTCTAGGAGTTTTTTTTTCCCCCCATATTGTTATTATTTCGATATGCCACTCTGTAGCAACCTCATGGCAGCTGCGGTGCAGACAGCACTGTGAAAGCCCTCCTATATTTATTCATATAAATTCACATTGACAATTGTTTCATAGTGTCTGAGCAAATAGACACCGTGCTACACCATGATGATGTAAGAGCACCCCTCGCTTCACATGACTCTATAGATAGACAGTCCACTATTAATATTGTTTGTTGTGGCTAAAATAGAGAGCATCTCTCTGTACATATATATTAAACATCATAAAACTAGAATGCAATTTCAAAGTGTGGTTGCCCCGATGATGTTGTAATGGTGACGTAAAGAAGTAAAAGAAAGTTTTACATCATCATAATAACATGACATCACGCTCCAGTCGCTCCTTACTCAGCCAATCGAACGATTTATATGTTACAGAGAAAACGCATCACTATTGCTATTGTGCTGCGTAAGGTGGTGGCTCCACCGTAAGGTGGTGACTATGTTTCACCCCCTGTCCGTCTGTCCGTTCGTCCGCCTGTCCGTGCAACTGCCATGAGTGAGTCAATCATAATTCTACTAAAACTACTTCCTCTATGCTCAGGAAAGCAAAATCACACTTGTGAAAAATGAGCCGTGCTTTTATCATATATCATCGTGGAACACATTCCATGCTCAGCCAATCAGATGCGTACATTCTACACACACAAAGCTGTGTATTGTGTGCATATCCTGTAGCAGCGCAGTAGTGTAGCTGGAAAAACCTACATTTCTTGTACTGCTTATTTTCTGCTCGCAGAGCCACGTCCTGGCTATTTTTCTCTGAATATGAATGAATATTTTCCTCTATCCGCCCTTACTAAAAATGGCACTTTAGCCAAAGAACTGGTCATCCAGCAGCACTTTGGCACTGCCCACCAGCCGTCTCAACTTGTCACGTGTGTCTGCCTTTATACTAAACTAGTACCATACCCTATCCCAAACCCTAACCTCACAGGGAAGCCACGGGAGTCCTTATTTGGGCAATGCTTTGCAGTGTCTGTATGATGCCACGACCAAGGTATAGGCCAAGGTATATTTAAAGGTATATTTAAAACCTAGACTAGGTCCGTGCTTCATGTTTACGGGCAGGGTTTAAAGACACTTGTGACACACTTTAATTTTTGATTTATAATTCATAGCTTAGAGGTTTTGCAAGTCATGAAACCCTCTACGGATGTCGGGGTTGGCGGTGCTTTTCCCGTTATCAATGTCCGTTGTAGAAAATGTTACGAAAATCTCATGCAAAAGGAAAAGTGTTTAGACTTGAAAAGTGAAAATACATACAGTGATAGTGCATACAAGAAAATCGAGAGTCCATATAGGAAAAACGACTATTTTGCCACTAATGAAGTCCGTTGTAGAAGTTGCTGTGAAAAGCAGCAAATGAAGGAAAGTCTTTTGAGCATTAACAATGCGAGTGCGTATAGAAAAAATGACTATTTTGGCAATGATGAAGTCCGTCGTATTGACTATGACAAAATAATGATGGATCAATCTTCAGGATTGAACGATGGCAGTGACTATGAAAGACAACCGACGGAACATAATTTTGCGGTGGACTTCGCTTACAGGAAGAACTACACCTTTACCAACCTCGAAGTCCATCGCATAGACTCCGAGAACCAGCGGCTGCTAAACATCCTGTCCACCATGTCCCCCAGGCCAGTCAGAGCGGCTCGGATCAAAAGACTCGACAACGACATCTACCGGCGATACCAGGAGGAGGTTCTGCGGAGACCTGTGCCCCAGCTTGAGGAACGCCCGTCGGACGTCCAGAGCCCCACAGAGGTCCCGCCAGAGCCCTCAGGCGAACCGCTGGCGGAAACACAGGAGCCGGAGCAGTCTGCCGAGCCAGGGGACCAAGAAGCACAGGAAACAACAGGAGAAACATCCGCAGAGCCCCAGACGGACAAGACAAAACAAGAGGATGAGGACGAGGATGACGATGAGGACGAAACCCCCGCTCCCCAGGTGTTCTGGGACGAGGAGAAAGCAAAGATGTTACAAGAATTGACCGCAAAGCAGCAGGAGTGGGACGAGAGTGTGACCATGCTGAAAGAGCAGATGGCTGACAAAGATGCCAGACATGAAGCCAAAAAAGAAGAGCTGAAAGAAAAGATCACCGACATGAAGGAAACTTTACAATACGAGAGGCTCAAAAAGGACGAAGAGATCAGCGAGTTGAAGCAGACGTTCAAAGACGAGAAAGCAGAAATGCGTGCCAAATTTAAAGAACAACTGGCTAAAGCAAAGGAGGAATTGGTTCAGGAGATATACATCGCGGAGGAAAAGATCAAGGTCTTGGAGAAAGACCAAGTAAAACTCAAAAAGCTCAAAAAGAAATTGGTCAAGACAGAACAGCAGGCCGAGGCCCAGACGAAGTTTCTTGCGGAGAACGAGGACGCGAGCAACACCCTCGCGGAAGAGATCGCCACCCTCAAGGACACCGTGGCCGAGAAGGAGGAAGAGCTGGTCGCGATGGAAGCGAGTGTGACCGAGGCCGAGACATTGAGCAGGAACCTCAAGGCGGAGCTTGACACCCTCAAAGACACCCTGGCCGAGAGGGAAGAAGACAACAAAGACTACCAAGAGAACCTGTCCAAGAGTCAAGACGAGAACAACACCCTCCAGGACCGGCTTGCTGAGAAGGACGCGACGATCCTTAACCTCCAGGAGACCGTGAAGTTAAGAGAGGCCGACCTCAAAACGGCCACAGACACTTTGGAACAGAAACACAAGATCTGGGATCAGCACAGGGATGAGTGGAAGGTCAAGGAGAAGGAGATGAAGGCTGAGCACCGGACGTTGATCCATGAGTCCTACGAGAAGGAGAAGCGAATGCAGGAAGAACATGACAAAACCAGGGACCATCTAAGGAAATGCAAGAAGTTCAGCATGGACGTGCAAAAGCGGTACAGGGAGCTCACGGGACACCTGTCACGCATTAAGATCAAACACGAAGTGTGTCAAAAGGTCAGGAAGGACCAGGACGACGAAATGGGCGATTTGTGCCTCAAAGAAGAAGAACCACCGAAGGAACCGGACCCCTGTCTCGACCCATGCCCGTGCTGTCAACCGGGTCAACAACACCACGAACCCCACGTCGAGCCATCTGGAGGCAAGGAGGGCGAGACTGCGAATTCTGACTCCGCAAACGAAGCGCCCGAAAGCAAAGAGGCCAAAGGCCAAGCGCCTGATGGCGGCAAGGCTTCTGGAGGTGAAGCGCCAGAGGGAGCACCCGAGGGCGAAACGCCCAAAGGCGAAACTTCTGGGGGCGGCCAAGCCTCTGGAAGTGAAGAGTCCGGAAATGAGGCTTGATAAAAAGATGGTGCAAGCATGCGAGACGCCCTTATGGACAGAGGTAAAATGGTTTTGGAGATATACTCCGCCTTTATGGACAGAGGTAAAATGGTTTTGGAGATATACTCGATGTTTGGATCTTACTGTTAGTGTCACGACCGGGCAGAGATCTCTTAACTTTTGGTAAAATATTGTATAACTTTAAGCGATGGCAACCTGTAAGATAAGGCATTTGGAGTTGGGGCCACGGGTATCACATGAGCATAGCAGTGTAAGTCTTTAAGCACCGCCCCGATGAAAAGAGCGAAGTACATTATTAATGTATTGTATTTTGTACGTTATGTGAGTTATGTAAGTTATTCGTTTGAAGAATGGATGTACACTGATGACTTTAGTTGAATTAAAAGTATTTGTTAACCATTCAAGAAATGCTGACTTATTTATCAGTAGCATACGTTTCATCAAACACGTTTTTATTCCGTTCCATCCATTTCTCTGTGTACAATTACTACAATCTCTCTCTCACTCTCTTCCCCCCCCTCTCCTTCGCACACGGACACTCATACAGTTGCTCATGATTATTCTCATAAAGATGTCAGTAGGGATGTGTTGTACCCTATCGTTTTTCACTTGTTAAACATTTTTGGGTGATCGCAGAATAGTTTGGCATAACGTGGAGATGGACTTGTGATGCCCAGGCCTGTACTACCGACTTAAATTACCGGTTCATTTCTATTGCGGACATTTTAATGTAATTCATACCAGGCTCATGGAAATACATTTTAGTTCTGTACAGTAGTATGAAGGGTAAAATGCTGCTAGAAAAGCCAGTCAATGTATTGCTTCCGGTGTCTTTTCCAACATCACCCCCGCCAGTGCCAAAAAAGCATATACAGTAGGTGAGGGGGAATTGGGAACAGAAAACACCAGGGAACACTTCATGACCAGAGCACAATGGATGAAAGCCCCTCTCTGATCTTAAACTAGCGGTACTAGCGTTTGTACCTCTAGCACAGAAAAGGCATAAGAGACATGATCTTATGGGATATTGGGAGATCTATTCTTATGGCACGGCTTAGAGCACAGGTTTGTATTTTAGCACGGAGTGAAACCAATCTTCCAATCTTAGGTCGAGTTCAAACCAGAAATATCTACTGTGATTAAAACGAATCCTGCTGCGTATTGTCTGAAAGCGTGCTTCATTTAGCAAGTCTCATTCGAATGATAATACGCATCAACAAACCGCATTCTACTCCTCCCAAAAACTGGTTTCGCTTCACTTCGAAACACACGCGTGCCCGTGTGCGTGTGCGTGTGCGCGTGCGCGAACACACACACACACACACGCACACGCACACGCACACACACACACAGTCTCTGACGACAATGAAGATTGCAACCATATTCCTACAGTAGTATCTCATCACATTATGTCTAAATCCTAATGTCCATTCATTTTAACTATTAGTAGGCCTGCTATATTTCACTGTGTAGTTTAATTTAACATTGATAAACATTTGCAGTCTTGCTGGTATAATACCCCCTAAAAGCTCGATCTAAAAGACTTCAAGTTAACAGCGTGAGCAGCGCTAAAGTACTTGTATGTAATAAATGCAACGCCCAAGATTCCGATATTTGATTTGTGATTGCTGGCGATTTGAAGTCTGTCAGTGGCATGGAACCCATTAAAAGGGAATTCCACCCATTTGCAACATTAATATACCTTACAAAGGTCCCCCCATTCCATGCTTCTAGAAATAGAGGACTGAAAAAAAACCATTAACGCAGTGAAACACAACTTGCTGACATCAAGTTGTGTTTCAGCATGTTAATGAATTTCCTTTTAAAAGGATCCCTGTCTAATAACATAAACGTCGCTTAAAACATTATACTTCCCCTATAAAAACACCAATGGCATCTTATTTCTTTCATAAATAGAGAATATTTCACTCAACAGGAACTGCTCCTGGCGCAGGATGATGATGTCACATGTGATCTAGCTCTATAGAATATATGGATGAACTTGCCCATGTGACATCATCATCCTGCGACCGGAGCACCTCCTATTGAGTGAAAGATTCTCTGTTTATGAAAAAATAGTAGTGAAAGTGAAAGTAGTGAAGGTGTTTTTATCTGCATGTTTTAGTTATAGAGGGCAAGTATAGTGTTTTTCATATTGTCATATTTGTCTTATTAGCCAGGGGATCCTTTTAACTCATTGACCGCGATCGGATCTTCTTTGTTTCCTCTCCATTGCCGCGGCTCAAACCAGTTCGATCGGTAAAAAAGCCCTTATTTTGAAGCTCAGATCTCCTAAACAGGATGTGCTGTTTCTGTTATGCTGTGTCTGTTGTCTTGCCTAATCGATCATCTGGCGATGTACCCAAAAACATCCGGGTCACAAGTCAGGAAGAGCTGTGTAGCCCTGGCTGCTTAACCCATGCGCCAGCGACATTGAGGGGGCAAACCGGAGGAGAGCCGTTTGAATGCATTGGGTTGAATGCATGTCAATGGGACGGAAAAAAAAAAAGTTGTCCCCAATTCTGTCCCAAATGAAAGTCAGCAACGGGATGATCATCAGACGATGCGCACGGACTAATAGTTGGATTAAAGAATGAAATCTACATCTCGTCGTGATACGAGCCGTCCGCGTGACCGGCGGAGGGGTTCTAACGGGATGTCCACGAGCCCCGCGTGGACGGCGCCAAGAGAATTAAGACCTACAGTATTTTACAAATTTTGAAAATGGGTGGAATTCCCCTTTAAGTAATTTGTACACTCAGGGAAAAAAATGAAAATGGGTTGAATTCCCCTTTAAATAATACAAAAAAGTGTTTTTTTTTTTTTTTTTTTTTTTTTATTATTTACTATAGTCCTACTGGACCCTAAGAAATTATATCTGGCGACAAAAGATCACAGGAACTGAATGTGAACCTATTACACACAGTATGGGAGCCCTCTACAGTATAGTATACTCTATGCTCACATTCAGTATATCCTGTGAACTTCTGGTCGGGCAGATGTCATTTACTGGAGTATAGTTGTACCATGGGCCAAGCCCATGGTACTAGGCCGCCAATGATTTAGCCCAGGCTTTGACTTTTTGTGCAGCGTGGACGAAAAATGAAAGCCTGGGTGTCGAGGCTAGTCTGACATTGACTATGCAAGCTCATCAGAATGAGAGAGAGAGAGAGAGAGAGAGAGAGAGAGAGAGAGAGAGAGAGAGAGAGAGAGAGAGAGAGAGAGAGAGAGAAATCGGTCTCATTTTGAGGGACAGAACCAACAGCCACCACAGGGACTGGATTTTGTCAATACAGCAGCAGCAGTTCCTGTCTTCAGTTAGCTAAATAATGAACTGATGAAAGAGACCGCGATTACATAATGGACTCCGCTACTTTACCACCGGCTGTCTGAGCCCCACACATCCCCCATGACATTTCCAGCTTCACGTCTATAGATGATACGCAAGCCAATATATGCTGAGCTGGCCTTGGTTTTTTCCGCATGCTGGGATGCACAGCCACGCGCACACACACACACACACACACACACACACACACACACACACACACACACACACACACACACACACACACACACACACACACACACACACACACACACACACACACACACACACACACACACACACACACACGCGCACACACACACACACACACGCACACACGTATGTGTTTTGTACAATTATTCACTTGCGCTCTACTTGCGTGAACTCTCACTCAACTTCCTTTAGTCTCTATTTGACTTGCTTTACGCTCCCTGAGCACTTTCTGTCAGACAGGTTCATTACAGACTAGATCCTTCAATCTGGCAGAGCCTTACAGTATTATATATTGAATACAGTAGAGACGGCATCTGGAGGAAACCTTGAGGCGAAATGGACATAGTGGGGCAAAGTTGAGAATGCAGTTTTGAGCTCAGTGGGACAGAAACATGAATGTGCGATAGGCTCCGCCCCCTCCAGAAACCTTCAGCTCTCTACGCGCGCACATGCCGCTAGTGCATGATGCCTCGTGTTCATGTCTTTGGCCCTTTTTCCCCAGAATGCACTCTGTTTTTTACCCTCGGCGACGACTCTATTTTAGATGTGAGAAGTGGGGGGACGCCGTCCCCCCGCGTCCCCCCTCCACTACACCCCTGGCAACGAGTGAAATCACCTCATGCACTGGGTGAACAACTTAATGAGAGTGGACTTCCTTCTCTATTCAAGCCCTGTGCAACTTGACACTGCAGGCAGACAGGGGAGGATTATCCAACGGGCCCTGAGCTGGGGGGGCTGAGTTTGAGTCTCTAAATGGTTGCTAAGAGGCTCAAGCTCAGGGCCCACCCCTAAAAACAGCGGGGTGGGCCCTCACACTGTCCTTGTCACCGTTACTAACAATGGGGTGTCAATAAAATAACCCCAAAGGTCATACACCGTCACGGTAAATTACTACAAGTGTTTAACCCATTTTGAAGTGAAAAAATAATTCAAACATCTGCGCTACATTTTCATTTTATAACAGACTGAAAGCCAAGGGCAAGTAGCCTACATTTACTAAATGGAAATGTTTTGTACATTGTTCTTTTTGTAGATTTTCCCTGTTCGTGATGGTTGCTTTTTCAGACAGTACATGTGTCAACTTTTATTTTTGTGAAATGACAAAGAAACATGGATACTGTTCATTTAAACAGTGGATGGATTATATAAAATGTTTGAAAAGGAAATCGTGATGCTGTTCAATTCACAACTACTCTGGATCTCATTATTTACATCACAAGTTATGGGATTTCTATCTAGCACCTCTGCTGGAAGATTCCACCATAGCAGTTCCTGTTTACACTGAGCATGTGCAAACCTCCGGAACCAGCCTGCGCCACGCCCCCGTGCACTATCCTCTTTATTTTTATCATAGGGTCTTTGGCTGGCGGTAATAATTCCTAGATCTGTCTATACAGGCAGTATAGACGGATCTCCGTCTATACAGTACAGGCAGACACTGCTGGGGGAAAAAAAGTGTGTCTGCGTGTGCGTCTTGAGGCTACAGCTGCAGCCGACGGCACCAACTTCGACGGCTGAGGAAACGCTCATTTAATCGCAGTGCACAGGAGGGAGGTTCTCAAAATCGCCGTAGGTTACGGGTTCTTCAGCGGTGATTGAATGAATCATAAAATTCGAGGCTCCCACTCACGGCTGTGAGGGAATGTTCTAGATGCTAATATCTATCATTGGCAGGGTAACAAATGGAGTTACGTTGGGCTAGCAGCCAGCGGTCCGACAATTGGAGTAGAATCACTCTTTGATTTGTTGGAAAACTGCTTAAAAGAAAAGTTCACAAAATGACGGAAAAAGTATAGGGTGGGACTCGATAAAACAAATCTTTTTTTTTTTAACTTAAAATTTTATTGATTTTCAAAACATGATGCGTGAGAAAAAAAAAGGAGGGGAGAGAAAAAAAGAGGGAGAAAGGAAAGGGTTTGCCAGACATCGAAATAAACATCAATACATACAAGGAAGTGGACAAAAATAAAAAAGGGAGATACAGGCACATATGGGATATGATATATGATAGTAAGGTTGGGGGTGTAAAACAAACAAATAGAAAAATAAAAAAGGGGCTGTCACATGTACAGACATAGACAAACTTGTTCTATAGAACATCCATGTATACACAGGTGTCATCATCACATCTATGTCAGCTGTGCCTAGTACTCAGGTATCAGTTCATGTCAAGGGTTCAAGAGTCGTATCCGAGGCATGCTCAATTGAAATTGTTTATATGAGTATATAAATGCAGTACTTGCACATATATTCATATACTGCCTACGTATATCCAATTGAAACATATGGTGGGGGAAGGTAAAATCCCTATCCCTCATTTTGGGTATTAATATAAGCAATCCATTTTTTCCATTTTTTTCCAAAAGACTCACATCTCATCCTAAGTTTAGCTGTCATCAGTTCCATATCGTAAATTTCAGACATTATTTGGAGCCAATCCGCTATGATGGGAGGTTCTGTCTGAAGCCATTTACGGGTAATGGCCTTCTTCCCAGCAGCTAAGAGGATTTTCAAGAGATACCTGTCATTTCCTACAATGTTTTCTGGAATATCCCCCAGGAAAATAAGAGGAGAAATGTCTAGTATTTGCATATTCAAAATCTCTTGTAATGTCTCCAAGAGGTTTTTCCAGAAAGTGTGAATCTCTGGGCAACTCCAGAAGATATGAAAATGGTTTGCTTCTACCTCCCCACAGTTTCTCCAGCATAACTGAGGAGTTCCTAGCTGTTTAGATTTAATTTTAGGGGTAATGAAAAAGCGAGACAAGTTTTTCCAACAAAATTCACGCCAGGAATGGGAACTTGTTGTTGTGTGTTGCATTTCACAAATATTTAGCCATTGTTCGGTTGTGATTTGGGCATTAGATTCTTTTTTTAATGTATTCTGTTGAGTGATTTCTGGAAGTTGAGATACTTTGGTACAATTTAGATACTATCCTCTTTGTTCCTTTAGTAGGTGCTTGAACTATCAATTGAATAAGACTAGATTGAGGTATTTGTGGGTCACGGGTCTGAATTTCCTGATTAAAGTAGTGACGCATCTGAAGGTACCGGAAGAAATCCTGATTTTCTAAGAAATATCTATCTTTTAGGTATTGGAAGGGCTGTAATTGGTTCTGTTCCATAATTGAATAGAAGGCTGTAATCCCATAAAAGGAAAACCAAGATTTGAACCTGTGGTCTCGATAAAACAAACCTAATTAATTTGAAGCTTTGTAATGAATTAATCTCAATTAATTGCATATTAAGAATTGGACCTAGAAGTATTTCTTGTCAATTAAAACAGGTTGGCACTATATATACAGTTGTGTGTGAGTTAAAACTGTGTCCACACTGCAACGTGTTATGTGAGGGTGAGGGTTAGAAATAGGGTTAGTATTTTCCGACCAATGGGAGGAGGAGACAGCGGGAGTCGGGATCAATAGCAGCCCCCATTGGTTACCCTGATTGTCTTTTTCCTCCCATTGCATGCACCAGTATAATCGGTGTGCCTGAAATTCGTCCCGTGAAATAGGTGCAAGGTGGTGCAAAATCTGTGTGATTAAATTAGTTAATTTCGTAAACCGCAATATTGTTTCTGTAATTATCCCAATGAAACCCAATGAATCCCAATTAATCAGTTAAAGTCCCAGCCCCTGTTGGGAGGAAACATCCTAACTCTTTTTTTTTTTGTTTTCTTTCTTTCTTTCCTTCCTTCCTTCCTTCCTTCCTTCCTTCCTTCCTTCCTTCCTTCCTTCCTTCCTTCCTTCCTTCCTTCCTTCCTTCCTTCCTTCCTTCCAGGCATCAGTCATATGCAATATCGCACATGTAGCACAAACATGTAACGTTCCAATGCGGCTTGTCACTCCCACTAAATTTCTTGCCAACGAAACCACCAATAAAGCAAAACAAGCAACATTAATTTAATGGATTGCGACTACACATTGCTCTGATGTTGTTGCATCGGTTGAACCACTGTATCCAGCGGTGCAGTGTTCTTTAATGGGACGTGGCGGCCGATACTCCCATTGGTTTGATTAACGTAATGCCCGTGAGCGTAACCGTGACTAATGCAGGGCTTTAATTGCAAACCCATAATTGCCAAAATGGCATTGGTCACGCCCCCATGTCTTAAGTTAAGTACCCCTAATAGCACCTGCCGGTAATTAAGGTGCAGAAAAGAGGAGGATTTTACGGAGTATAGGCCAAGATTCTGGTGATTATACGGTAGGAGGGTATCAAACTTGGGTTCCCCCATGAGGTCACAACAATATCTTCATGGACACACACTCCTTAACGGCACAAAGTCACGGATTAGGTCCAAACTTTGGATGGCAGAAGATGCACTAAGGATAGCTCTCCTAGGTTTCCGATTTATGGATTTTTTTCTAATTAAACCATTCTGTACTGTACTTGTGGTGTTTTAACTTTCATTGAAAAATAGCAGGTGTTCACGGCACACACAGAGTGGCGCGCTATGAGCCGTGAACACCTGCTATTTTTGTGGAGAATGTGAGATTGCAGCACAAATCTTTCAGTATGTTCTGTCAGAGCGAATGTTTTGTAGAATCTACAATGTCAGGACAAAACATGTTTTTTTTGTCATTCCATTCCCATAGTTGCGAGGGACGAGTGATGCAATAAAATCCAGATCAATGCCTGAACTCTGACATTGGGCTCAATCAATTGATGCCTGTCGTATAGGGGGGCCGGCTACAAACATGTCTGTTGTTGGCTGGTTAGTTCTCATAGCTTGGAAGCACAAGTCTATTTGTATCTGGCCCAATTATAGTTAAAAGCATACACTAACTGAACCCTAAAGTGGGCCATTGAGAACCAGCAACGCAAGCTGCAGAATCACAATGCCAAAGTTTGTGGTCTTGTTGTCAGTCAGGTTCTAAATGCTTAGAAAATTGCCAATGGGGCTTATGGTGTTGTGCGCTGTCAAATATAACTCCTGGGTTGACACATTGTCATCAAATGTCACAGTCAAAACACCCCATGTGCGTGCACGCACACAAACACACGTAGACATTATATTTTCTCTGGCCATTGTCAGTGGCTAAGCTGCCACTGAATTGTGTACCTCGGGATACAATGTGCTAGGAACGTAGGCTTAGAGGGGGGAGGCTTTTGTAGCTCAGGGGACGCATTTAATTGGGGCGCATTGGGGCCCCTTGGAGTCGTGACGCGCGCGGCTTCCACGTTGTGCTGCGGCAGGCGGAGTGACATTTCGTTTGGGCTATGGCCCAGATAACTCAAAGAAAGCTCAAATGCCTCCTTTTCCTCCCGCCGACAGCCTGTAATCGCTGGGGTTTTCGGCATTAACAGTTTCCCTCCCGTCGACGAGTTTTTCCTCGCAGCTTCCCTCTCGATCATGAAGTTCCGCTCTTTTATGTTTTTACTGTTTCATCGCAGCGATGGAAATACACAGTATGCCAGGGGGTTTCAACAGGTGGTCCGGGGACCACCAGTGGTCCCTGAGAGCATTCCAGTTGGTCCCCAGCTAAATGATCTGTAACTCTCGAGAGATCTGTAAAATGAAATGTTTCATTCAATGAATGTTTCATTTTACACTCTCAAGAGACATTTAAACGTATTAATTTACAAGAATCTACCAATTAGAAAATGTAGAAGAATTGTCATTTTGACCAACGTTTTGCCAGTGTATCTCTGGACAAAAACGTGAAAATCCTTAGCTTTGGGTACGAGAGACTAAACTCAACATTAAATGGTGGTCCGTGGCTAAAACGCAGAATAAATAGTGGGCCCTGGTATGAAAAAGGTTGAAAACCACTGCAGTACGCTATAGTATACATAATCCTGCATGGTCAAAAGTGGCTGAACTACAAGTATGTCTAATGTGTACTCTCGACAGATGTTAAAAATATGAATTACAGTGAAATTAGCATTGAATTAGACTGCAAACAGCCACGCATGCTGTCTGCTCAGAGTCGAAGCATATCAGTTTTGAAACACACACAAAGATGCACACGCCCACAGCCAAAGAGCCAGGGGTTATCCAACGCAGTTACTCACACAGTCAGAGGGTCAGGCATGAGAGCCATGTTGTTTTCTCATCCGTGGACCAATGCGAACCCGCCAGGCCTTCTCCACACACCTGCTCCTTTACGTCAGGGGCGGATATAACATGTCCCATTTGAGGGGGCAAGTGTCCAACTTTTTAACCGGTCACGAAGTTATTTGCTATTCATAGCCTTTCACGCCAGTTAACCCCATTGGAAGGGTCCAGCGATCACATAGGGTCTATTTATTACTCTTGCTCAACGGTCTTATCTAACTCTAAATAACTGATTCAATATGTATTTTGGCATATATTTATTTAGCATGCATAACATAGTTCATAATATTCAGGTTAGTACTCATTGAACAATAGTCAGTAGGTAATAAATCGTTTGGTCTATGTGGTCTCTGGTTATATTGGATTTCCTTTGTGCCTCCCAGCCGGGCTGCACAAGGTACGATGCTTCTGCTGTTGCTTGCTTAGGTGAATCTGATGAATTTCACTCATGCAAGCACTATTGTCACTTCCGTAAGCCATCCCCCTTGGATGTATGACTCCAGCCAATTCACACCATTGGTTGCTTATCAGGAAGTGTTTTGAGGACCAGGATGTAACTCACTAGCATGTGGACATGGGGTCTCCATGCAGGGGTCCTGTTTCACTTGGAGGAGAGGGTCTAACTCCATTGTTTACACAAGCAAGCTTTATCTTCAGGGGCCAGTTTTATGGCAGTGGGCTTCAGTCACAGTTAATTCAAACATTCCTTTCCATGTTAATACCACTCATTTAGGTCTGTACTGGGATATGCTTTATCAATATGACATAAGATGAACTCATACGCCCAATGCCCAAATTGGGCGCCACAGCAAGAGAACATGTTGGAGGGGCAAGAGAAAAATGTATGGGGTGCACCCATACCATTTTCAATTACAGGACTTTTATTACGCAATTAAGCATCAATAATAACATCAGTTGTTGTTGAAGTTGCAACAGACATGCATAAAGCTAAAGGTCTGACTCAGAGAGTTTTCTGTTTTCAATGGTAAAATGCTGTTGGTTTAGTGGTGACACAGCTGTAGTTAGTTAGTGAGAGACAGCGAGTGCAAAACCCGACGTCGGCGGGCGCCTTGGCTGCGCCGGGACTTGCCTCCTCAGTCGCTTCCTTAATGAGCGGCAGACCGGCAGCTCGGCGCTTGTATGAGCTCTGGCCGCAGTGCTGCCGCAGCCGCTGCATTCAGGATGGTTCTGCCGGTTCGTGCGGCAGTTCTGCCGGTTCGTGCGACAGTGTAGCGGCAGAAGGCTCCCCATGCCGCCCCAGACCGGCGCTTTTGCCGATGATTTTGGCAACTGCCTCTGCTTTTGCACTGCCTGCTGCTGCTGTCAGTCCAATTTATGCATGCTTGCAGAACGATTATGAATGTATGCAAACAAATATGAACTAAATATGTATTGAATTTGTTATATTATTATTATTTTTAATTGTTTTTATCAATACTATAAGCTCTATCATTAATATAAGCTTTTTGGGCGGCTATGCCGGTTCGCCGCCGGCTGCTCCGCCCCCCCGCCGGGAGCTCTACCGGCGCCGCTGGTCGTGGACCCGGCGGTTCCCCGCCGCCGGCGCTCCGCCGGCGCTCCGCCGGCGCCGCTGGTCGTGGACCCGGCGGTTCCCCGCCGCCGGCGCTCCGCCGGCGCCGCTGGTCGTGGACCCGGCGGTTCCCCGCCGCCGGCGCTCCGCCGGTGCCGCTGGTCGTGGACCCGGCGGTTCCCCGCCGCCGGTGGCGGCCAACGCCGCTTCTATCGAAACGCTTCACTGACCCTCGCCGGTTGACTGATTCTCTTCATGTGCTCTCTCGTGCTCTCTCTCTCTCTCTCTCTCTCTCTCTCTCTCTCTCTCTCTCTCTCTCTCTAATAAAGATGTTCGTCTGCCTTCACTGTTTTTACCCCCCCCCCCCCCACTGGCGTTTGTAGGCGATATTATTGAGGATACATAATGCACACACGCGCGCGCGATCGCGCACGTTAAGGAAATTCCACCCATTGTCCATTGCCATCTAATAGAAGGGTTGCGATATTGTATTGTATGGAGGTGACTTGCATGCAAAAAGTAATTGAAGTCGATACTTCCCTTTAGTTTTTGGATTGGAAACAAATCAAACGGGGGAGACGCTCCACCGCGCTGTGTGTCTCTGTCCATGCGCCTATAGATCTCCTGTATGTAGAGATGGCTCTACTATACATTTTCAACTTCAATTGACACGAATGAGCCCACGAAACGGACCCCGGAGTAGGCTATGCCAGAGTCTGGCATACAATACAATTATTACAATCAATATCTCTTGACATGCACCATATAAAGTAGCCTAGGCATGCCATGCATCAATTCGCATGACACACACACACACACACACACACACACACACACACACACACACACACACACACACACACACACACACACACACACACACACACACACACACACACACACACACAGCACCCTGTACGCGCGGCGGAAAGGGAGGTGATCCCGTGTTATACGACAAACTGACCACAAATGAATGTGTGTCCATGTCCGTGACACCTGATCTGCACGATGATGAGCTTTTAATGAAAATATATTAATTAAACTGGTTGGTTTAATGTTTGGTGTTTGTAAGTAGCGCACATTGGTGCTGGATGACAGGGCTGTGCGCAAGCACATCGAGGCTATCCGTGCGCCGTGGCATGTGTGATTTGTCCCCCATTGCAAAGTGCATTGCGTAGTATAACAGACAGACAGACATCCTCGAATTATATAGAGACGATCACGTAGGCTACAAAATAAACCTAGGCCCGCAGAACGAGAGGGACGGAGGTGTCCCTCGCGAGCACAATAGAGCACGAGAGAGCACATGAAGAGAATCAGTCAACCGGCGAGGGTCAGTGAAGCGTCGATAGAAGTGGCGTTGGCCGCCACCGGCGGCGGGGAACCGCCGGGTCCACAAGCAGCGGCGCCGGCGGAGCGCCGGCGGCGGGGAACCGCCGGGTCCACGACCAGCGGCGCCGGCAGAGCTCCCGGCGGGGGGGCGGAGCGCCCGGCGGCGAACCGGCATAGCCGCCCAAAAAGCTTATATTAATGATACAGCTTATAGTAATGATTAAAAAAATTAAAAAAAAAAATATATATAACAAATTTAATAAATATTTAGTTCATATTTGTTTGCATACATTCATAATCGTTCTGCAAGCATGCATAAATTGGACTGACAGCAGCAGCAGGCAGTGCAAAAGCAGAGGCAGTTGCCAAAATCATCGGCAAAAGCGCCGGTCTGGGGCGGCATGGGGAGCCTTCTGCCGCTACACTGTCGCACGAACCGGCAGAACTGCCGCACGAACCGGCAGAACCATCCAGAATGCAGCGGCTGCGGCAGCACTGCCGCCAGAGCTCATACAAGCGCCGAGCTGCCGGTCTGCCGCTCATTAAGGAAGCGACTGAGGAGGCAAGTCCCGGCGCAGCCGAGGCGCCCGCCGACGTCGGGTTTTGCACTCGCTCTTACTCTAGTTAGTAGCAGTAGTAGTGTTCCACATCATTTTAAATATAAGCACTTTAATTTCTTGGGTTGTTTTGCGTGCCATCATGTTTGGTGGGGCAGACTGGGCATTTAGGGGGGCATTGCCCACCCATGCCCATGCCTAGATCCGCCCCTGCTTTACGTCACACACACGCGCGCACACACACCCTCCCAGAAGACACACACACGCTCTTCTGAGGTGCAGTGAGGCATCGTGTTGGCTCCAGTTGGCTCCCTGACCCCCTTGGCTGTCTAAACTCCATGTCTTGTTCGCTCTGCCATCTTGCCCTCTCCATTCTCCTCTCTCTCCATCCCATTCCTCCATTCATCTCTCTCTCTGTCTCTGTCTGAGAATTTCTTAACCTTTCTTAACCTCTAAACCTGCAGTTTAGCTGCAGTACCACAATGTTATTTTATAGTTGAGTCATTATTATACTGATGCCAGATATGCTAGATGCCAGCTTGGTTAATCAGCAATGGTGAACATTGTAAACAAAGTGGAAATGCAAATTTGAAACAGAAGACTGAAGAAGAGGAGGACTTATCAGTGTGCATTGATGACATCATCAAACAGGCTGTTCCTTAGTGCAGTGGTGTTCAACCGGTGGTCCGGGGACCACCAGTGGTCCTTGAGAGGGTTCCAGGTGGTCGCCAGGCTAAATGATGGAAAGTTGGTTCAAATTAAACCAATTAATTTTACAATCTCAAGACAAAAAATATCGGAAAATATCCATCATGTGAATTAGCCGAAGTCTACACAAATAGAGAATGTAGAATATTAATCGTCATTTTGATTTTTTTGACTGTTTTGTTTCCCAAATCCAGCCTGGAATTGTGGACAAAAGCAAAATAAATCTTTAGTTTTGTTTAGTGTTCTGAATAAATAGTGGGTCCTGGTATCAAAACGGATGAAAACCACTGTCTTAGAGCAAATTCCATTACGTCTTTCCTATACGATATGAAAGACTGATTGTCCAAACTTGTTTATTTGTGGGGATAGAAAACACACACATGGGGTGAAACAAAACACATAATGGTGAAACAAAAATGGCTCTTTTGAAATTCTGCACCACTCAAAAAATAGTAGAAATGGGAGATCTACAAGCTCAAACCTGTGCATTACATCGATCGGCTATATTTCTGCCAGTTGTGTGCAACAATTACGGGAAAAACAGTTGAAATATGGAGTGGAGATACAAGGATTCTACTTGAGAGCATTGCCATCTTTCATTTACTCTCTCTGGTACTTTTCCCTATCGCCGCTTTTCACTTAAAAAGGGAAGCCTTGACAATTTTGACAGTTGGTTTGGTCAATTAGCCTATCTAACATCTTCTGTGGTTTCTAATGATATTCCAGTGCTATTTTAGGGATTTTGAAAGACAGTTATGGTAATTTACGATTTTTTTCACCCCTAGTTAGGAGCTAAATCACTACTCCATCTTCCCATTAGCTATCCGCCTCTTTAATACTGTGAGGTCTTTCTGAAACATTTTGAGATTTTTGAAGTTGATTATCTTTGCCCGTGAAGCTCCTTCACTTTTCCATAATATCCAATTTTGTTTTTCATCTGAATCATTTTCTAAATGGAAATTT
Source organism: Benthosema pterotum (assembly GCA_039105355.1). Taxonomy (NCBI): domain Eukaryota; kingdom Metazoa; phylum Chordata; class Actinopteri; order Myctophiformes; family Myctophidae; genus Benthosema; species Benthosema pterotum. The sequence goes on along the minus strand of CM076982.1, from coordinate 30,043,016 downwards.
AGAAGTACTCATCTGCACCGGTTGGTTTTCTGTCAAACTGACCAAAGCCAATTGTCTGTCAAGTCCTCTTGAGCTTGATAGAAGATCACAAGGCGTGTTTTATTTATTTGTGACATGATAGCTTTTAAAAAAAAATGTGTGCGTGTTTTTTTGTGCTGTGTGTTTTCTATCCACACAAATAACCAAGTTTGAACAATCAATTTCTTTAATAACGCAAATTTTGTTGTTTCATAGATGAACTATATCAGCAAGAGATCTGTTTCTCTGTTGTTGTCAGTAGTTTGATAAGTAATTCACTGCACTCCACTACTTGCATGAAACACATCCATTTTATCTGCAATTAGAGGATCATTAATATCCTGTGAATTTTTAGTAAAGTGCGGTAGAGATATCTGACCGCCACATGGTTGCATCCCCGCTATGACCCACCGCTGTGCTCCACCACACGCTTCCAGAACACGGATCCTCTCCAAACGTTTCCAGCTTGGAAATCACCATGGGTGCTGGCGGCGGCCATGCTAAAAAAATAAATAAATAAACGCCTGCAGATTCCACCAAAGATGAAACGTGATGCCTCGGGGCGTAGGGAAGAGGAGTGTGTGCACCATTCTGTTTTTGTGTTTTTGTTGGTGCTTAACCCAGTGGTTTTCAACCTTTTTGATACCAGGGCCCACTATTCATTCAGAATTTAAGCCACAGACCACGGTTTGATGACATTTTAGCCCCACAGACCCAATACTAAAGATTTGTTTTGCTTTTGTCGGGACAAAACAGTCAAGCAAACAGATCAAAATGACCATTAATCTTCTACATTCTCTAGTTGTGAACTCTTGCAGTGAGAGGAACTCCTTACATGGTCAGCACACTATATAGTACATAGGATTATCACAACAAAGAAAAAGGTAAGTGATATTCAAATTAAGTGAAGTCACTGACTATATACCTTTTGCCACAGACACAGAAACAGGTTTTTCAGAAAAGTGGATTGAGAAGGAATTTCTTTAGAATTGGCCTCAGTTCTTTAAAGGTAGGGGAAGTGATTTGGAATTCATGGTGTAGTACCAGCCTGCCTGGTGCACTAGGGGCCCCCAAAAGTAGCTACACTATGTGAACCTGCTGCTCTCTCCTGATTGGAGGAGAATTGTGGTGACCTGGGGAACTTTTATTAGCTCCTCTGCTAACGTGGGGGAGGGGGAAACTCCATATGTGGTTTCCACACCTTATAATAGAGCATTTTAACAGAAAAATATTTTTTTTGGGTGATATCTGACAAAAGTGAAATCACTTCCCCTACGTTTAAGATGACACCATTGCAGATCGATACAAATAGACCTGTGGCTGTAGTATGAGCTGCGTTCAAATGTACATCTACATACGCAGACACAAACACACATACCTGTACAAATAACTATGGACTGTTAGGTACTCATTCATTAATTTCACTTGAAATTGGATGCAGATAGCTGCATGTACCTCCACACACACGCACACGCACACGCACACGCACACGCACACGCACACACACACACACACACACACACACACACACACAGTAGTGATGGTATGCGCACGCGTCTTGAGACAGCTCATTCTCATTTGTCACTACCATAACACTGACCTGAAACTAAATTAAATTATACAAGAAAATGTCATCAGAATTAAACAAAGCTCAGGGAAAAAAATACAAAAAATAAATAAAATAATGAGGGAATGGTTATAATTTGCACAGCCAATTTCCCCCAAACCCAATCATCATGCCTGGCTGCAGCATGGCAGTGAGGGAGACTTTGCTTCTTTGACTTTCAAATGATTATTCCTCCCAAAAAAAGAAGACTGGCAAATAATATGAATGTCAGAAGTGATTGATAGCTTCAATTTACCTCCGCCACCACCCCCCCAACCCCCATAATGTCAAATATTAAACTCTGAATAATGCGTAATTAAGTTAACACGGCTGAGATGGAGGTGCACTGAGGAAGGCGAGCAACATGCACGCCACGCTTTCACGCTCACACACGCACAGAACTCGCCAGTGGTCGGTGATCTAACTTGAATCCAAACTCCCCTTGCTCAGGTGCCCTTGAGCAAAGAATTGGCCCTGAACCCACAAGCTGTTGTCCCGCTCAATGACTAAAATGTTAAGATTCCGTATAGATTTCATCAGCTCCCAGTCCATTTGGTTTCATTTTACACTTTAGAGTTAAAATATTCATCATGTGAATTAGCTCTAGTCTACACAACTAGAGAATATTAATGGCCATTTTGGGGGTCTGTGGGGCTAAAAAAAAAAAAGGTATGAAAAAGGTTGAAAACCAGTGTCTTACTGTATCGGTAGTTGAAGTATTGGCATCTGCCCTTTTATGTCATATTGGGTCCTATCGGTATAATGGCAAACATGGCGTTCTAACCAACAATCTAACAAACGACACAGGGGTACGAGGTTGACACTATGGCAGGTAAATCAAATGTTGGAATATGTGAAGATTTGCTTAGGAGTTACCCAAGTGGGGGGACGACACATTTTCAACTACTGTATTCCACAGGCTGCATTGATTTCTGCAGACGCCTTTGAATTCCACAAAAGATGATCGCGGAATTGCGGAGACCTTGCAGGGCCTACCTATACTGCAAAGAATAGGAAAAAATTGCCCATTCAACAGATTTATTTGGGTGTGAAAATGAAATGAAATTGAAAGTGTTAAATCTATACGTAGTGATTTTTTTATTTTTATTTTTCTATGGTTTTGGACATACAGGTTTTCTAGCCCATAGAGACGACACGGTACATCAATGGCGTGCAAAAGCTCTCCTCTCCGCGGAAAATGAATTTTTAATAGATTTCACATAAAGGAGAAAACAAACTGTGTGCTTGCGCGCAGGCGTGCGTGTGCGTGTGTGAGTATATGTGAGAGAGAGAAAGACAGCGTGAGATAGAGAAAGAGAGAGAGAGAGAGAGAGAGAGAGAGAGAGAGGGAGAGAGAGACAGAGTACAGGAGCACAGGGAGCATGCAGCTGAGATGGCTGACCTAGATTGCATGGCAGGTCTGAAGACATTAAAAGGGAAATGATGTGAATTGCAACAGTTCACCCCCTGCACCCCGAAAACCCCAATGCAGTCAGAAGTAGAAGACGGAGATAGAGAGAGAGAAGGGCGGGTCGCTTTGGTAAAAAGGTTTCTTTTTTAAATCTCACTGGAGGGCACCACTTGCTATTTTTTTCTCTCTAAATGTTTTCACATGGACAATGTTTTGTCAAAGACTCGCAATGGTGAACCCACATCACCCACACGTGAACTAGAAAGCACAACAACATAACATCAATAACATCATTGCAGTCGACACTCCAACACTAAACAGTGGTGGACCCCTGCATGAACTACAACATTTATAAGACATGATGGCACAGCTGCAGACAGACAGTAGCAGCAGCTGGTGATGATGATTGATAGCTTACTAACGTGAACCTTAATACCTTATTACAAGCCTACTCACCTAATAAAGTAGGCACGGAATGGAGGATCTACCTGTTCTACCATGTTTAACATCATTCCAAAAGTGTGTAGGACACGTTGTTTAAGTCATATGTTTAACCTGGGCATGTTATTCAATCAACCACCACTGCACTTGGTTACATGACAGTGACCAAACAAACTTCCACTTTCACCAGTGTCAGAGTTGCGACTACGGTCGCAACATGGACGGGTCAGAAACCGATCGAGGAAGGGAGGTGAGGAAAGAAGGGAAAGAGTGAGGAGAGACAAACAAGAGGGTATCTCACAAAGAGGGGCGCTTGCAAACCATGCATGGTTTGTGAGTGTCAAACTTCCTGGTCTGTACTGCGCATGTCTGTTTCCTCCCATGAACCAATGTGGTCTCCCCCGTAGGTGTCTTTATGGTTTCCTATTTATAGTTATTTGAGGGTATGAGGAAGAATTGGCTGAAAGAAGCAACGAACATTAGCCTAACTCACGTTCTCATGTCTCCCTTTGCTTTTATGTCTCCCCGTGGCCCTCTGAATCCCCTTAGCACCTGTCAGAACACACTACACACCTGGTAATCTGCTTACACAAACACGCACACACGCTCACACTCGCACATGCAGAGACACACACACACATAAATGTAAATACTCACTCCCACTCACTAATCCATGCTGTCCAAACGTGTTTTTTGCTCTTCAACAATGTGGAAAGAAGCTAAAACAAGCGTGCCTGCCTGTATCCCAAATCCTCTTGTACACACACACACACACACACACACACACACACACACACACACACACACACACACACACACACACACACACACACACACACACACACACACACACACACACACAGAAAGAACACGATGTGAATTGCACTGCATTGCACGCATCTGCACCATTTTCCATGTCATGTATTTGGGAGAGTAAAGCATGAAAAAATATGTATTTGAATGTAGTGGAAAGCGCTGCGATCACAGTGACATATTGCATGTGTACGAGTGTGTGCGTGGCCCAGCGTGCTCATTGCCCCGGAGCATTGCAAAACGCGTGCGGGTGTTATGGGGGAGTGTGTGATAGCCGCAGCGGCTCCATTTATAACTCTGGTGGCAGCGCGGTCTATCTTTGCAAAGAAAGAGATGAATGAGAGTCGATGTCAACCGGCGAGCACCTGTTTTCTTTTAGCGGCTTTGGCTGAGCAGCAGCTCGGGGGCAAAAAACATGGCTACTCATGGCTCTGGTGTTGCATCGTAATGTTTGTGAACAGTCTGTGAGGACTGTGGAGACAGTCCTCACATTCTGTACTAAAGTAAAAAGAAGAAGCGATGCTGCAGTGTAAGAACTATTCTGTTGCTAGTAAGAAGTTCTGAATTTCAACATACCCGAGTCCATACCCAAGTGCAAACATATCGGCTAACTTTGGGCTAAAAATGACATCAAATGGTGGTCCGTCGCTCAAATGCTGAATAAATAGTGGGCCCTGGTGTCAAAAAGGTTGAAAACCACTGCAATGGTACGGGTGGGGAAGTGCGCTGTATTTGTATGCAATGTCAACCACCAGGTCTCCAATATCAAGTCAGTCATCATGACTAGTGAATGTTGTTGACAAAATGCTGTCCAATGATTGCTATTATCAACAAGCAAGTGTTTATTTATCTGAAAACGTGAGGACATCCATCTCTCCCTGCCTTGTGGTAGTCAAACCGCAGCACACCACGCATTGTTCCACTAATAATGCCCTTTCTTTGTCTTCCCCAAACTATACACCATACTTTTTCTCAAATTGGTATTTTTTCGGCTCTCAGCTCAAGCTGGCACCGTTCGTTAATTCTGAAGGTCCCTGACCCTGAGTGCACTTCTCCAACGACATCACACACTGCACACTTCCCTACCTAGAGGCTGATTGCGGCTGCTTTTCACCTTATTTCCAACCTCGACAAGTTATTCAAGTCCCTAGCCTTTCCCCATGCAGTGAGCACATCTCTGATTGCTTTTTTGTCCCAAGATGATTAGTTTCAGCTTTAAGCGTGGCCATGTCACGAGCGTATAGACGTCTTTATTATTCCTCAGACCAAAAAACAAGACTAAATGGGGGCAGTTAGGGCCAAGGCTAACTCTGCACATCTCTGCATAGCTTTGCCCTCAGGTGGATTGCACCATGATGCACTGTGTGAGCTTGCACATCTGCTAGTTTCACTACTTTTATATGAGAGAGAAGGGAGAAAGGGTGAGGAACGAGATACAGGGGATCTGTCCGACGACAACGTTATGTTCGTTCGTATCGCTGTCCAAACGGAATCCTCATTCATTTTCCTCATAGACTTTTCGAAAAAGGTTAATCACGATTTGTCGCAACCCGACAAACACCAGTGGGCACGTGCAAACTGGCTGCAGAAGAACCCTGACTCTCATAACATGAAATAGAAAAGTTCCAACTTCACCCACTTGTAAAAAACGCACCATGAAACATTCAAATGCTGTTTTTATCCCAAGGAAAAATGATCACCCTTGAAATATATAATCCTCGGGTTCTGTTGTGCTTCAACAATAATAGCAATTCAAAACATTTTTCCTCAAAACAACTCCTCCAGTCGCTGTCAAAAGAACAAGCACCTCAGGCTGTTTGTGCCAGAGCCTAGAGTATAGACAGAGTTACGCAAACTCTGTTCACTTCATGAGGCCAGTCTAATGGCGGCTCCTCTACAGTCATAGGTAATGGGAACAAGGACAACTCCCTTTATTTTACTGTAGATCGTTTTGCAGTAATTTAGTTGTTACTGTACAATACTTTGAAACAGCTGACATGTTTTGCGCAATGTATTGCCAGCTTGACCCTCTTTCAGGCTGCATGAACAGCAGCTTGGGCGCCCAGTTTCTTACCCCTCAATGTCGCAACTCTTTCCAAACCCCCCATGCACACCTGCAACTCATCTGTTTAATTTATGCTTATGTCGTGTGAATGTGTCGCACACACAGACGTCTAAGCTCACAACAGTCACGTCCATGACGTGATGTGAGCTTGTATATCAGCTGTTCTCTGTGCGCAGTACTGTTGCACAACAGAGTATAAATGTCTCCTAGGGTGCACCTCTCTAGACAACACACGAGGATTTGAATGAACTGAAACCAACGCTCCCCAAAACAACATGTTTGGAGATCTGTTGGGAATTGATTACATGAAACGGTCACCTATACATCCTTTCCCAATGTTTATAATGAACAAATAATTGGTCTAAAGGTGATGGTTGAACTCTAGCATCTGAAATTGTGCTATGGAACTGGCCATGTTACTGAAACCTCTGAAATGCTGATATGGAACTGACCATGGTGCTGAAACCTATGAAATGCTGATATGGAACTGACCATGGTGCTGAAACCTATGAAATGCTGATATGGAACTGACCATGGTGCTGAAACCTATGAAATGCTGATATGGAACTGACCATGGTGCTGAAACATATGAAATGCTGATATGGAACTGACCATGGTGCTGAAACCTATGAAATGCTGATATGGAACTGACCATGGTGCTGAAACCTATGAAATGCGGCTATGGAACTGTCTGCGGTGCTGAAACATCTGATTACTGTATACAGCTACTTAACTGTGTGTGGTATTCTAACATTTGTATGTGCTGTTATGTTAACTATCCATGGTCCTGAAACCTCTCAATACACAAATGTGTACTGTCTGTGGTCCTGAAAACATCTGAATGTCTATTCTCAAAAAAGTGATCATGCAACCGTTTTGGACATACAAGGTTTCCACCTGGCAGCCACCATAAAAAAGCCTTCATGTGGTAATGTGTGCTGACAAGTGTGAGATTCATTCATCGATTTGTTGGACTATTTGTAACCAAAATGGAATCGTTCTGCGTCAACCTTTTTATTCTTATTTTTTCATCTCCGATTATGTTGCACACAATTTATTCAATGCCTTTGGACATATTCAACAGGCCATGAAATAAGAATAAGGGGCTGTGTCCCCACACAGAAAATAAGGTGTTTTTTGGGCTATCAGCCATGCATTTCGATGTTAAAAAGACGTGCTCCTCTTCCCAGAGCATCACACAGCATTTTCAGCAGTCTGCCGTTTTGTTGTGCCGATGGAGGAGAGAGGAACTGCACCGAACAGAGGTTCAGAGGAAGAGAGAGGAACTGCTCAGAATAATGTGTATTGAAGTCTTGTTAATGATCAATATTCATAACCTACACGCCATAATCTATAAAGTAAACTATTTCACTAGAGTCATTCTACTGCATGTGCTTAACTCATTTAGCGTGAATCACATGGCCGTCGTTTTCTGCTATATGCCACGGCTCAGGCCAGTGCATTCGGTAAAAACCCTTATTTTGAAGCACCAGATCTCCAAAACAGGATGTGTGATGACGTCATGGTGTTTCTGGTGTCTTGACTAACCTGTCCTCTCACAATCTGTGCAAAAAGTGACGTTTAGCCCTACAATCGTTGTGTTTTGCCCTAACCTTGTGATTGGCGAGGGAAGTACAGTAAGCCTACCACTGGCAGTCAAAGTATTCATTATTCTGTTGTCACCTCGGATCGTCAGAGAACTTCTTTCAGGTGAGCTTTCTGGCGGGACCCAATGGTGAGAACAGGACATAGACGGGACCATCTGTGAGACAAGGAAGTGTTGACATAACAAAGGCCAGGCGGCAACAAAAGGACTTTCATGTGTGTGTCTATCTTTAGCCATTTGCATCGGTTCAAAGAGCATTTGTTGGCGACATGTCTGAGTGTACAGTATGTGTATTGTCAATCATACCGTTTGCACACACTCTCACGTAGGCGTATTGTTTTGACTGCATGCAAGCCATGTCATGTTGTATAATTGGGTCATCGCTTGGGTTGAGTATGTAGTCGTGGCTGGCTGCCTCAAGGTCAAACCCCAGATTGACTTGGCTCTGTGTATGCTGTGCTGAATAACCTTCACCATCTGAGGAACATCAAACTGCCTGATCTGAACTCCATTCTTCTCCCATCAACTTATATATGTATACTTTAGCTGGTATAAATGTACAATTTATGCCGGTGAAAATACACCACAGTATCTTGGTAAATGGTGCATTTATATAGCGCCTTTATCCAAGGCGCTTTACATAGCTTCTGCATCACATTCACCCATTTACACAGACATTCATCCACTGATGGCAGTGGAAACCATGCAAGGTACCTACTAGCACATCAGCAGCAATTAGGGGTTCAGTGTCTTGATCAAGGACACTTCGACACTAAATCTGCGGGTGCCCGGGATCAAACCGGCAACCTTGCGGTTACCATCCGGTGACTCTACCACTGAGCCACTGCCGTCCCCACTACCTTCCATGTGCCACGTCTAACACAGAGAAACACCCCCTGTCAGGTGTAAAGACACGACTTGGATTGGACTCCTCACACAGAAGGGGAAGGAAAAAAAAAAAGAAAAGTTATCAACTTTTGGGAGAGAAAGCGTCCCTCTCTTGGTCCTCCTGTCTGTGTCTGTATGACAGCTGGGGTAATTTACGACCACAACGTCTCGTCATGTTTACCTGTTTTGTTTCAGCTAAGCCACAGCTGTCGGCGGTCCAGAAACCACTATTATTCTCGCCTACTGTGCGTACGGCGGGCCTTCTCTCAGTCAAGAAGACGCAGTCAAAGGAGACAGCTCATCAGTCTTCTTCTTTCAACAGGCTACAGCCGAAGCCACGCTAATAACGCAGACGTGTGGTGCCAAATAATAACAACACAGATGACTAGGGGATGGGGGGGGCTGAGCGGTTTATGATGAATAGTTTGCTCTCTCTGGTGATCATAAACAATGTTTCGCTAGAAAGGGCAAAACCACCACAACAGTGTTGAGTTGCTCCACTAATTCTCTGAAGGAAAATTTCCGAAAGATGACTATCTCTTTTCACTGACAAAAAACATATGGGAACTAAATGAAAACGATAACCGATGGCTAATGAATTTGTTGAAATTTCTTAATAATATAAATGTTAGGGACACGGTTTCAAGAAAAGACACAAGTCGGCGGCCGCTGGCCTAACGGTCCAGGCGCCTGCCACATTATAGGCTCTGGCCTGTCGCATGTTTGAGTCCCGTCCGTGACAACCTTTGCTGCAGGTCTCTCCCCTTTTTTCTGTCCCTCTTTCCTGTCTATATTCACTGGGGCTGATACAGTTTATTAGAAATTCTTGAGTTCATATATACTGAATTCTGTATTCATGTCTGATTTCAATTGAAATCAAATTGACTAGACAGTGTGTCACATCTCTTAGAATAATTTAGTTTAGTCATGAGGGGCATTTATAAGCTTCAGCTTCAGCCTATTCCTTTTCGGTGTTGCAAAGAGTATGAAAACTCTTTATTTTCCTTGTGACTTGTTTTATGTACTACTGTTGTTTTTGTGCTGAAATAAAGTTTACTACTACTTCTACTGTAAAGGAATAAAAGCCCCAAAACAAATATAAAAAAGTCATTTTACAGTTAGTTCCATGCCTGAAAGGCTCACACACACGTAGCAGCACCACACTTACAACAGCCCCCCGAACCCACAGGTTTGAGAAACGCCACTCTTCTTCACTCCACCCCCTTCCATATGCATTATGCGTCTCTGCCAGCATATGGAGGGACATGTCATGCCGCAGAGCACTGACACCACTCACGGGTCAGACTCTCACCAGGGCATACAGTACGTTTGCGAGAGCAGTTTTTTTTTGTATCACGAGGATACAGCAGCCTACAGGTCAGTGGAGCGTGTTTGTGACCGGAAGGACAGCCAGGAAAAAAACTACTCACAGCACAGCACAGCACGCACCCAGCAACACACACCCTTCCCTCAATCATAAATGCCCTTGCAAATTCAGTCTATAGAGAGCTGCAACGGCCAGGTGTGTGTGTGTGTGTGTGTGTGTGTGTGTGTGTGTGTGTGTGTGTGTGTGTGTGTGTGTGTGTGTGTGTGTGTGTGTGTGTGTGTGTGTGTGTGTGCGCGCCACAGGGCGAGGCTGCCGAAACATTCACGATCAGCAAACCTGCCCTGGAATAATGGAAGACTTCACAGTGCGTTGCTGTGTGGTTCTATTTTTCTACCCGTCATATACGACAGAGTATGGATTTAATGGGTTCAATGTGCGATTACAGAGAGAGAGAGAGAGAGAGAGAGAGAGAGAGAGAGAGAGAGAGAGAGAGAGAGAGAGAGAGAGAGAGAGAGAGAGAGAGAGAGAGAGACGCCCCTAAATGCCCAGACTGCCCCACCAAACACAAGATATTTCACATTAAAGTGCTTATATTTAAAATGATTTGAAACACTACTACTGCTACTAGCTACAGCTTTGTCACCACTAAACCAACACCATTTCATCATTGAAAACAGAAAACTCTCTGAGTCAAACCTTTAGCTTTATGCATGCTGCATGCCTGTTGCAACTTCAACAACAACTCATGTACCATTTTCTCCTGGTCCCCCCCAATTGGGAAATGTTACATCAGCCCGTGCACAGGGACAGCCAAGGGCGAGCAGGATTCATTTGATAACCTTGACCAAAAAGCGTTATGTGTGAAGATATGACTGGCATTCAAAGAGGAGGGATACGGAGGGGGGATGTGGCATTATGAGCTCCCCCCAATCCAACACTGTTGCCTCGGCTGTTATCTCAGAGACTACAGGCCGTGTGGCTCACCCTGTGATCAGGGAACCAACGGCATGCAGCACGGAGCGTTCCTCCGCTCACAGGAGGAAGTGTGTGTGTGTGTGTGTGTGTGTGGGGGGGGGGGGCGGGAGAAAGAGAGAGTCTCAATCAAGTGGTAATTTCCTGTCTGATCACTATACTGCCGCCAACACATGCATGGCCTCTCTCTCTCTCTCTAAAACTAGGGCATCCGATGCTGAGACTGAACGATAGGGACTGACAGTGTCCTGAAAGATCTGGACCGAGACAAAGAGGACACGACATGACATAAAACTAGATGTTCACGGCCTTCTTGTGCGTGAGCAGAGTGAGCGACCAGAGATAGGCCTACTTTAGTAGATGTCTCACAGATACTTACAGAGATCTCTTTATTACCTCACCATTACGTCATCACATAAACCGGCCAATCGGACCACTTCAAGAAATGACCAACCACCGACGGCCGCAAACCGATCACCTAACTTGCTCTCGCTCACTGTTCAGGTGAGTGAGAAAAAAAAATAGTGTCAACGATTAGATTGCGTGAACAGAGTGCACACACTAGTGAGGCTTGGGTTGACCCGTAACCCCACAGGTTGACCGCGGGGCTGGGTTGGTTCGAGTCAAGAAATGTTACACTACTTCACTTTATTTGCGGGCTGGGTTGGGGCGTGTTAAATAATGTATAATGGGAGTTTTCCAAATTATTATTTTAAACACAAGTACTGGGAGAACATTTGTGCAGCCTATCGGGTTGTCATATGTTGCTGTGCTGGTTGATACTGTACTGTATATCTTCCAGTGTGACCAATAAATCCCCAAACAGCGTGACTACTTTAGAATCCTACTTACAGATCGCTCCCAACTCACTCCCAACGCGTAGCAGTACAGTACAGTGCGGCTGTACAATCACTCACCATAATTAGGGGCTTGCACAGACAGGTGAAAGGGGCTTCAGCCCCTGCCCTTTCAATAAACAAATGCCCTGCATGTGGTCTCAATCTCTGACTAAAGGGTGCTGGTCTGCAGCGCCAAATATAGCAAATCTACAAGCTGTCAGTGCGCGGCAGCGTGACGCACTGAGAGCTATTTCTGTCCAGATGCCCTCTTGGGCTGATTTCAGCCCAAGAGGGCTGCGCGTCAACAGCGGTGAGTTTTTGTCACATTTTTTTACGGGGAAAAAACATGAAAACACAGCGCAAATCTTTGAATAATACATGTTCTTTCAGAGTGAACGTTTTGTATCCATAGTGTCAGGTCAAAATGGCACATTTTGTTTCATTTTTGTGGTCAAATCCACCTCCCCCCCAAGGCTTCACAACACGCGTCCTGGATGTCAACAGGTGGTCCGGGGACCAACAGTGGTCCCTGAGAGGGTTCCAGGTGGTCCCCAGCTAAGTTGGTTAACCAGATGTAACTCTTGAGAACGTAAAAATGAAACCAAATGGACCCTTGCGGGTCCATTTGGTTTCATTTTTACACTCTCAAGAGTTAAAATATTCATCATGTGAATTAGCCCAAATCTACACGCCTGCATTGGAGCTCTGCAAGCTCCAAACATATGCTTAGTGGGCATATACAGTATATAGCAAGAATGAGTATCACTCGCTGCCTCCTTCCGTCGGAAATGACTTCCAGCCGTACCATGCTTTTTACTGCTTTGTGTATAACGTTACTGCGCGGCGCCATAAGAGCTCCCGTGGGTGTGGAGTGTGTTTTATCATGGTGGTATTGTTCCGTGGCCTCGCGACCCGACTCCATTGTTGGTTGAGTAGATACGGCCCCAGCGGAGGCCATACACGCGGCCATCCATGGGAGAAAATAACACTTGATGTTGTGTGTGTGTGGCGTCGTTGAATTATCGCAGATGAGCTGTGGGCGGCGGGCGTATATAAACAGCTGGTTCTCAAACCGGCGGGCGTTGCGTTGTGACCCCCACAGGGATCGCCAGGTGCCAGATGATATTCTGAATGTATAAAGAAATTGTTTCAGTTGTTGAGCGTCAGATGCAAAGTCAACGCAACTGTGCATTCCTTAAAGTTTGGGCAGCGCACCGTCTGCCCACTGCACCCATCAGGTGTGGAATTTGCATCCATGCCCAAAATTCTTACAATGTCAATAGAAATGTGGCTTTATTCAGTAAATAAGAAACCATTAAACACTGTGTTTCGCTGCGGTGTTGTGCATTGCACATCTGTCATACCATTTCTGATGTCTGCATCATAAATGGTAGAAAACTCGTAGTGCGGCACACGGTGGCACAGTGGTAATTTCGGTCGCTTCAAGGAGGCCATCACTGAGGCCTCCTTGGCGTCTTTAGAAACAGCTTCGAGTATAATGCTGCTATACTGTGTTTCCGTGTCGCATAGCAGCAACACTGAGGTTCAAATCCTGGCCATCCTCAGTCATTGTAGGCATTTCCAACTGTGGTTTCCAACCATGTGTTCCAACAGAGTCTGATTACAGTTAGTGATACCCGTGATGCTCCGTTGCATAGAAACATTCCTTTGTTTGCTGCCACACCCAGCTTGCTGCTGCTGCATGTGTTTGCACATGTGTGTGTGCATGATGCGTGCCACGGCATGCGTTTTTGCGTGCACCGTGCAGTGCCTGCATTTGTGTAATTGTGTTAACTGTCACTGTCTATGGTGCTCGTGTTTGCACGGGTATGAAGCGCACAAGGAAGGTCGTCACAAGGATTGGAATCCAAACCTGCGTGTGTGTGTGTGTGTGTGTGTGTGTGTGTGTGTGTGTGTGTGTGTGTGTGTGTGTGTGTGTGTGTGTGTGTGTGTGTGTGTGTGTGTGTGTGTGTGTGTGTGTGTGTGTGTGTGTGTGTGCGCGTGCGTGCGTGCGTGCGTGCGTGCGAGTGGGTGTGTGCATGCAATGCATGCATTTGTGTATTTCCACGCGGAGCTGTATTGATGTTGCATGAAAGTGTGTCTGTATGAATGCTGCACGATAGCACAACTGTTCAAATACGTGACTGCTTGGGAGGGGGAGAGAGAGAGAGAGAGAGAGAGAGAGAGAGAGAGAGAGAGAGAGAGAGAGAGAGAGAGAGAGAGAGAGAGAGAGAGAGAGAGAGAGAGAGAGAGAGACAGATGATGGGTGTCAGAAGGACATCAGAGATGCGTTAATGCGCGTGTAATAACTAAGTCAGAGAGGAGACAGCACAGTTCTGCCCCTTTAATCGAGCCAGAAAACAGCTGATTAGTTTGTGTGCATGTGCACACACAGAGAGAGACAGAGAGAGAGAGAGAGAGAGAGAGAGAGAGAGAGAGAGAGAGAGAGAGAGAGAGAGAGAGAGAGATGGCGACCAATTACATGAAATAGTTTGAGAATCACAGAATCATAGAAACATTGTTTTTTCAGAAGACTGGCAAGATTTAGAAGCTATTTGCAAAATCTTGTCTCAGTCCTAAATGAGTTCATCGAATCAAGATTGCGATCTAGATTCAGAGATCTACTCATTTTGTGAAGAATCGTGTGTAGCGCTAGTTGCCTGTCCAGGATATTGTAGTGACTCTTGTGCTTTTGCTATACAACAACAAGCTTTGTTGTCTAAAGCAGAAATGATCACGTAGTGATATGTGTCAGGGGAAAGAAGCCCTGCTGTAGTAATGAATGCTGCACTCAACCGTCCGGTCTCAATCATAAGTTAAACATCACGTTCCATAGCAACGTGTTCCTAAAAATTCATGTTACCTGCTTCCTGTTACCTAGACTATCTGTAGGACGAGAGTAGTGACACACTATGATCTCGCCGCCTTGTGCTTTGTGCCTGCATTGGAGCTCTGCAAGTTCCAAACATACTATGCTTACATAGCTAACCACTGCATCATCAGTTATATAACAAATCATTATTGACTAAAAGTGATGAGAGGTCCTAAAATGTCACAATTTCACCAATTTATCTGCGAATGTGCACTCTGCCGGATGGCCAGAGTGGTTTGTTTGGAACTTGAATCCCTCCTTACAAGGCGTCACGTTTGCTTTTCAGTCAATAGCCGCCGTGTCGCTACTCAGGAGTAACCAATAAATGACAGCAGCATGTGTGGCAGCCAATCAGGAATAGGTCTTCTAGCGTGTGTGGCAGCCAATCAGGACCAGGCCCTTTAGTTTCTACGAGTTGGCTCCTTGTGACACATTTAGAACACAGTAATGTATGCCGCCGCTCCCTTCGTGCTATCGTCTATATCAGAGGTTTTCAACCAGTGGTCCGGGGACCACCAGTGGTTCTTGAGATGGTTCCAGGTGGTCCCCAGCTAAGTTGGTTAACCAGATGAAAACCAGATGTAACTCTTGCGAGTGTAAAAATGAAACCAAATGGACCCTTGCAGGTTTCATTTTTACGCTCTCAAGAGTTAAAATATTCATAATGTGAATTAGCCCATGTATACACAACTAGAGAATGTAGAAGATTAAGGGCTCCATTTTCATCACATGCTAAACCCCTTATCCCAAACCTCCTATCCCTTTTTTAATATTTTAAAAAACACTTTGGAATAGTTCAATGTGCCAATCTATTGGCACGCTGTGAGCTTGTAGACCTGCCATTTTTAATTGAAAAATGTTTTTTTTTTTTATTAGTTTAAAAAGGCAAAGAAATTAAGGCATAAGGGGTTTAGTGATGAGGAAAATCTAGGCCTAATAGTGACTTTGATCTGTATGTTTACCTGTTTTGGTTTCCAAATCCCAATGTTGTGGACCAAAGACCAAAATAAATCTTTAGTTTTGGGGTCTGTGGGGATAAAATGTCCTCAAATGGTGGTCCGTGGCTCAAATGCTAAATAAATAGTGGGCCCTGGTATGAAAAAGGTTGAAAACCACTGCTATAAAACTGTTTACATCCACAGCCTGTCGTCTCCCTGAATCTTCCAGCTGGCCCTCCCCTTCTCTATTTAACCTTCCTCCAATCCTTATCTTTTCCTTGGAGGTGTGATCAGATATTGGCTGGATGGGACCTGTGCAAGCATCAGACAGTAATGGGTCCTCTGTGATTCATTAACCTCTGTGCGCATGGACCCTGCCCTGTGGTGTGTGTGTGTGTGTGTGTGTGTGTGTGTGTGTGTGTGTGTGTGTGTGTGTGTGTGTGTGTGTGTGTGTGTGTGTGTGTGTGTGTGTGTGTGTGTGTGTGTGTGTGTGTGTGTGTGTGTGTGTGTGCGTGGGTGTGCGTGTGCGCGCGTGCGTGCGTGCCTGCCTGTGTGTAATTATGTGCATAATGTGGAGTTGCATGTGAGAGTATAGTGGCATCACTCTCCATTGGCTCCGACTCTTCACAGCAGTGAACTCCCTCCAGTGCACATGTATAAGTCATGCATGGGCTCTTTGGAAAACCTCATCCGTTATGATGATGAACTGGATGAAAGGCCGTTACGGTGGAATAAACGGAACCAACGTTTCGGCTCTGTGTAGATGCAAAAATACTGGAAATATGTACAAATATCTCAAAAGTGTACAGAACTTGCAAAAAAAATAGACAAATAAATAAATAAATAAATAAATAAATAAATAAATAGGCATAAATGTAAGACATTGTATTTTTCCCCAATGGAAATATCCATATCTTGTATTCGGGACACTATGTGTGTGTGTGTGTGTGTGTGTGTGTGTGTGTGTGTGTGTGTGTGTGTGTGTGTGTGTGTGTGTGTGTGTGTGTGTGTGTGTGTGTGTACGGTATACATACTGTATATACACACTTCCTTCCTGGACTACAATTCCCATGGTGCTTTGGTAAGCTGCTTCTACTTGAGGATAAAGGGAGGGCCTTTGTTGTCCATGACATCAGAGACTCTGCATCAGAGATACTGCTAAAGATCTATGCACATATTACACAGATAAACACCCCCAGGAAAGTGTTCTAGATCGTCTAATCATCATACAGACGCTTATATACAGACAGTATGCAAAAAGGTTGAAGTGTCCCTTTAAGAAAACATACATATTTACCCTCCACCACTGCTGCGCTCCAGTGGACCGCAGCCACCAATGAGCCATCTGCATTTATATATCTATATGACATTTCTCACTTCCACGTCCCCCCACCCCCACCCCTCCTCCCAGCCCTGCTTCAACAAGCTCAGCTCATGGCTCTCGGTTCCAGAACATCCCCCCGGCCAAGTGTGGTGTGAGCAAGCGTGCCGAATTTTGGAGGATATCCATGTGCTCCTAGAAGTGTGACTTCAAAGGGGGGTGCGGGGGGGTTTGGGGGGGTTGAGGGGGGCAGACACAGAGGCGGTCGGCCCTGGCCAGCGTATATAATGGCACGGTAGCTGAGACTCGTTTGGAGGGTGGCCGTGTCTACCCGTGCCAGTGAACCATCGGTGTTGCCCGATTTGGTGTAAGAAAACAAGCCAGCCACAGCCGTTACAAAAAAAACGAGCCCAATGGGAGAGGCATGAGCTTACAGCACATACAAGCTATTTGAAAGGAGAAATAAAGTGCTGTGAGTTCGTATAAGCCAACAGTGGTTTAAACAAAGCAAGCCTAAATCAGTACACTTTAAAAACGAGTCCAAAGAAACCCCCGCAAACCACACCTAACAATATGTATAAGCGACTAATATAAAAAAACAGATGACCCTTGGGAGAGAAGGCATCAGTGGCGTGCACAGATCATGGTGCTAGGGCACCTGCCATTTGCCCTGCCATAGTGACTTTTTGGAAGTATTTTTTTCGTCCGTAGAGTTGTTTGTGTCCATGGTGACATTAATTTATTCCAGATCAAAAAGCTTCCAATATGTATGGCCCAAAATCCATAAATCCTGCACACTATGAAGTCAGCCAGCGATTCACACACACCGCACAGCATTGATATTTTACTTGAGCACCCCTGCCCCTCTAAAAAGGTGTGTGACAACAATGTGTTGGCAAAAGACATAATTGGTGAATAATGCACAATCTATGTAAAGGCACTATATACTTTGTTTCAAAAAGCCAAAGTACTATATATGCTGCTGAAGTGGAACAGAAATTCCACAACAACAAACAGACCTGTATTTCTTATTTTTTTAACAAGATAGAGAGATGACGGCCCACACATCTTCGCACAAGAAGACATTAAATGGTGCAAAGTGACACTACCGCCCACATTATAACATACACACCAAGTAACGAGCTGAAATTAATTCTTCCACATGCATATTCTGCAGTGTAGAGTCCATGTTTACATGCACAGTTTCAGCTAAGCTATCTGTAATAATGAATTACTAATAACGCTGGTCCAGGGACCACCAGCAGTGGTCCTTGAGAGGGTTCCGGGTGGTCCCCAGTTAAATGAAGGAGAGCTGTCAACCAAGTGGACCATTACTAGACCCTATCGGGTCCATTTGGTTCCATTTGTACCCTCTGAGGAAAAAAATGATCTGAAAGAAAAATCATTAACACTGTGAAACACAACTTGATGATGGCATCAAGTTGTGTTTCACCATGTTTTTTTTCAGACCTCCATTTCTAGGAAACATCATGTCCGCAACATCTCTAAGGTATATGAAAAAAGGTGGAATTCTCTTTTAAGCACCTTCATTATTTAATGTACAAGATGCATACACAAAATCTGCATTCATGTGCAGATTTTGGACAAACTCCGTTCCACACTAGTTCACTGTGAATTAGCATTGGCTGCACTATTAAAGGTGCACAAATCTCAGTGGTATAAGAATAACCCCAACATGTAATCAATATAAACACTCATGTTAAAGGGGAATTCCACCCATTTTCAACATTTTCAGACCTCCATTTTTAGGAAATACAGAATTGGGGGAACTTATACAAACAATATCGCTACGGTATATTAATGACATATTAAAATGTTGAAAATGGGTGGGGTTCCCCTTTAAAAGCAACCAGAGAACTAATCACATGCTGTATTTGCATTTTCATTCATCTCCAGTCCTAGTGTGTGTGTGTGTGTGTGTGTGTGTGTGTGTGTGTGTGTGTGTGTGTGTGTGTGTGTGTGTGTGTGTGTGTGTGTGTGTGTGTGTGTTTTCCGTGAACCAATCACTTAACTTTGCTCGCGCAAGTGACGACTGCAGATACGAGGTTTCTGCTCAAGAAACGGTTTCACCACTGTTTGTTCGAACATACTGTACACCTGATTGGCCTGAATATAAGACTACAATTTTTTCCCAATGGAAATATCCCAAAAATGTAGTCGTCTTATATTCAGGGGCTAAACTATTTGACATTCAATGTTCTTTTTTCTGTAAATGGCTCTTGAAAAATGGGGGTCGTCTTATAACCGAGTCGTCTTATATTCGGGACAATACGGCTATATAAAAAATAGCGTATGTGCATTCGCAAAAAATGCCTCTCTCGGACCAGAGTTCATTATCAAAGGAAGCCAGCAACATGAAGATAAAAAGCTACAGAGGAAGCCAGTGACATGAACATAAAAAGCTACAGTCTACCATCACATTTCAATTGAAGCTAGCGAAGTACAGTATAACTACAAAGCTAGTCATCAATCAGTCATGTTCAATGGAAGCCAGTGACAGATGCAAGAAGAAGCTAGAGCCAAAGACCGTATTAATATGCTCGCACGTTACACTTCAAAGCAGTGGTTTTCATACCAGGACCAACCATTTATTCAGAATTTGAGCCATGGACCACCATTTGAGGACATTTTAGCCCCACAGGCCCACAGACCCCAAAAATAAAGATTTATTTTGCTTTTGTCCACAATTCCAGGCAGGATTTGGGAAAGAAAACAAGCAAAACAAAAAGACCAAAATGAGCATTAATCTTCCACATTCTCTAGTTGTGTAGACTTGGGCTAATTCAGATGATGAATATTTAACTCTTGAGAGTGTATTTTTCTTGTATTCCTGTGTTTTCTTGTCTTTCTTGTATTTTTATGCTCTCAAAGAGTTACCTCTGGTTAACCAACTCTCCATCATTCCGCCTGGAGACCACCTGGAATCCTCTCAAGGACCACTGGTGGTCCCCGGAGTACTGGTTGAAAAACCCTGCTTTAAAGCCATTACATTCTGCATAATAATCATTGAGTAGATTACACAGGGCCTCTCCAAAACAGAAAATTAACGTTTACGTCGGAGGGTAAAAAATTTCACTCAATGAGGCGAGTGAAGAATTAAGCGTTATACGGTGTTACAGTTCCAATTTTGTCCGCTCACGTTTCATCACTTCCAATTTCACCAGGTTGATCCCTCGTATCCTGTGTGAGTTTCCTGGCTGCATGGTGTGTAATTACGTCTTAGATAAAAAGTCATTTAATTTCTATTCATATCGGTGCAGGTGCAAGTCCCATCTGTCTGTCACCCTCTTCTCCACGGCTGCCTGCGCTCTGACTGCCACTATCACCACTATCACCATCATCAGGTTCACTACTGAAGTGCTGAGAAAAGGGGCGAAATCCATGTGCGACGGCGGCGTTAAGTCGGTTTGCATGAGAGTCGCATAACAGTCGCAGCGGTTTTGCTTAACGAACATTTGCACAGCAGCCGTAACTATTTTGCATGACAGTCGCGATGATTTGCATAACGGTCAAGGGTTAAGGTTAGGTTTAGGCATAGGTTTTACTACAGGTTATATTAGGGATAGGTTTAGTAGGGAAAATGCATCAAAGCGGTCACGACTGTTATGCGAAACAGTTGCAACCGTTATGCAAAATGGTCATTATGCAATACTGTCGCGACTGCAACAGTTCCAAAGTACCTTAGTGTTATCTGTCTTTGGAATGAAAAAAAGGCTTCGGATCGAGAATCGAGTCGAATCAAAACAATACATTT
This sequence comes from Benthosema pterotum, assembly GCA_039105355.1. Classification (NCBI taxonomy): domain Eukaryota; kingdom Metazoa; phylum Chordata; class Actinopteri; order Myctophiformes; family Myctophidae; genus Benthosema; species Benthosema pterotum. The sequence continues at coordinate 30,022,124 of CM076982.1, read as the reverse complement.
TGAACTGAATCTTGTCACCAATATTGGGAATATAATTGAATTGTAGGACAACCAAAGGCTCACAACCCTGTGGCCAATATGCTGTTTTGCCATTTAGGGACAGTAAACATTAGTGATGCGCGGTCCGGTCTGATAGTGCCAGGTCCCGTGGGTTGTCCCGTGGCACAGTTGTCAAGCAACTCTCATTTTTAGGGACTTGTAAGTCATCACTAGTTGGTAAGGTACACAGCAAAGGGCAGCACGGCTATAAAATGGTGCTAGTATGTCGCAGAGAGGAATCTTAGTCTTTGGTATGACCCAGCCAGCTAGGGATCGAACCACAAACTCCTGGTCTTAGGGCACAGCCACAGCATGCTGTGCTGCTGTGCTGCTTACTCAGGGTCCATTTGCCACATTTCACCTTGATGCGAAGCCCGTTTCAAATTCATCAAAATGGCAACATGGCATAAGACATAAGACCTGGTAATTAGGACACACAACATAAGGCCCCTAATCTTAATTCAAGATGAGGGGATAGATGAGCTGAGCGAGGCCTGATTTCTTCAGAGATGAATTACGTAACTCGGGTCGGGTATTTTTTTTAAACATAATTATATTTATAGAGCCTCCAGGCAGTGGCCCATTTATCTATAAATAGGTTACTAAACATAACGAAGGGAAATACTTCAAAACAAAACAAAAAGAAAACATTCAAAAAGTGATTACCGAGAGAGAGAGAGCACAACTGAAACAATGTCAACATATCTTTGTACATGAGGTTTAACTTATGTAAACACGTAATATTCCCAAGACGTCCCCACACGTCTTTAGCCTATAATTACACCTGTAGTAGTCCCAGAACATAATATGGAAACTAGGTATTTTTAACAGTGTAAAAAAGTGATTTTCAACCAGTGCTCCAGGGACCACAAGTGGTCCTTAAGAGAGTTCCAGGCGGTCCCCAGATAAATGATGGAAAGCTGGTTAACCAGGTGTAACTCTTTGAGAGTGTGAACATGTTTAAACTTTCAAGAGTTAAAATATTCATCACTTGTATTATCCCAAGTCTACATAATTAGAGGATGGAGAAGATTTTTAATCTATTGTTTGCTTATTTTGTTTCCGAAATGCAGCTTGTAATTGTGGACAAAAGCTAAAGAAATCTTTAGTTTCGGGGTCTGTGGGATAAAATGTCATCAAATGGTGTTCCGTGTGGCTCAAATCCTGAATAAATAGTGGGCCCTGGTATGAAAAACCACTGGTGCAAAACCACATCACTAAATTATTATTATAATTATTTTGACAGCGGTTGTTGCTAGTCCTGGATATGTTTTGAGTGCAGCCGGTTACTTCCTTGTTTATGCCCGTATTGCATAGTCCGTACCAGAGTGCCGCTCAATGCAATTTCATGCAGGGATTCACCTCCGCGGCATTGCAATCCGTCATGCACTGTGTACTCACTCGATAATTAACCAGTTAGACCCCTATAGGCTACGCTTCATCGACCGGGGTCCCCCAGGGCTCTATACCTGGCCCCGTCCCATTTCCCCCCTCTACTACACCAAATGTCTTTGCCCATTTTTCTGTCATAATGTCTAGCTTTTATGACATGCCGAACAATACGGATGAGGTTTCTAGCCAATTGCTGCGACTTTTGGGTTAGCTTTCATCATCAGCTATTGAATCCTATAGGGAGCTCCTGCAGGGAAAAAAAGTACTGGTAAAAATGCATGCTGACAATAGCAGATCTGCAGGCTGAAATAGCCAATCTACGAGCTCACAACACTGTAGCAGTCAGGTCCCACCAAAATATATTTTAACTAAATCAACAGTAGAATAAGTCAACTAAAATCTCATCATATTAAGTGCGCACTAAAACATTCTAGGTGACTGACGTGACTGAAAACTATGACTAAAACTAAATTTGATAATTAATAATACCAAAATCACAAACAACACCACACCGACCACAATGCACATGACAGAAGTGTGATTTAACAGAAGCTGTTATTTTAATGTTATAATAATCTACCCCTTTTAAACTTTAGACTGCCAGATATAGTGGCCATTCTGTTGGCCACAATTGATTCCGACTGGCTGTATGCATTATATATAAAGCGTCACAAAATTAGAGTCTCCACATTGTCAGACCCTGCTACAAAAGTTTAAAGTGTATCAGCTACCATCAAGTGACAATTTCCACACAACGATACTATTACACAGCGCCTCAGAAGTCTGTGGTTTGAATGAAAGAGCACTCCCTTTTTCCCCAAAATGAGCTTTCTTTCTCGCCGGTCTGTCTTCTTCTATAATTATCTTGTGTCATATTCTTTTTTATACACGAGACACACTGTTCATCCACATATCAAATTCAGCCAAAAAGCACTATCCAGCCTTAAACGATAGAATTTAATCTAATTCCAACTTTGCCAGGCAATGCTACTAATGAGATCTTGCTTGCCCTGCTTAGTAATGCAGGCACAATGAAGTCTTGCAGAATTCATAGCTTTTTTGGAGGGGCGCTAGCAGCTCCTTGTATGCCCATCATGTCTGTGTCAGAGCTATCATAGAGTCAGACAGAGTTGTGACATCTCCGTTCACGTCATGCATGGGTCCGGGTAATGGCGGCGGCCCCTCAACATAGATTCTATTGAAATGGGGACAACGAATAGGAACAAGGCCTGGATTGAAAGTAAGCAGAAATGCATTGGACTCAAGTGCAGTAGTTTTCAACCTTGTTCACACCAGGGCCCACTATTTATTCAGCATTTTAGCCACGGAGGTCCATCATTTGATGTTGAAAACCCCTGCTCTAGTTGGTACTGTTCAATACTTGTACAAACACTTGACATGGTGCACACATGATGACTAAAATAGCTCTTATTTGCGCCGCCCTCTGAAAACAGTGTGTATCCAACTCCAGCTTATATACCATATACATGTACGTGATGGTTTCATTGGCTGAGCACGCAATGTTATGACGATCAGAGCACCCCTCGGTTCACACCCATGTGATTTTTATATGCAGCTTTTGGCATGTGCGCGCCCGCAAACTTTGTCCTACACCAACTTTAAATTGCCAACTGACAATAAATGGATGGTTTTAGCAAAGGCGACTCAAACATCAACCCTTAAACCGCTCTCTATATATTGTTTCCCAAATCCAGCCTGGTAATGTGGACAAAAGCAAAAGAAATCTTTAGTTTTTGGGGACTGTGGGGCTAAAATGTCCTCAATTGGTGGTCCGTGGCTCAAATGCTAAATAAATAGTGGGTCCTGGTATCAAACAGGTTGAAAACCCCTGATCTATCTATCTACTGTATCTATGGCACTTTGAAAGCCACTGGTGTGAACAGCCACATTTCGCAGCTTATCGGATCACCACTCCAGTGTAATGTATATACGCTGTCATAGCAACAGCAGCAACCCCCGCCGCGCTTTCACAGTTGCCATGGTTTCCCCATGACCGAAGCATGTTGTTGACGCCCTGTGGGGGGTCTCACTGATCACCCGCCGACCCTCTCCTCGGCCCGCGGCACTGACGGCGGAGGTGACTCGACAGGGGCGGGTCTAGGCATGGGCATGGGGGGCGGGGGGGGCTGACTGCCCCACCGAACATGATGGCATGCAAAACAACCCAAGATATTTCAAATTAAAGTGCTTATACTGTATTTAAAATGATTTGAAACACTACTACTGCTACTAACTAACTACAGTTAGTGATGGCACCACTAAAGCAACAGCATTTCATTATTGAAAACAGAAAACTCTCTGCAGTCAGACCTTTAGCTTTATGCATGCTGCGTGTCTGTTGCAACTTCAACAACAACTGATGTTATTATTGATGATGCTTATACTTACCTAATAAAAGTCCTGTAACTGAAAATGGCGTCTTCGTGCCACAGGCGATGAAGCCGCCCCCATACCATTTCCCCCCCCCCCCCCTTTGCCTTTTCCTCGCCGAGGAAAAGGCAAAGAAGAGGAGCCAGACAATTACGGTATATCGAAAAATGTGCCGCGTCGCATTACGCCACGGCGCAAAGTACGTTGACATTTTCTAGAGGTGTCATTTCAGAGAGAATAACGGCAGGGTAGCAAAAAAGAACAATGATGGATTTACCTCTGTATGGATAGGCTTTCCTATGTGTGTGTGTGTGTGTGCGTGCGTGCGTGCGTGCGTGCGTGCGTGCGTGCGTGTGTGTGTGTGTGTGGAGGGGGACAAGTGAAGTGGATAATAAAAGTGTGGTTGCACAAGAACATATGTCTGTAATGTACTAGGTAAGGTCGTGGTGTGGATGGGCGTGTGGAGATGCACTCAAAAACAAAAATTGCAAAAGAGCATCATCTGAGAGCCGAGGTAACACAGCACGAAAGCAGTGGTTTTCAGCGTTTTTTTGATACCAGGGCCCACTATTTATTCAGAATTTGAGCCACGGACCACCATTTGATGACATTTTATCCCCACAGGCCCCCAAAAAATAAAGATTCCTTTTGCTTTTTTTCCACAATACCAGGCTAGATTTGGGTAACAAAACAGTCAAACATACAGATCAAAAATGACCATTAATCTACATTCTCTAGTTGTGTAGACTTGGGCTAATTCAGATGATGAATATTTTTTAACTCTTGAGAGTGTAAACATGAAACTAAATGGACCCGCAAGGTTCCACGGACCACTGGTTGAAAACCTCTGTACTACTGCGTTTTTAATTACTGATGTCAAAGGTAATTATAACAACAACAACATACTATTACCAGCTTGTCAAAACAATGCTATTTACTGCTTTTTATATTTAAATTCAATTTATATTATGCAGAATTTTGGTTTGGCCTTTTGTCCCGGCCCTTCGACAATATTTTCATGTTTCTCATTTGGCCTCTTCATGCAGGGGAAAGATAATTGCCTACCTCTGGTACTACTGCTTCTTGGAAAGGTAATAGGAGATGGCACTTATGTTTCATTAATGCAAAAAATAAATAAATGAATAGATAAATAAATAAATAAGTAAAACATGCCGATGACTAATTCAGAGGCTTAATACCACTCATTAGCGCTGTGCACTGACCCTTGCACCCCCGATAAGTAGCAAAATTGCCGTGAAAACACCAGACACACACACACACACACACACACACACACACACACACACACACACACACACACACACACACACACACACACACACACACACACACACACACACACACACACACACACACACACACACACACACACACACACACACTGCATCCTGTGCTTTAGTGTAACCCAGATTACAGGCCCGGATATAACATTTCACACTTGGGGGGGCAGGCAAAAATGGCATGACGGCGGCTTCCTTGCTCGTGCCGTGGATCGGCACAGGCAATGAATCCGCCCTCATGCCATTTTCATTTAAATGATTTAGCTCTCTGACCCACAAGATGTATATCTTGTACAGGGCTAGATAAGGATGGACAGGCATCAACAATAACATCAGTTGTTGTTGAAGTTGCAACAGACACACAGCATGCATAAAGCTAAAGGGCTGACTTTAGAGACTTCAGAGAGTTTTCTGTTTTGAATGACGAAATGCTGTTGGTTTAGTGGTGCCAAGACTCTAGTTAGTTAGTAGCAGTAGTAGTGTTTGAAATCATTTTAAATATAAGCACTTTACTTTGACATATCTTTGAAATGTGGGTTGTTTTGCATGCCATCATGTTTGGTGGGGCAGTCAGGGCATTTAGGGGGGCATTTAGGGGGGCACCCCCCCATGCCCTAGATCCGGCCCTGCTCGTGAGCTACGTGAGCTGGTAGGTCTACCATTCTTGGATGTTTCTCGTCATCCAACATGCATCTCAATTCCAATTCAAGAAATTTCAATGAGAAAACATTGCTGCATGTGTGGAACGTTTGAATTGTCCTCTTTCTAGCCGTTGTCACATTGTCCACTCTATCAGAGAGGCGCTCTCACCTATACCTGGACTTTGCCAGAAACCTCTTCAAATCCAAATTCATGACCTGGCTACCCCCCTCAGGAAAGAGATCTCAGGACGTCAAACAAGAAATGGAGGCGACCTTAGCACTCCATCGCAGGGTCGGGTTGACCATTGGGCGTACAGGGAGGTATGACCCGTATGGGGCCAGTGGTATCACGGTATGATTAAAAGCACTGGTTTTCAACCTTTTTGATCCCAGGGCCCACTATTCATTCAGAATTTTGAGCCACGGACCACCATTTGATGACATTTTAGCCCCAATAGACCCCAAAACTAGATTTATTTTGCTTTTTGGTCCACAATTCCAAGCTGTATTTGGGGAAACTAAACAGTCAAACATACAGATCAAAATGACCATTAATCTTCTACATTTTCTAACTAGACTTGAGCCAATTTAGATGAATATTTTAACATCTGGTTAACCAACTATACCAGGTATAATTGTGGTGGGCCGACCTAGGCCAAATCGCGCTAAAAATGTCCGGGCCGATTTTTTCGCCCAGTCCACCACTGCTCAATTCCAAGTTCTTGTTTTCATAAAAATCCACCAAAGACATGTTATGAGCTACTTCCTGTGCTGGTTCATTGTTGCTTTACTAAGAACGAGTGTGTGTGTGTGTGTGTGTGTGTGTGTGTGTGTGTGTGTGTGTGTGTGTGTGTGTGTGTGTGTGTGTGTGTGTGTGTGTGTGTGTGTGTGTGTGTGTGTTGCGTTTGTGCACCTCCAGCATTAAATGAATCCTGATGGCCTTTGCACTCATTTGCTGGAGATTGTCTCACAGGCGTAGGAATGATGTAACGCAATGCAAGGCGGACCCGGATCTAAAAGTAAAATAAATAAATAAATAAAGACCTGCTCAAGGCTCATCCTCTGTCACTACAGTTTAGTAAGGCGGACACACGTGCCGTGGATGTTTGCACCTACGCACATACACACACAGAGGCTATAGCGACTGGTTTGGTGCCATTAGTGCCGTGGTTCTCGGACATTTTTATCTACATTTTGGCCGTAGCACCATATGGAATAATAAATGGATAAATTGGTAAAGATGTGTGTGATTGAAGGGACACTTCACCATTTTTGCAGAAAAACAAACAAACAAAAAAAGTAGTCCAGGAAGTAGCCTTGACACCCTGCAGGCTTTCCCACAGTGGCCTAGAGGGAGGAGTCAACCTTTCAGGGTGGGCGTGGCTCCAAATGATGTGACGTAGCACAGTAGTGGAGGGGCGGGGGAGGGGGAGGGGCCAGGGATGATGACACATTGGTGAGATCAAATCAGATTAGCTCATCTGCCGTCCAAAAACGGACGGCACCCCGCCCCCCAGGCCATAATAATTTCAGGTTAGGCCAGGCTATCCAGGAAGTACTAAGTGCTTCCTGGAGTATTTAGTACTTCCTAGTACTAAGTACTTAGTACTAGGTACTAAGTACTAAGTGCTAGATTGTAAAATAAGACTACCAGGAAATCTTCAACCTGTACTTTGACAACCAAGGTAGTACAGTATGCTAATTTAACGCCTGTCATTCCATGCCAGTCTGGAAGTTCACCTCGAATATCAACGTTATAAAAAAGGAAAAGCTGGCACACTCTAATGTGAAAATGCTAATATTGGCCAGCTGCTCCCAATATGTAATAACCTCATCTATTCAATATTAAATGCAGTTACCAGTTTCATTTACAGTGTGGGTGAAAATGCACACACACACACGCACGCACGCACGCACGCACACACACGCACACGCACACGCACACGCACACGCACACGCACACACACACACACACTTAAAGGTATTATAGGCAATATATGTATGTATAGTGTAATATACAGGTAGCTATGTTTTTCCCCCCTCTATGTCGCTTCTACTTTGTGCTGCAGCCGTTTCCCTGCAGACATAGACGTGCTTTGCCCTGCAGACGGTCCTGAACTTTTGTTGTCGTTAACAAATCCTTTTCTTCTGACAAAAAGGTAACTAACACATGGCAGTGCAAACGTTTTTTTTTTTTTTGGTTTTCTTTTCCAAAGCATGTCCAACTAACAAAGAAAGTGCCTTGAATTCTAGAGGCGAAGACGGGAGAATATGGCACCAAGTGAAGCACATGTTAACACAAGAGTCGCCGTCTATTTACAGCTCGGCAGAACTAGACGCTGTCTGTCACCACGGCAGTAGCTGTTAATTGGCATTAATTATTTACCATATGCTTTCTTCTGCGGCACATATTCATGTGTTTCCTACAGTATTCAGCACGTGTCTATATGAGAGTCAAACTGAATGCGAGGGCTGTGCGTGTCGCCACGTCTCATTTTGACAGCCTTCTGTTTTATCGTGTTTTCTTTCCCCACAAATTTCTCCGGCGGGTGGCTGGCATCTCCCTTAGAGATAGGGTGAGATTTTCAGTCACTCGGGAGTAGAGGCGCTTGGAAAGGAGCCAGCTGAGGTGGTTCGGGCATCTGGTTAGGATGCATCTCGAGCATCTCCCTAGGGAGGTTCTCAAGGCACGTCCCACTGTGGGAGGAGACTCCAGGGCAGACCAAGGACCAGATGGACTGATTACATCGACTCTTTGGCCTTGGATCGCCTCGGGATCCCCGAAGTCTGGAGCTCTCTGGTGGAGCTGTTGCCCCCGCGACCTGACCTCGGATAAGCGGATGAAGATGGATGGATTGGAAACCAACAGGTCTCCTGCAAAGTGCATATGACTTTTGCATAGTTATATACAGAACAAATGGATCTGTATGACCTTTGCTACACGCCAGTGGTTTTTAACCTTTTTCATGCCAGGGCCGACTATCTTTTCTGCATTTTAGCCACCACTGGTCCCATTTTCCTGTCAATCTTCACTAGAAGCAAATCAATAAAGTCAAAAATAAATGAATAGATCTTTTTCCCAGATCGTTTTTCTTTTTTTAAATGTTCAAATAACACACACGGCACGCATGCAAATGCGCCGATGCTGAGATCGTGCAAAGCCTCAGGTGAAGTGCTATAAATGTCATATCAGATCTGTCTGGTGGAGAGAGGGAGCATCAGACCTCAGCCTGACCCCTCACCCCTCCACCCCCTCCTACACCCACCCTCCCCCAACCCCCACCCCTCCTTATCATCAGGCTCATATCGACGCTGCTGCTTCCAACTGCCAATCAAATGAGAGAGAGAGAGAGAGAGAGAGAGAGGGCAGGAGAGTGTGCATAGCAGAGCCATTTCATACCATTGCTCTGGCCTTTGTGTGTATGTGTGCGTGTGGGTGTGTGTGCGCGGGGCGCGTCGTGTGGCTTGGTGGACGTTTTTAATTTGATGGATGATTGCAGCAAGGGGAGGGTAGGAGGGAAAGGGGGGGGGGGCACGTGCACATAACACAGATATTAAATGAAAATGCCTGACCTTAGGTGCATGCGTGCATGCGTGCAATGTGCGTGCGTGCGTGGATGCGTTCATATACACACCTGCACCAGAACACGTGTTGGCATTTTTTTTTAATAACACAAGCCTATGCTAAACCCGAGATAGCTTGTACGTACTGTATTTCACCATACAGTATCTTAGCTCCCCGTCGCTATAGGGAATGCGTGCTTCCCTAGCATCCCAATCAGAATACAGAATCACATATGCAATCTGTGGCTTTAGAGCAGTAGTTTTCAAACTTTTTGGCACCAGGGCCCACTATTTCTTCAGCATTTGAGCCATGTACCACCATTAGCCACACATACCCCAAAACTAAAGATTTATTTTGCTTTTGTCCACAATACCAGGATGGATTTGGGAAAAAAACAAGCAAACATAGATCAAAAATGACCATTAATCTTCTACATTCTCTGATTGTGTAGACTTAGGCTAATTCAGATGGTGAAAATTTTAACTTTAAAGAGTAAACATGAAACCAAATTGGTTTCATGTTTACACTCTCAAAAGAGTTACATCTGGTTAATCAACTTTCCATCGTTTAGCCTGGGGACCAGCTGGAACCCTTTCAAAGTCCACTGGTGGTCCCCGGACCACCGGTTGAAAACTACTACTTTAGAGGCTCAGATTGAGATGATACAAGTTGAGAGACGATGTCAGGAGCTCCAAAAAATATATATACAGTATATTTATCCCAAACTGCCGGTTAGTATGTTCGTGCTTCTAGCGCTAGACTCAAAAATGGACGATTCTACTTCTGATTCACTGGGTTTTCTTCGCACCATTCTTCCATGCCCGAGTTGACACTGGCTCCAGCAGTGCTCCATTGGTGACGCCATTAAATCATTGTTGTAAAATTGTAAGTAAAATTGTAGGATGAATAAATTCGATCCAGACTCCCGATCGTTTGTTTTCAGCATGCATAGTAGCCCCCCATGAAAAAGTGCTTTCCTGCAGAAACCATGTCTTTGTGGTGTGGGCCATTTTCTGTATTTTCCGGAATATAGTGTGCACTTGAAAGCCTTTAATATTCTCAAAAAACGACGTATTATATATGGATTGTATATGGATTGTTATTGCAGTATCTTCTATTCCAGTGTTATTTCCTTGAGGGGGTTCCAAGTGGATAAACGATGGAAAGTTGGTTAAGATTGATGGTCATTTTGATCTGTATGTTTGTCTTTTTTGTTTCTGAAATCCACCTGGAATTGTGTACAAAAACACAATAAAAGGGTCTGTGGGGCCGAAATTGTCATCAAATGGTGGTCTGTGGCTCAAATTTTGAGTACTTGTATCAAAAAAGTTGAAAACCACTGTTCTATTCTATGTTCACTTCACTAGCTTCTATTCTATGTGCCTTAGAATCGAGTGCGCCTTATATATGAAAACAGCATTGAAGGTAGCCTTACAATCCTGTGCACCTTGGGACATACGGTAGCTTATTTATTGATGTGTGTGTGCGTGTGTGTGCGCGCGTGTGTGTGTGTGTGTGTGTGTGTGTGTGTGTGTGTGTGTGTGTGTGTGTGTGTGTGTGTGTGTGTGTGTGTGTGTGTGTGCGTGCGCGCACGTGTGTTGTCGACGGAGGGCGAATGCTGTCGCACTTTATTCCATTCCGTTTCAGTCAGCGTATAGGCCTGAGCCAACAAAGGCCACTTCATTTTGCTGTCCAAGTCCTGCATTGTGCTTGTTCTGAATAAAATCGTACAACTGTTATGTTGTCAGCGTGAGGTCTGTAGAGGAGGAGGAGGAGGACGGGGGTCTGTCCTGAAAATTCAGCATTTTTATTTATGCTGAAGCTCGGCGGCTCCTGAGTCATAGTGCTGTGCTGTCCAATACGTCTGACTGGCAAAATGTTTTCTTTTTTTTAGAACTTAACAGTATGTAGGACAGCAAGGCTACTTTTTCGATGTTCAGATCACATTTATGAATAAAAGATGGCAGGGGATAGTTTTCTGCACTTTGCGCATGTGTGTGTGTGTGTGTGTGTGTGTGTGTGTGTGCGCGTGTCTGTTTGTATGACTGTACATTCTATGCACTGATCTGCTTTAGAGTTAAACTTGCACACAATGATACTTCATGCAGTTGTGGTGATTCAATGTTTACATCATCATGAATATTGAATATGAATATATAGATGAATATTTTTAACTCTTGAGAGTGTGAAAATGAAACCAAATGGACCCGCAAGGGTCCATTTTGTTTCATTTTTACACTCTCAAGAGTTACACCTGGTTAACCAACTTTCCATCATTTAACCTGGGGACCACCTGGAACCCTCTCAGGGACCACTGGTGGTCCCCGGACCACCTGTTGAAAACCCCTGATGTACACAATGAGCCCTTCACTAAGTCCGTCCCCAATCCGTCCTTGTCGAATAGGCAGGCTAGAAGAGGAAAGCTTGACCTGCATAGCAACAGTTGCTAAACTATTTGTGAGTCACTGTCACAGGTTTAGTGACTGTCATTGGACAGTGACTAAACCCCGCCCCAAAGGGTGGAGTTTTGAGAAGAGCTCATTAGCTTAAAGTCCACTAATATGGTTTTGGAGTTGCAGAAATACATTTTTTTGGTTGGGAAAGGTTTGCAAGCTTTTTCCCCCTACTTTTTAATTGGGAGTGGATTACACTGAGCCTACTGTAGTGGCAGATTCTAGCAGAAATAAATTAGGGCATGTCTATGTCATTTCTGGTGGAAGGCACAATTAATGTATTTTTCTTCTGTCAGATCAGGTATCTTCTTCTTCTTCTTTTTTTTTTTTTTTCATTTAAACTGCTCATTTGCCTCAGGAGAAGATGCAGGGCAGTTTGGTCTGTTTCTACCGGCAGTTGACAGAAATAGGAGAGAAAAGACATGTAATTGGACTCTAGTTCAGCCAAAACCTGGTGGACAAAGCAGAAGGAGCCTGTGCCTGTGCAATCACTGTCGTCATCGTTGTCATTGGCAAAGCCATTGCCGGCTTAGCCGTGCTTGCGATTATGATTATGGTAAGGGTATGTTAAGGTTATGGTTAGGGTGAAGGTATGGAGCAAGACACTTGCTCATAGACACATCTACACCAACTGTGGGGGAGCCCGGGTTTGAACTGGCAACCTTGTGTTTACCATCCAGCCGCTCTACCCACTGAGTCAACGTTACCAGATAAAACACGACCAGCAGCACTGACTATTTCCCGACTGCTACCACTGCTGTTTTTGCCCTCGCTCTCTCTCTGTCAGGCAAAGTACACATACATTTTATTATTTTAATTGTGTCTATGCCTTGCTACAGGTGGCAGAACAGTGTAGCTATACACCAGATCCTACCAAGGCCAACTGTTTATTCTGCATTTTAGCCACGGACCACCATTTGATGTTGAGTTTCGTCTCTCGGACCCAAAACTAATGATTTTCAAGTTTTTGTCCACAATTTAGCAGAGATAACTGGCAAAACATTGGTCGAAATACCACACACATACCACACACAAACGGATAAATCAGTTGCGGGCAAATGACATCCCAAAGACAAATACTTTTAATTCAAGTATTGTTTTTTTTTTATAGCCAAGGCTTTTATTTTCATATTGTGCCATTGCTACTTCTACTTCTTCCACCACTGTGTCTTTGAAATGTTTTCAGTCGTGCACATCAACAAAAAAATAACAGCAGTCACAGGCAAGATGCCGCATTACTGTTGCTTAGGCCAATTAGGCCTGGAATCTGCCCGGCTTTTATGTGCTTGCGGCAGAGATTTCGACAGAGTGAATGTCCCTGTAGTCTTTCAAAGGGGCTGACTAGGAATTATGTTATGATCCAAATAACACACGCACACGCACACGCGCACGCGCACGCACACGCACACGCACACACACACACACACACACACACACACACACACACACACACACACACACACACACACACACACACGTGTACTGCTGTACTTGTGAGGACATCAACGTTTTAGGACAGAATCGAAAACAGCCAAAGTACACTGAAAAAACCCAAAAGGAATGTTGATCTACAAGCTCACACTCACTGTTACTCTGTATCTAGCTATTGCCTTGAATCAGACTCCAACGACTCCAACTGTTTAACCCTGTTTTACCCAGAGCGTAAACACGAAACCAAGAGTTAAAATATTCATCATCTGGATTAGCCCAAGTCTACACAACTAGAAAACTAGAAAACAGTTTTTTGGTTTCCGAAATCCAGCCTGGTATTGTGGACAAAAGCAAAATAAATCCTTTTTTTGGGTTTGTGGGGCTAAAATGTCCTCAAATGGTGGTCCGTGGCTCAAATGCTGAATAAATGGTGGTCCCTGGTATCGAAAAGGTTGAAAACCACTAGTTTAACCTAAAACTAAACAGCAAGCATGCTTGCTTGCCAGTGTCGCACACTGAGAAAAATGCAAAAAATCTCACAACGTGTCACTCCGTGGTGCATTTTCAGCTTGTAGATCTGACTATTTCAGCCTGCTCTAACAGCATATTGCCATTTTAGAATTCCAGGAGTACCGGGTTGGTTTTTTGGCTAGACTGCACTCTAGCATCGCAGCAGCTATTTTTGTAGGCGACATAGGCTGCTTTTTTTCGGGTGTGCCATTTCGGGGAGCGTCGGATCACCTGACTCGCTCCTCTTCAGTAGCAGAAGTGGAAGTGAGAAGAGATAATGACCAATTATTTTGCCACTTACTCACACAGAAGCAAATATTGAACCGCAGTTCTTCAACAAGCAGCCTTTTGGAATTGGTCTGCCATTGACATCGGGTAGATTAGGATGTTTTACTTTGTTCCGATGTTTGCAAGCCATCCTGTTGGAAGGTGCACCACCATCTTTCAATATGGCATCATCTCCCAGTCATTGCGGCGAGGGTTCAAAAATACATTTAATCAAGCATTGTACGTGTTTGAGGTAGGTCAAATTCTAATCTTTCAAAAACACATCATTTGGTGTGAACCGAGTGGTGTGTACTCTGTATTGATGAAACAGCGCCCCCTGTTGGTACCCTCAACATAGCGAGAGGTGTACACATGTACTGTACATAGGGACAAAAGCCAGGATTTGGAGTAGTTTCACCACTCAAAAAAATAATAAACAGTTTTCCATGCTATTGCCGTAGATCTAATCTTATCAAATAGTTACCATTGTCAAAGATCTATGTCAATCTTTGATTAGTAGCACTATTGTTTGAGCTACTATTGATGCTAGCAGCCGTGAGCAGCGCTAGCCTCCTCTTGCCCGCTGAGGGGCTCTAATAGGAGACGGACCGGAAGTAACATCTTGTGCACCGATCTGAAATGTCCAACCGGAAACATAGACCAGGGGTTTTCAACAGGTGGTCCGGGTACCACCAGTAGTCCCTGAGAGGGACCACTGGGGAGCGTAAAAATGAAACCAAATGAACTCTTGTGGGTCCATTTAGTTTCATGTTTACACTCTCAAGAGTTAAAATATTCACCATCTGAATTCTCTACACAACTAGAGAATGTAGAGGATTAATGGTCATTTTGATCTGTATGTTGGACTGTTTTGTTTTTCCTATGAAATCCAGCCTAGAATTGTGGACAAAAGCAAAATAAATCTTTAGTTTTGTTTGTGGTCCATGGGGCTAAAAATGTCATCAAATGGTGGTCCATGGCTTAAACTCTGAATAAATAGTGGGCCCTGGTATCAAAAATGTTGAAAGCCCACTGACATAGAGGTACAGTATAAAGATGATGAGAGAACAGCATGAAGGCTCTGGAAAGCAGTGGATGGCAGTCTAGAAGGAGGGGTGACAATTAGCGAGCAGGTGACTGACTGGCTCTATGCCAAGGAAGGCCTGCTGTTCGCCAGGGTGTTGACGGGGGAAGTAGAAGGAGGCAACGCACTAAACTGTGTCTTTGTGAACAGGGTGAAAAAAACAGGGTGTGGTGCCGCATCGCAATGAGGAACGAGGAAGATGGTCCGGCGCGATGCATGAATGAGGACGACGGCGCACTGTTGTTTTCGTCACTCCTGACTATAACTAAAATGACTTCTTCAGCACCTCTTTTCAGGACTAAGACTAAAACTGACAAGCTAAAATAGCCTTTTCAGGAGGTTGACTAAAACTACACTAAAACTATCATGAATAGAAATGACTGAAATGTGACTAAAAAACACTGGTTTTGCGTTTGTGAGGAAAAATAAGCAACCAGGTCTAACAACAGAATACCAACTGCACCTCAAATATACTGTGCCTAGTTATTATACTCTGACTTCATTAAAGTAGTTTAAATACATGTTTTCATTTAATTTATTTTACTAACATGGGAGTAAAGGTTTTGATTTGATTTGAGTTCCCATCAACTAAAACTAGACTAAAACTATCAAGGATAGCAATGACAACATGTGACTAAAACTAATGAATAGGCATTTCGTCCAAAAGACTAAGACTGACTATTTAAAAAATGCCTGCCAAAAACAACACTGCGACAGCGTTGACAGTGAGGACTAAAGATCGGCGCTGAGCCCTTCCTTGCGTGCCTCGGTATCGGACTGGATGGCAGATCAAGGCAGACATCAGCCATATCACAGCTTTGAACGGATTTAGTGTCAAGAGCAATCTGTGACTCATCCTGGATTAAGGGCGTCTGCTGAAGGCCTGCATTATTAATAAGAAATGAGTAATAACGGGTAAATTATTTATGAACTGGTAGTGAGACCAGCCATTCCGTCCAACTCAGGGCCGGATCTAGAGGGGAGCAGGGGTGGGCAGGTACCACCCAAACGTGCATCCTGCCCACCCAATGAAAGGTAATATCAGTGGTTTTCAACCAGTGGTCTGAGAACCTCTAGTGGTCCTTGGTCCTTGAAACCAAATGGACCCGCAAGGGTCCATTTGGTTTCATTTTTACGCTCTCAAGAGTTAAAATATTCACTATCTGGATTAGCTCAAGTCTGCACAACTAGAGAATGTAGAAGATTAATGGTCATTCTCATCTGTATGTTTGACTGTTTTGTTTCCCCAAATCCAACCTGGAATTGTACAAAAGCAAAAGAAATCTTTAGTTTTGGTGTGTGTGGGGCTAAAATGTCATCAAATGGTGGTCCATGGCTCAAATGCTGAATAAATAGTGGGCCTTGGCATCAAAAATTGATGCTTCATTTAAAAACTTTGGAGTTGCCCACCCTGCCATTCTTCCTGCCCACCCTAGTAAGCCTGGCTAGATCCGGCCCTGGTCCAGCTTAAAGTGCTTTTGAACAGGGATTGCAATGCTTTCTGTAAACCTTATGTCCATACCGGCAACGCCAAGCCAAAATTGAACTGGAACTGAGGAGTCTAAGGAGTGCAAACCTGCGCATTGCTCACAAGTAGGACTTAACGTACCTGTAGGCCACTGCCTACTTGTAGCAAGTGCATCAATTGTTTTGTGCCCTTTAAGATTTTTCTTCCCATATTATAGTTATAGCATTTTAGCTCCAATTAGCAGCCATCGGGGACGCCATCTTGAAGACCATGCCTTTGTTGTTTTTTAACTACATTGATTTACAATGTATTTAGCACGGCCAATAGTAACATAGTCTGCTTAGGCCTAGCCCAGACTTTAATTTTCCTCCGCATTGCACCAAAACAGAAAGCCTGGGCTAATTTGTTAGCCGCGCTGGCCTAGAAGTGGGAGTCCACCTTTCGGGGTGGGCGTCGCTCCAAATGATGTAACGTAGCACAGCAGTGGAGGGGCGGGTGAGGGGCTGGGGATGACGACACGTTGGTGAGATCCAATCAGATCAGCTCATCTGCCGTCCAAATTCGGACGGCACCCCACCCCGCCCAGGCCAAAATCACATGTTAGACCAGGCTAGCTTAGAGCTTGCCAGTCTCTCAAATCACATACAGTATCTCTTCCAAGTGTAGCCTATATTATACACTTTTCTCTGTAACAAGTAATATAACAAGACATCCTACGAAACAGTAAAAATATTAGTTACTTCTACTAATATTACAAGTTACTTTCGTAACAGTATTGCATTGGTTTACGGAGATGAGCCACTTTACCTTGACATTAAAAAGTGCAATTAACAGCACAGCAACCGATAGTATTACAGTCAGACATACAAAGTCATCTAGTGTCAGAGTTGCGGCATAAAAATATCTTGTGTGTCCTACTTACAGTATATTAGGATTATTGCAATATTATTGCACTTCTGTGAGTAATATAGTACTCTCCTAAGTAATAATGCCCAAGTCTGATTATAATCATCTTTAAAACATTGTGCCATGTCTGCCGTGCCACGGCAGCACGCTAAACAGCCGCAAGACACATTTCATTCGCGGTAGGAATTATTTATGCCACTGCCAAGGCGAAACGGAAGTGGTTCAACCGACGGATGTTTTATTTTTCCAACTAATTTTCCAACATAGCGGGGCTAGTTCAGCAGGGGAGGAGGCGCCGTTTGAAAAGCTGTTCCGTCCCCAGAGACTGAGAGCACGCTAACATGTCATCATCCGGTTCTCTCTCTCTCCTTGGTGCCGTGAAGCTGTGAAAAAGGGCTGCTTTCAGCGCCGAGCACCGATCCCTGCAACCAAAGAGAAACTCTTAAGGGATGCTGCAATCTGTGAGTGCAATCCACGCTCTAGATCACACACTCTTTATATCTATCTCTCCCCTGCGTGTGCGCACGCACGCACGCACGCACGCACACGCACACACACACACACACACACACACACACACACACACACACAGAGAAGAAGGGGGTAGTTTTCAACCCAATTTGGTTTGTTTCCCAACCCAGCCCTGGTTACATATTGGACCTGCTACATGCTGGGTTGATTCAACCAAACAAGTTGGGTAGCTCATTTAACCCAGCACATTGGGTAGTTAAGAAAACCCAAATAAGGGTTCAATTTTACCACCTTGTTGGGATTATTTAACCCATCACATTGGGTAGTTCAGAAAACCCAAATAAGGGTTCGCATTGACCACCTTGTTGGGTTGTTTTAAGACATCACATTGGGTAGTTCAGAAAACCCAAAGAAGGGTTCACATTGACCACCTTGTTGGGTTGTTTTAACACAGCACAATGGGTAGTTCAGAAAACCCAAATGAGGTTCCAAATTTAACACCTTGTTGGGTTGTTAATGTATAGTTATTTTTCATTATGAATAATATATTTTTCATGACTAATAATTTCGTTATCGTTACACTTGTCATAATTATAATCATATGATCACAGTTGATTCATTAATCAAATATATTCTTACACCAAAATGTAACAATATAAAACATTTATTAAATTCAAGACAACAGTTTGCCATTTTTGTCTATAAAATATCCTTAAAAGTCCTAAAACATGATACAGTGCATCACTTTAATTTATTTGGCTTACTTATAATTAAAGCTTATAAGTTTGTGCCTAAATGCAGGTGAATATCGCAGGCCTTGTGTGCAGACACTATGACACGCATGTTATCGAACATTACACCACAGAAATGTAGTATGTTTCACTAAATGAGAATTTTTAAACAGTTTTTCACTACTATTCACCACAAACCTGTGATAATACTTCAGACCATTAGGAATATCCCAACTATAGCCATCTTTAGGTTAAATTTAAAAATGAAACACTTTAACATTGCATACTCAAAGATATCAGTCAATCAGGCTTTAAATGAACTGTACTTGTGGGTGAAAGGTACTAAAATGAAATTGTATTGCCCCATTACTCAGACTTGGTATAGTCTTGTAATAAACTAATAAATAATAAAAGTGCAAATATCAAAACAGTCCAGTGACTTTATGAATGAGCAGCATCAATGACCATGGTGCTTAATATAAATAAAACAAGAATGTGAATGGTTTACATTTAATTACATTTAATTATCACTGAAAGATAAAAATGGTAATATTATCTATTTATTATACTCATTGTGCATAGACATACAGTATAGACCAACAAGCTCTCAAATGTGTTGCCAACGCGGCACGTTTAGAACCCGCAACGCGCCTGTCACCACACTGCCGTTTGAAATGTACATGCTAAGAGCTTGTAGAGCCGTCTGTTTTGCAGCACTGGTGTCACAGTTCTTGCTTTTAGGCATGACAATGTGACACTGTGGGGTACAGGTCAATCTAGCTGCATCCGAGTTTTGAGAAAGTTCAGTGAAGGTGTGACTGTTCCTTCAAGATCAAATACCAGCTACTGGAAAAATTCCCACGTCGGCTTGTACTGGTCCGGATATTTTGTGTCAGCAGTGAAGCAGGTATCCACTGCTGCGAGCGCCGTCTCAGTTCCAATAGCCTTGCCCAGGATCACAGCAAAGGCTCGTGAGCAGAGCATCCCATCACCCAGCAGCAGCACGAACGCCTTGAACTTGACTCCCTCCAAATACTCGACCATGTTTGTTCAGACCTATAATTTAAAAGGGAATAAAGACATACTTTAAGCATTTCTGCAAGTGCAGAGGTTTGTACACTCCCAGAGTTAACACATGGATTTTACTGTACAATTGTGGGTCCCAGAGATAGAAATGCCATTAAATGGTGGTCCGTAGACTAAAAGGAAAAGCTTAGCCAGGACACGCACACCTGTACCGGGCATGTAGGCTGGGTGCTAGAGCTATGCAACATACTGCACTGTATATACAGTAACAAGTCAGGCTGAGTAAGCAGTCAGAGCACCCTTTTTCTTCTTCATGTCAAGTACCTCCAGAATTACATGTAATTTGACTGCCGGACCCCTCCTCTCAAAATGTGTTTCAGGGAGACCTCCAAGAAACAGAGTTTTGAGTGAAAAAACTATACGCAGTGTGTACATGTTAAAACATGTGCGTGCCTTCTCGATTTTTCAGAAATACCCTACAAGCTCATAGCCGACCATTAGTGCCATGATTTAATTTCGTAGGTAAATTACTTACAGGCTTTACAGCAATGAACGATCTCAGTGACTCCTGCACAGTTGTATGGATGGTTCTTCTGTCTTCTTTAAAAACATGAGGAGGAAGCAGGAAAGGCAGCAGTGTCAACGCAAATTCTCTCCTGGCAGTGGCACCTGCAGGAGGACAATTATGGTTTAATGCAATGGATATGTCATTTTCTGATCGATAAGGAAGGATCCATGTTCCTGTCTTTGTCTTCTCATTAAAGGGATTGTCCGGATTTTGTGAAATGCTTTATGAAGTGCTGTCCATTAATGTAGTGCTTTCAACTATTAATTGATTGCCAGAGTCCTGTGGTGGGAGTTCTGCATTCATTTTGGTCAATATTGTCTTTTTGTGGGGGTCCCTGGGGCCACACAGTAAAAGTAAATTAATCCACAAAACTAACATAATTGTGTTGCTGAATGATTTCTAAAATATTAGGACCTCCCTACCACATCGAACTACTTTTTGGGCATAGTGATATGGACACAAAATACATAGTTCCCTGTGAGAGGAGTCAAAAATGAGCAAAGGATGTGCTGATATTTTAGAAATGTCAACAACATAAAGTTTCTTTTGGATTCATTTACTTTCACTGCGTGGCCCCCAGTGACCTCCCAAAAACGACTACTTCATATTTCACCAAAACCAGAGCAGAACTCCCACCATGGAACTATAGAAATCACTCAATACAGTTGACACCACTATATTAATGGCAAGCATTCCATACAGCTTTTCGACGGTGTAGCCGACGAAACCCTGGTGATACAATTATACTGTATTAAACGGTATATCACCCAACCCTAGTCCCCATCTGTCGCTGTGCTCCAATCACGTCTTGGCTTAATACTATAGACCTGCGCAGTGACGGCATAGCCCCTGTTCCAGAAATGGAATCCTCATAGACTTTTCGAAAGTGGTTAATAAAAACACGATTGCGCCACGGACAAAACCAACTCGGTCGTGACAAATCATGACAAACACAATATTATCATATAATATCTAATTAGCAAGAAGTAGAAAACGGCAGGAGAGAACACTTCTTGTTTCGTTTTTCATCTTATCTTATCAATTATTTGATTGTCCCAAAGGATTGTGTGTGTCATCATGATTTTCACAACCTGAGTTGGTTTTGCCTGCGGCGCAATCATGTTTTTATTAACCATTTTCAAAAAGTCTGAGGAAAATTAATGGGGAATCCACTTCTGGAACAGGGGCGGTGGCGTCACTGCGCAGGCCTCTATGTTCAGGCCTCAGCCACCCAAGTTGCTCAGTCACTCCCACTCCAGACAATACAGGACTCCAATCAACTCAACTGGCTACCAGAACACCAACGCATGAACATCAAAATCCCCACATCACCTATAAAGCCCCCTCATACCTGACTGATATCATCACTCATTCATCACTTGCAGCCTCCTCAAATGCCAACCTGCTCAACGACATCACCAAGCAAGTAACACGCATTATGAGACAAAGTAACTAACCTTGTGGGATATTTTCCTATGGAACTGGGAGCTTCTTTTCTAGTTTTGCCGGAAGGATGATCTTGTCAGCAAACAAGGAACCCAGGTTTCAAAGAGCTTGGGTGCAGCCTCTCCATAGAGGATTGAAAAGTCTTGTGCGATCTAAAAGATGAGGACAAATTCAGAAACAAGGTCATGTAGACAATATGACTATACAAACAAATATACCTAGTGCAGTGGTTCTCAAGCTGTCGGCCCAAAAAATTGGGGAGTCCCCAGATGATGAAGTGATAATTTAAGGACTTTCTAGACCCCCAAAGAAAATGACCATTACTGCATCAAACGTATTCAACGAACTAGGCAAAAATGTGAAAGTTGTCAAATTAAATATATAGGTAAGAAAAAGGCAAAAATCATGAACATAGCCGATCTACAGGCTCACAACACCTTCCAACACGAGGCGTTCTGAGCCTGTAGATCTGCTATTCACAGTATTTATCATTAGAACAGAATTAAACCAAATTGAGGGGTCCCCAGTTCAAATATTTTTATTTTGGGGGATCACAGTCTGAAGAGGTTTGAGAACCACTGACCTACTGCATAATAAGAATATTCCATTGCGTAATTAAAAAGTGCAGTTTTGGAAAAAACAAAAACAAAAAACACATCATTAACGTGGTGAAATACATCTTGTATGACATCATCAAGATGTGCTTTACCACGTCAATGATTTTTATTTTATTTATTTCTTTTGTTTCCAAATGCTCTCAGGAAAATATTGAAAATGGGCGGAATCCCCCTTTAACAATGCACATGGAACATGGAGAAAACCAGGGTTATGGATATTTATGATTCCATCCATATCAGGATGCAACTACAACTGCACTGGACACAGCTAGCCAGCCTTTGTAAGTTGCAACGCTCGTCTTATGTCAAAAATAGCATATCTACAAGCTCGTAGCAGGGCACTCTGCGCTCAAAACAGCTTGTGTCACAGTAAACATGAATGGACCCAGAAGGGTCCATTTGGTTTCATGTTTATGCTGTCAGGAGTAACATCTGGCTAACCAACATTCCACAATTTTTCTGGGGACCACCTGGAACCCTCTCAAGGCCCACTGGTGGTCCCTGGACCACTGGTTGACAACCACTGTTATATACATCTACCTTTTAGTTTAATTGGCTTTCTGCTCTTGTTTGGTAAACTTTTTTCTCTATTTGATACCAGGGCCCACTATTTATTCAACATTTGAGCCACAGGGCACCATTTGACAACATTTTCACACCACGTTTTTTCGGTTTTGTCCACAATTCCAGGATGGATTTTCATGAACAAAACAGGCAAACATATACAGATCAGATGATACAGACCAAAATCATTTAATATCTAGCTGTGTAGACTACTTAATTACGTTGGTGCCAATTTAGAAGGTGAATATTATAACTCTTGAGAACGTAAATATGAAACGAAATGGACCCGCCAGTGTTGTTTTTGGCAGGCATTTTTTTGTTTTAGTCAGTCTTAGTCCTTTTGACGAAATGCTATTTTTGTTTAGTCAGTCTTAGTCATTTGGACAACATGCTTTGTTGTCTTAGTCACATGTTTTCATTTGAAATCACTAGAACATGCACTAGACCTGTAAAAATCTCCTCTGCAATAACTTTTCAAAATGGGGATTGGCAACTTGTGGGTCCTCGATATGAAAGCTTGGAAACAACTGAATTAGTCTATAATAGGGGTTTTCAAACTTTTTAATACCAGGGCCCACTATTTATTCAGCATTTGAGCCACAGACCACCATTTGATGATAGTTTCATTCCACAGACCCAAAGGTTTCTTTTGCCCACAATTCCAGGCTGCATTTGGGAAGCAAAACAGTCCAACATACAGATCAAATGACCATTAATCTTCTACATTCTCTAGTTGTGTAGACTTGGGCTAATTCAGATGATGAATATTTTAACTATTGAGACCATAAATATGAGACCAAATGGACCCTTGCGGGTCCATTTGGTTACATATTTACCCTCTCAAAGAGTTACATCTGGTTTCTTTCCATTCCAACTTTCCATTTAGCTGGGGACCACCTAGGATCCTCTCATTGACCACTGGTGTCCCCGGACCAATGGTTGAAAAACCCTGGTCTATAAATAATCCAGCCAGACTGTCCTGTGCAGTTGCCGAGATGCTAGGCTAATCGCTAATGACTAGCGTCGAGGAGACAAGTGCTCCATACAGTACACAGACAGTTCCTACTCTAGGCTAATTACAAATAAATCCTCTGTTCTGTTTCTAAAGTTTATGGTGAGCTAGAGCTCTCTCCTCCTTGAAGTACCGTAAAAGTGCAGTGTCTGTTCTGTTCCAACGATGCCCTTCTCTCTGTGTCTCTGTGTGGGTGTGTGTTGGTCCACACACTGTGGAGTTTGGGCAGAGCCATAGAGTATAGACAGAGTTACGACAACTATGTCCACTTCATGGGGCCAGTTCAATGGCGTCTCTTCTACTTAGACTTGAATAGAGAATGGGGACAAGTCCTGGACCTGAAGTAGGCAGAAATGCATCAGACTCAGTCAGGCAACAGCCCAGCGTTAATGATCGCTTTATTTTAGATCGTGTTTTTTAGTAATGGTGCAACATAAGCATTATTGTACAGTAACATTGTTACTGAACAATACCGTTTACATGTTGAACACATGCATAAAATAGCTCTTATTTGCGCTGCCCTCTTTGAAAGCAATGCTTTTCTAACTCTAGTCTGTTCCTATTCTGGCTGCATGAACAGCGCTCGAGCGCTCAGTTTCTGCCCCCTGAATGTCGCAACTGTTCTACTAGATGGCTCTGATAGAAGGCAGACGGGAAGACAGCCTGCATTCATTCCTTCAGCTTGATTGAGTCGCACAAGCAGGGGCGGCATGTGTAGTGCGTTCTGAAACCTTTTCGTCAATCCACTACGTTGTCTCGTCACGTCAACCATAACTCACACTCGTGTCGTCGTATTTTAGTCATCATAGATAGCCGTTTTATCTCGTCACAGTCAGTCTTGTCTACACACCACCACCATCACCACCACCACCACCACACACCCAGCTCCGATTGCCGGCGACGGACGCGAGACGGGCGAACTCACGGCCTCCGCCGGCGTTCGGAGCTGGGTGTGTGGGAAGAACGGAGAGGAGAAGCCGACCCGGCTTGACACTCGTCGAACAGTTAACTTGTGATTCCTGGTGTTAACGTAGCACACAACAGTTCTTCACGAACTGACAATATCAAGCTTTATATAGTATCAAGTCAACTATATGATAAAACATAATAACAAAATGTATGTAACAAACCTTGCTTCGTGGAAAAGAGGCACTTCCCAATCCTCCTCCGGCTGTCGTAGCATGTGTTGAGTTTGGACATCAGTTCCACTAGAGCAAATGGCTCTGCAGTCTGCACCGCGGTGAAGTTAAATTCAAGTTGAATAATCCACCCAGATAGATATTGGCAAATCTTAGGGACCGTCAACAAATAACAGGTTTCATTTTTTGCTAAATGCAATATCTCCTACAAAAAAAACACAGCAAAACCACGGTTGGCTCTGCAATGGCTTCCCTCCATAACCTGCTGGTCGGACTGCACAATGCGCATGCCCGAAGTTCAAAATTTAACCAACAAACTGGGTAAATACCCAAGTAGTTTAACTACCTTTTTGGGTAAACCAAGTCTACCCAACAAACTCCATTGGAAATTCTACCCAATACAGAATTACTACATACCAAACACAACAACTTTGAGATTTGGGTTATCAGACGACCCATTTAAAGTAAAAATAACTAAATTAAATTACCCAAATAGCCCTAACCAGTAATAAGGTAGCCCAGTCTACCCAACAATATTTAGAGAGCACACACACACACACTAAAGGGTCAGAGTACAAGGTCAGCCAGGGATAATATCTCTGATTCGATGGATTTGTCAAGGACATCACAATATAGTGTCTCCCTATCCTTATTCTGGGAATGTCAGAACATTTGTCAAAAAACTGCAATATACGCACAAAACAGATCTAGCACACGCACGCGCATGCGTGGCCACACACACACATCAAAAACTCACCTCTTGATCGACTGTACAGTGTGTAGACTTTATTCATTTTAGCTTGACCTTTTCTTTATTGGCGTTATTCTGCGATACTTAAACGGTCGTGACGGTTTGCACAACAGTTGAGGGTTAAGGTTAGGTTTAGTAGGTAAAACGTCCACTGTTATGCAAAACAGTCGTGACTGTTACGCAAAATGGTTGCGGTCGCAAGTTGATTTTGTCTATCGCCAAGCGTCTGCAACTGTGTATGAAAATCTTATTGAAGTCTTATTGTTCTGTTATTTATTCGCAATTTAATTTTATTGTATTGTTTTGGAGCTGTTGTATATTATGTATTGCATCTCGACACTGCAAATGTGGGAAACCTCAATGTCTCTCGACAATAAAGGTTTGAATGAACATAGGGACGACACGCGAGCGTTGAGCGTAATTATAGGTGCGCAAAATGCACATAAAAACACAGAAACGCAGAAACGCCGCGTGCGTAAACGTCCTCTCCCCATTTTATATTATAACATACAGTTATTAAAACTAACTCCGGGACTAGCTTTCCGCCAGGGGAAATCAAGATGATCTGTGAGCTCCGGCGAAGGGTTTCTCTTTGATGCTCAATTAACTCCGTCAGACCTGGCGAGCTGAGCCAATTATGAATTCAGCTTAGCCTTGGTGGAGCACAAGCGTGCGTTGTGCCATCCCGTGTTGCCACGCCTGCTTTTCATAAGAAAATTTTGGGGCTTGTTTTTCTGCGAAGGTTTTTTTTTTTAACGTCTGGATAACCCGTGCAGTACAAGCTGAAGACCTGGCTCAGATCTGAACCCATCTCATCAGCTAACCCGCTGCGACTATGCATGCTTTGACAACGTCAAACTCCAGACACAGTTTGAACCCAGAACCTTCCACATGAAAAGCATGAGCTCTAACCACTATGCTCAAAGTCGCTTTGGAAGTATTTGGAAGCTGTGGGTCGCGGTTTATTGGGGCCACTTTGATTCTGAGGCGCAGTAGCTAATTTGGGCTTGCTTCTTAGAATATTGTTTGAACCAGTGGTCTTCAAGGACCCCCAAAATAATAATAATAATATGTCCTTGCCAGAGATTCCTCATATACAATTTGTGTAGTTAAAACATTTATTGAGAAATAGAAGATTCACGCGCTTGCAGTGTGTAGGTTGCCTACTATATTATGTACACTGTATGCATCTCATTTTGCTAAGGGCTCGTTTTCGTAGACCCGGCTGCTTATTTCCCTCGCAAAAGCTGGCAACCCTGGAAGCAAGGCAGGCTGAGAGTCACACCGTCGTTCCGCAGACAGATCACATTTCGCTGGTAGGCACTGAACTGAACTAATGCATGCTATTAGTTTAAGGAAATATATAGTGTACTGTGCTGGGTCTCTGCCAAGCTTCCCCAGCCTATTTCTGGATTTATTTATTTATTTATTTCCCCCCACCCAACAAAGTGTTTTGTCGGTGTGTTGCTTCACCTATAGGCCTCACAGCTTGTTTGGTATCTCACCCCAGTTGAATGTGTAATTCGGTTTTGCTTTAGGGTTAGTCTAATTTTAGCCTGATGACATGTCACAAGGTATTTGGCTGACTAAATCTACTTTTGATTTAATACACTAAGGTGTTTTGATGGGCAGCATACCACAGTGTCATACAACATGATTTTTATATGACACCGTGGCACTCTGGCGATGCCAACTTGCACACTGCAGAAGACGGCCATGGTCTACTTGTGCGCGAGCAGAGGGCAAGTACTGTAGTACTTTTTCCACCCCTTCTGGGGTGGAAGTTATTAACCTTCATAATCTACCTCACCCCCAATCTACCTCTTGCTCCCTCTCTCTTTCCATCGTGTGCCGTCTGATTGTAGAACAGGAGTGAATGGAGGGGAAAAGAGGGAACGTACTTTTAGATTCAAACAGACGCTACATTCAGCGTTTAGCCGGTATACCTTCATTCTTCACCTGCCGTCAATTCTCTATAGATCGTTATTTCGATAATGTTTTGTTTTAGACTGATGCTTGGGGTTAATTGTTTATCTGGGACAGTTTCTTGGGGCAACTACAGTACTACAGTACAGCGTGAATCTGCAATCTATGGATGAGTGTTAACCTTGGCTATCGTGTGGCGCTCTGGATAAGAGTGGCTGCCAAAAACGCCTGAGTTGTAACTGTAAGTTGTGGGAGAGGAGAGGAGAGGAGAGGAGAGGAGAGGAGAGGAGAGGAGAGGAGAGGAGAGGAGAGGAGAGGAGAGGAGAGGAGAGGAGAGGAGAGGAGAGGAGGAGAGGAGAGCCGGATGTAACTTTTCCCAATTGGGGGGCAAGCGAAAATGGTATGGGTGCGGCTTCATCCACACCCATACCATCTTCGGTTGCAGGACTTTTATTAGGCAAGTTAAGCATCAATAATAACACCAGTTGTTGTTGAATTTGCAACAGACACGCAGCATGCATAAAGCTAAAGGTCTGTTTTCAATGATGAAATGCTGTTGGTTTAGTGGTGACACAGCTGTACTGTGTAAGAACTTTAATTTGAAATATCTCTGACCCCCCCCCCCCCCCCCCCCCCCCATGCCCAATGCCCATGCCTAGATCTGCCCCTGGAGGAGAGGAGAGAGGAGAGGAGAGGAGAGGAGAGGAGAGGAGAGGAGAGGAGAGGAGAGGAGAGGAGAGGAGAGGAGAGGAGAGGAGAGGAGAGTGCTGACAGCAGGGAGGAGAAATATCAGCAGCAGATTCTGCCCTCCGGAAACACATGGGACCTCTCCCTATCTCTAGCACACACGCACACATGTGTGCGCGCACGCACACACACACACACACACACACACACACACACACACACACACACACACACACACACACACACACACACACACACACACACACACACACACACACACAGCACAGCACAGCAGCAGTAGCAACGTGAGGAGAGCAATACTGACAAGTCGAGTGCTGCTGCAGCCGCTGAATGTATGCCAAGGCTTGAAATGCTTAAGATGAATTTACTGTGAGTATATACTCCATCGCGAACGACAGCGTGGCTTGCCAAAAAAGGACGAAAAAAATAAAATAAAAAAACACTTCTTTTCCCAGCAAGCAAAACCTCCGTACAGCACGGTGGATAATAATAATAATATGTGTTGCCTTTAAGCTCCCTCCTTGTGTAGTTGTCTCCTTGCCTCTCTATAGACACACGGAAATTGCGGAAATTCACATTTTTTTGGTGTGTGTGTGTGTGTGTGTGTGTGTGTGTGTGTGTGTGTGTGTGTGTGTGTGTGTGTGTGTGTGTGTGTGTGTGTGTGTGTGTGTGTGTGTGTGTGTGTGTGCGTGTGTGTTGGGAATGTACAACCTCCGGTATACTCATAGCTGAGAGGGTATAGTGTCCCAAGAGGACACTTTTGGGCAAAAAGAATAGCAAAATTAGCAGCAATAGCGAAAACACAATTTTTGCCCAAAAGTGCCACCAAAAGTGTTTTTGGGATGCAATCATGTAATCTTCCGCTAAATGGGGATACAACGTAACACCATTTATTTCCTAACAAAATCCTTCACTGCAAAATGCTGTGTTAAAGTTCAGGAGACTTTGGCTGGTGTGGGGGGGGATTTAATTAAAGGGGAATTCCACCTAATGTCAACATCTTCCTGAGTGTGTACAAATGTGAACCAAATGGTCCCACTAGGGTCTTTGAGAGCGTAAACATTCATGCTTAAACTCTCAAGAGTTAAAATATTCATCATGTGTAAAAGAAAAGGTCCTAAAAGAAAAATCAGTGTTTCACCATGTTATTATTTTTTTTTTTTCAGTCCTCCATTTCTAGGAAACACAGAATAGGGGGACCTTTTCATCATGTCCACACAACATCTCTCTCTAAGGTATATTACATGACATAGTAAAATGTTGAAAATGGGTGGAATTCCCCTTTAAATTCTCCTGAATTCAGCCCTATATACCTTCCCGTATCTCACGGTATGTACAAGAGTGGCATTTGCATTTCTGCCACCATAGTACATGCTGCATTCATCATCTATATGTGCGCACATGCCTGGGTGTACTGGGTGGGGCGTGTACTGTATGCCGCATGCGGCCTCAAAACTGTCTGACAGCCCAAGTCCCCAGTTTGATTCCTGGCTGGTCGGACCGTTTGCTGCATATCACTCCCTGCAGTAGCTCCCTCCGTGTATCCCTCTCTCTCTCTCTCTCTCTCTCTCCAACTGTCTCCATCAATAAAACAAAGTCTTAGAAATGCCAGGAATAGGAACTATAGTCAATCGGGCAAAAGCAGCCTGTCCAGCGTATATACGAGTTGAGTCAATTCGCTCCAAAGCCCCGTAGGGTTGCCAACATTTCTCTCCCGCACTCTCTAAATCAGTTGATGATCAGTTTTGATACCAGGGCCCACTATTTATTCAGCAAAACTAAAGATTTATTTTGTTTTTGTCCACAATTCCAGGCTGGATTTCAGAAACAAAACAGTCAAACCTACAGATGAAAATGACCATTAATCTTCTACATTCTCTAGTTGTGCAGACTTGGGCTAATTGATGATGATGAATGAAGAGGACGCTTTCAAAGAATCCTCTCAGGGTTAGGACCACCAGGTGGTCCTCGGACCTGTTGAAAAACACTGCTCTAAATGTACGTCTGCATCGCTCTTGCAAAGTTAGCGTTTGGAGAGAGAGATTGTCCTTGGACAATTCTTTTGCATTCACTCACCTTTTGATTTGACCTACTGTACATTTGTAAATATGACAACATAACCCCATGCATACCCGTGCTATGATCATCATTTTAAGCACACACAGGAGCTGTGGTAACTGGTAAGTCAGTCAGAGAGATTGATGTACGGAGGTCGACAGTATAAGAGAACCAGGTTGCTACAAAACCATGTCTGTCAATTCAAGAGTCAAGATCATTAGATGGGGATTACAGTATTTCAGTTAATAGAGCCAATATATCTGCAAATGCACCATGTCTATCTCCATACATCTGTCTGCATGCACACAGTAATTGTGTATGGCTCTAATGCAGGAAACTCAAGGCGGTCGGTCCAACCCACGGTTGTCCGGAACCGCCAAAAAGGCTTCGGCCAATTTAATGAATATAATGCTATATAGATTTATTGTATAAAGATTTTCATAATCAGGGGCTGCAATTCAGCCTGACGGGAAGTCACAGGTTTGATTCCGGAGCCCGACTACCTTTGTTGCGCAGCGGCGTAGGTAAGGAAATAATTATTCCCCAGGCTTGGGAAAATCTGCCCCTGGCAATACAACCAACCAACCAACCAACACAACTGCACAATAGTCTACACCAACTACAGCAACCAAGCAAGCAACCAACCAACCACCAAGAGGCTTTGATTTTGTTTGCTTTATCAAGGCATCCTCCTCAAAGCTTGCAGATTTTTTTTAACTCTCTCGAAAACAACTCTGCACAACTGTGCACATCTAGTTGCATTGAAACTCCAGATTTAACATTGTTGGAGGGTATTGCAACAATCGATTCATTGCACTGTTTGAAAATGTCTAGAGTTGCATTGCGGCTAGTGCACATCTTGCACCTCTGTAAGTACTGTATGGATGCTGCTTTGGTACACTTACAGCCATCCTCCTCTGCAATATCGGAGCATTATGTGGTACAAACCAGTGATTCTCAAATCAGGGACTAGGGACAAAATAGGGGTCCTTGAAATTAAACTGGCTGAGAATCATTTCTTATAGAGCTGTAAACATTCTAAACTTCTTTCATGGGGGCTAGCATTTTTTTTTTTTTTTTTTTTTTTTTCAAATGAGGGGTTCGCAGGATAATTGGTGCCAATTTAGGGGTCCTTAACATGAAAACCACTGGTACAAACAAACACTAGTTAGTTGATTTCAGCTGTTGTTACCTTTCTGTGCTCTTGCCTGCATCCATCCACACACCAGTACAGCACATTGTTAGTGATCTTGCACTGACTTCACACACAGATGAATATTTCCCAGTCCTTGATGTTGTAAATAAATTCCCTTTTTATGTCTTGGTCAGCTTCTCCTGCATGTTTCTTTCATCATAATGTCTGCTAACTTTGTTCAAAGTAAGATGCTAACTTGTGCTGTGTGTTGTGTGTTGTTTTGGTGAGCGTTCACTAAACTAATGTTCCTGCCTCAGGCTGGTTGTTTGATTGACAGCCAAATGAGCCAATCCTATTCCTCCCTACACACACGGCCCGCCTCCTCTTCCTGTGTATCTGTGATGACAGTCTCTGCTCTGCTGCTCACAGCCAGTTGATAAAATACAATTTTACATACATTATTTTTTTTTTGCTGGGCCGACTTCAGAGATACGTGGGCCTGTGTCCAGTTAAGCCCAGGACAACTTTTTTTCAACTGTGGTTCATGTTTTAGGTTGTTATTAGAGAAAGTAAAAGATGGGTGTTATTTTTGCTCCATACATTCATATAAATTACATCTGGCCAGATGTAACTTGGAAATTACAGTACACCCACCCCCCCCCCCCCCCTCCCACGCTTTCGCTGCTTTCTTTTCTAAACATAGGCCTACTTTTACCCAAAAATATTTTAGATGTCCCACCGCGTCCCCCCTCCACTACACCGCTGGTTGTCTTGTGTGCCATACCAAAACCCATAAACACATCAGTGATCATCACACATGTCAGTCACGGTGCCTCATCTGCTCATTTATATGCATGAGCGGTAACTACGGGGAGCCAACCGAGTGTACACACTGGGTATGTGTGACACTGGAGGTGCACACCAGGTAGAGACTAGCATGGTGTGACACTTACAGTCTCACACGCTGCCGTCTGGCAGGTCTGCTACACTGTATAGCAGGGGGTTTTCAACCTTTTTCATACCAAGGGCCCACTATTTATTCTGCATTTGAGGCACGGACCACCATTTGAGGACATTTTTTAGCCCCCACAGACCCCAAAACTAAAGATCTATTTTGTTTTTGTCCACAATTCCAGGCTGGAGTTGTAGATTTGGGCTAATTCCGGTGATGAATATCTTAACTCTTGAGAGTATAAACATGGACCCGCAAGGGTCCATTTGGTTTCATGAGTTCCTTTTTCTTTTCAACTCAAAGCTGCGTACAGTATATACTGTATTTCGTTCATTGGAACTAAGATATTCAAGCAAAAATATAACATTTACAATGCACATTTGGGCAAGTATGAAACCAGTATGTACTGTAAAAATGTTAGCTTTGCAACAAAATGCTACATGGGAAACATAATAGAGTAGACAGAGCTCAATCCAGTAGAGGCAGGATGAAGTTGATAGGTTAATTTTGCATTCTCTGATTGTCATCATCAATGGCATTTGCTAATTTATTTAGCCAATTATCTCCCCCCTAGGGGTGTTTAAGAGGAGTAGTAAACCTCTCAAACTTGATCGACTCGCTGTTTTCTACAAGATATTACTCTATAAGCCATATTGACAAAACTGGTGGGTCAAACTGAACAACCAATATGTCAATTTGGAGTTATTGAGTCACTGCTTTCACATCCCAGAGGAAAGCAGAATCCAAGTTTGAGATCTTCTGTACAGATCCATCTGAGACATACCAAATCTATTTCTCAGGAGAAAACAATGAGAAACAGGAGCAATAAGCTTATATCTCACATCAATTCATCTATGGCTTAAACATTCCTCAATTGTTGTATCTCATCATCGTGTTCTCCTGAAAAATAGGTTTGGTATGTCTCAGATGGAGCTGTACAGGAGATCTCAAACTTGGACTCTGCTTTCCTCTGGGATGAAACATGAAAATTCCAATAGAAAGAAGAGCTTTAACCTATTTCGACATTGTATTCATTCGCCCTGAAAGAACATACTGAAAGGTTTGTGCTGCATTCTCACATTCTCCCCCAAAATAGCAGGCGTTCACAGCTCATAGCTCTATGAGCCGTGAACACCTGCTATTTTTCAATGAAAGTTAAAACACCACCAAGTGCAGTACAGTATGGTTTAATTAAAAATAATAATACTACTGCCTAATTATATTGCATCATTTATCAGGCAAAAACAAAAACATTGCCAACAGGTGTCAGCCTCCAGTGGCGTTCATCAGGGCCAATTTAAGACACCTGTGGGAGTGCCGTGTGCTCTCTGAGACACACTCTGACGTCAACACAGGCTGCCTACTCTTTTCCTAAAGCTTCACTGCCTGCCTACTCCTCTCTGCAGCTCCCATTTCTTTTTGTCTCCTCCCAGCCTTTCTCTTCCAAGGTCAGGGCATGGCAGGGTATATGAGAAAAACCAGTAACTGCATGTGGCTAAAAGGGGAAGGAGTTTAGGGAGGTGTAAAAAAAAAAAAAACAAGGTCAATTCATTTTAGGACGGCATCCAAGTGGCCCGTCTCGGCAGGGCAGGTATGGTGTATTTTATGCGGGGCAGCAGCGGGCAGCCAGCAGTCGAGCTCCTGGGAGCCACAAGTGTTGAGCCCCAGTTTATATTTAGTTTAGCGACACGTCGTTGCTATTTTCGGCGCTTGTGACGCTCTCGCTCACATCCAAGTATAACTCGCACTTAACAAGTACATGAGAGTACTTACTACTTGTACTGGTGTCTCAGTTGAATGCACGAGTTAACCCCCCCTCAAATATTAAAGGATCACTGTTAGTTTGACACTTTCATTGAAATATAACAAGACGAACCCACAACCCGGCTCTTCCATCCTTCTCAGTCAACTGTTTTTATTAATATGCTATGGCCAGCAGCAACTCTTATTATCTCCTCTTGTAGGATCCTCGAATAATATATATATCATCTGCAAGCAGTTCATAAAAACAAGATGTGCCTCGAAATATTGTTCCTCAACCCGAGTGATATGAAACAGCTTAGAGACGTTCACTGTGCTCTGCGCGCCTTCCAATGCTAGATTTGTCGATTTCTCATTCAAATATATATCAATTTCTTGTCTTACACACCTCAACACTGCTCACACCTGCAATGGGGTTGGCAAAACAGCTATTCCGTGTGGAGTTTGCATGTTCTCCTTTGTCCCATTTTTACGCTCTCAGAGAGTTACATCTGGTTAACCAACTTTCATTCATTTAGCATGGGGACCACCTGGAACTGTCCAGTGGTGGTCCCTGGACCACTGGTTGAAAACCACTGTCCTATACGGCAGGTACTACAAAGAACATGCACTAATGGAGGTGGTAAGGAACTGGTTGGGATAACAATAATCTTTCCACATGCTCGGTCCAGCTGGAGCCCCCCCTGTCAGGTGAAATGAAATGGCTTGGATTCAAATGGGTCAAATGGGTCGCAAAATCATGGAATAAATATGTAGAAATAAAATACATATTGCTACACAAACATCAATTAAATCACACACTTAGACACCTCAATCTCTGCTGCTGAGATGCTACAGTACATTGAGTCAAGTAAATGCAAACACACAATCGGCATGAATGGTGTTTAATGAAATCTAAAACTGAGTCAGTAAGCTGTATACTTCTGATTATCAACCTAATTGTTGCATCCACAGAGATGGCACGAGCAACAGTTTCTGATTACAGAACAAATATAATTATATCATTATTGACATGATACCGTTTTTGTACCTACTATCATATTGTTACCGCTGCCATAGCTCTTACCAATGTTGTTGTTAACACTTTATATTTTATATTGTTTTGTGATAGTTTTGTTGTTGTCATTGCTTTTGCTATGTGCTATTGTTGAATCTCTTCATTTCTCCTTCTAAATCTCACAGTCTTCTCTCTTTCCAGATGGCTGATCAGCCTAAAGCCTGGGACTGCCTGACATTTGTTCAAGTTATGGAAGGATATTTTCGTTCCCACCATCTCAAAAATGCTAGGGGGGGGACATTGTCAGGTCTCTGCCTTTTTTATGTTTTCCCTTTTTTCCCCAGAGGGGAACAAATTGCCAAGTGACCCCAGAGGCTAATATTGTACGTTGTATATGTGAAACCATTCATCCATCCACACCGCTTATCCGTAGCTGGGTCACGGGGGTGAAAACTCCACCAGCGAGCCCCGCGTGCAGCTCTTTAATTTGTTTCCACACACACAGATATATAATACAAACAGTAGACACCGACATTTACATTTCAGAACCAAATTCTGCAGAAATAACGATCCAGCCGCTTAATTACTTGATTAATTAATTGCATCAATTCTCGTTTAAGCATGACATGCTTCCACCATCCACATTACAATGTCACGTGCATGCGCCGTGCCATGCGTAACGCCCCTTAAGGGAGAGACGCGTTTAATAGTCCATAACGCGTACATGTAATCTCATTGTAACACTCGGTCGTCGTAATGGAGCCCGGCGTACAAGCTGGCCATTAGCAGGCCTTGCACTTCAATGTCTTTTATGTCGTTAACGGACCTCATAAAGCATCTAATCACTGACGCGGGGCATCGACTGGGCTGATTGATGGGCGTGCCTGGGCTGTCAATTATACCACCGCGCGGACGGGGCTGAACGGACGCGGTCGATGGCATTGACGTTTTTATTTATAGATCAAAAAGTCAGACGGCGTTGCCTTGTGCAGCCCCAGAGTCTTAAAGGGATAGTTCAGATTTTTTTTTTTTTAATTAAAAGGGGAAAGCCACTCATTTTCAAGATTTTACTATATCATTAATATACCTTGAAGATTTTGTGTGGACATGATTAAAAAGGCCCTCCCATTCAGTGGTTCCTAGAAATGGAGGTCTGAAAAAAATCAATAACATGGTAAACACAACTTGATAACGTCATCAAGTTGTGTTTCACCATGTTAATGATTTTGCTTTTAGGAAAATTTTCATTTTTTTTCTGAGA
The DNA here is from genome assembly GCA_039105355.1 of Benthosema pterotum. Taxonomy (NCBI): domain Eukaryota; kingdom Metazoa; phylum Chordata; class Actinopteri; order Myctophiformes; family Myctophidae; genus Benthosema; species Benthosema pterotum. The sequence continues at coordinate 29,985,553 of CM076982.1, read as the reverse complement.
GTGTACAAATGGAACCAAATGGACCCGCTGGGGTCCATTTGGTTCACATTTGTGCACTCTCAGGAAAAAAATGAAAATGGGTGGACTGTATTAATTGATGTCCAGAGTCCCGTGGTGGGAGTTCTGCTCTGGTTTTGGTGAAATATGATGAAGTAGTTCCGGTCATTTTGTGGAGGTCACTTGTGGCCACACAGCAAAGGTAAATTAACGTCAAATATTAGCACATCCTTCGTTCAATTTTGACCCATCTATATCACAGAGAATGATGTTTTTGTGTCCATAACGCTACTGCGTGCAAAAAGTAGATGAGGGGTAGAGGTAGAGGGGCAGACATGACTGTGTTGGGTCACAGGAGGAGGATATTTAATCTTATAAAGAAAATAGCATCCGTCATATGAGAGAGAGACAGAGACAGAGAGAGAGACAGAGACAGAGAGAGTGTGTGTTTTCACTTGTTCACCAATGTGGTTTTACTTGTTTACAGAAATGTCTGGAACTGAGGGGTATCGGTTTGAGTCATGTATCTTGCCTTACATATTTAATCACATATTGACTAACCCATCCCCAACCCCCTCTCAGATATATGAAATGGTCTCATATTTGCGAAGGTTTTAGACACAACAAAACCCTGAGTATAAAAAATATACATATGCATACTACTCTCATAGGGGGTTCTAAATGATTTAACCCATTTTGACTTGACAATATCGATTCTACAAAAGGTTCGCTCTAAAAGAACATATACTCTTCAAAGATTTATGAACTCTTCAAAGGTTTATGCTGCATTTTCACGATTCCCCCAAAATGGCAGGTGTTCACGCCTCATGCCGTGATAGGAAAGTAATGCACAGTTTTTGAGTGGTGCAACCACTCCTATAGACAGCTATGCGAGTGGCTGTGTCCCTGTGTGTCCCTGGCTGTGTCCCTGGGTCCGAGCACCACCAAGTGTCACTGTTGCACAGCCTAATACACAGACACACACACATACAGGCCAGGAAGGAGGGCCCGTGTTTAATGTATGTGTGAATTCAATCCACAACATATGGAAAGCTCTTTGGATAAAAGCTATAAATGCAGCGTTTGGACATACTGCGGCAACACAGTGTTGCAGGATTCAAGCTGGTGCTAGACAGGAGGGTGTGGAGGAGTGGAGTCTGAGCACGTATGCACTCTCACATTACACGGAATGGTATCATCATAATCTAATAGTAGAGGTGGAGCGGGTAGTCCTGGGGTGAACTTTTTGCCATGATTTCCTCAGATAGAATAAAATGCAAGACTCAACCCATTTCGACCTGTAACTATAGATTGTACAAAACGTTCACTCTGAAAGAACATATGGGCCTAGATTTTCGTCACTGCTAAACCCCTTATCCCTTAACTTCTTTGCCTTTTTAAAGTATTAAAAAAAACACTTTTCAATAGTTCAAATGGCCAGTGTACATGCTCACAACGTGTCAATAGATTGGCACACTATTCCCAAAAGCAGGTGAGACGTGAGCACCTGCTAATTTTTTTTTAATTAAATTTAAAGTACCCATAGAGAATGAGTTCATATAGTCTTATGTTACAGGATAGTATAATATAAGAAATATAAATCATTAAATAAAAGGGGGCCGCTCTTAAATCTTATGTCGTCACATTCACAGGCTAATTCACTGTTGGCGTCCTCCCTCTCCCATCCTCACTTTATCCGCCCTTCTCAGCCAATCAAATCAGTGCTATGGGGCACACACACGCACGCACAGTCACACACACACACACCCAACATTTCAAGTATTTCAAAGTCACTGAAGCCCCTGCCAAAAAAAGCCCATCTGCCCAATTCTGGCAAATAATAAAACGAGCGTTAAGCAATAATTTACAAAACACCATTTCAATCTGCTCTAGAGGCTGGTGCTTTGTACTTTCACCGCTTTCATCACCGCCAATTATAAAAAGAGGGGAGCTATAGCTGCCTGCCTGCCTGCCGGGCCTCGGCAGCTCCTCCGTTGGCCCGTCGTCAGCAGCAACTCCCCTTCCTGTGGACCTCTGCCAGAGAGTCCCTTAGTCCGATCAATAGGCACCGGCGGCTAGCTAGCCTTCCCTTCTAACCCTCCCTTTCTCTGCTCCTGTATAAGTATAAGGAGTCTGTTATGTGCCGCTGACTGCAGCGCGGCGATTAGGGCATTAATGCCCCCGCACTGCCTGCCTGCCGCGTGAATTAGCTTAATCTGCGTCCGCGATGAAGGACGTTGGACGAGGGCTTTTCCCAGATCACTGGAGACATCCTCTGGACATCAAACACGGAGAGGCTTGACTTTAGACATGGGCGATGTGAGAAAGAAGGAGAGACAGAGAGAGAGAATGGCGGTGATAGCACTTGCAGTACCAACCTAGGTATCCTAGATGGCATATTTAAGTAGATACAATTGTATATGTCCTGCTGTTATGTTCTCAGCTCACATTAACTATTAACTACTTGTATGCCCATCTCTCCCCAGTAGTATAGACCAGTGGTTTTCAACCTTCTTGATACCAGGGCCCACTATTTATTCAGCATTTGAGCCATGGACCACCATTTGAGGACATTCTAGCCCCACAGACCCCAAAACTAAAGATTTATTTTGCTTTTGTCCACAATACAGGCTGGATTTCAGAAACAAAACAGTCAAACATACGCATCAAAATTACCATTAACCTTCTACATTTCCTAGTTGTGTAGACTTGGGCTTAGACTTTATGCTTTCAAAGAGTTACATCTGGTTAACCAGCTTTCCAATTAGCTGGGGACCACCTGGAATCTTCTCAAGGACCACTGGACCACCTGTTGAAAAACACTGGTATAGAGTATAGTAGTAGAGATTGCTTTGTATTAAGAGTTGTGCATCTTTCAACAGTAAGTAAAATGAAAATGTACAACTCTTAGAATGGGGCTTGTACTCAAAGGCAAGTTTGTTCTCAATCTCAAGACACCAGCACTCTCACCTAAATATTAAATATAGGTCAAACTTCCAGACTACATCTATCCCACGGTATCTCAGAGTGATCTGATGGCAAACTTGCATGTAATACAGCGATTATGATCTCTCCCTTTCACTCTCTCCCCATCCATCGATAAAACCCAGCCGCCTCTCGTTTCTTTATAGATGCACTTTATACCACACAAAGACCCATCTGGCAGCTGCCATGGGTGAGTTCCAATGCAAAGCACCCAAAGCAAGATGTACTCCCAACTTGAAGAGCTAGCTAGACCAAAGCTAAACCAAAGTTCTCAAAGTGAATATAAGACCTTGATATTTCCTTGAGTGGGGAGTTCTAAAAAGGGAGCCACAACTCTCAGAGTGTACAGTTGGAATTAAATGAGAGTCTAAGATGAGATGCAAGGGTCTGTTTGGGCCCATCTGCACACTCTCAGGGTCATAGAGATGCTGTCTCTCTAGTGGGGGGAGATGCTGTCTCTCTAGTGGGGGGAGATGCTGTCTCTCTAGTGGGGGAGATGCCGTCTCTCTAGTGGGGGAGATGCTGTCTCTCTAGTGGGGGGAGATGCTGTCTCTCTAGTGGGGGAGATGCCGTCTCTCTAGTGGGGGAGATGCTGTCTCTCTAGTGGGGGAGATGCTGTCTCTCTAGTGGGGAGGGATGCTGTCTCTCTTGTGGGGGAGATGGCGTCTCTCTAGTGGGGAGATGCTGTCTCTCTAGTGGGGGAGATCCTGTCTCAGTGGGGGAGATGGCGTCTCTCTAGTGGGGGAGATGCTGTCTCTCTAGTGGGGGAGATGCTGTCTCTCTAGTGGGGGAGATGCTGTCTCTCTCATGGGGAGGGATGTTGTCTCTCTGGTTGGGAGGGATGCTGTCTCTCTAGTGGGGGAGATGCTGTCTCTCTAATGGGGGAGATGCTGTCTCTCTAGTGGGGGAGATGCTGTCTCTCTCTACTACTCAGGGAAGATGCTCTCTCTTTCTCTCTCTACTACTCGGGGCACATGCTGTCTCTCTACTACTAGGGGAGAGATGCTGTCTCTCTCTACTACTGGGGACAGATGCTGTCGCTCTCTCTACTGCTGGGGACAGTTGCTGTCTCTCTACTGGGGGAGAGATGCTGTCTCTCTACTTGGGGTGGGATGCTGCCTCTACCTGGGGAGAGACGCTGACGTTCAATTCCAACAGAAACATGACACTAAGTAAAAAAGAAAAAAAAAAACATGTGCACAGCTCATACCATCCAAAGTAACATCATTTAATCATTCTATAAGTATGTGTGACACAACATGACCACAAACATCCTTCGAGCATTCATAAAGTTCAATAACACCACATTGATGTGCAGGGGGAAGCTCCATCCTGCACGCTTTGCTAGATCGCGTGGCATAGAATGAATGCATGCAGGCTGCCTAAAAAATCAGCACAATAGAACTGCTCTAGTCGTTGATTCTTTTGCTCGTTTTGGCGGATATAATGTCCTATACCTGCTTCAATTCCATGCGGGAACAACGAACGAAAGCATTGATTTTTGCACTTACCTTAAATAGATTCCTCCTCCTGCCCGGGGCAATGCAATCAGCGACTCCCTTTTGTTATATTATTATATCCTCGAGTGGTAGTCACCTTTTTCCCAAGTCAATCCGCAATGTGCACACACATAAGCACACACCCCGCGTGCGTGGTCCTATCCCGATCACACCGACCCGGACCGGCAGTATAGGTGGTATTAGGTAAGGTAAGTGTTATTCCCTGGCTGTGGCAGCCTATAGTCCCAAATATAGCTGGGTCGGGGGCGGTGTTGTTTTGTTTGGTGGTGGTCCTGTCCTGTCCTGTTCGCTCACCGATCGGGGGGGAGGAGGGCTCGGTGTTTCCCCTCAGTCAGTAGGTAGTGTCCTCCTCTCGGAGTTCTGGAGGAGGATGGATGGAGGAGGTGGATCATGGAGGGTTGCAGGAGGAGGAGGATGCGGGAGGAGCCACCATCGGACCGGTGGTGGAGGGAGGCTGAGGAGAGGAGGGCGTCCGCAGGGAGGAGGAGGAGGAGGTGGGGGCGATCGTACAGAGAGAGAGAGAGAGAGAGAGAGAGAGAGAGAGAGAGAGAGAGAGAGAGAGAGAGAGAGAGAGAGAGAGAGAGAGAGAGAGAGAGAGCAGCTGAAGCACTGCAGCGCGCCCTCGCAGCTGAAGAGGAGATAGAGGCAGACAGACAGTCAGCTTCTTTCTTTCTTTCTTTCTCTTCTTCTTCCCACCCCGGCCTGCCTGGTACACATCCACACACACACGCTGTGTGAGCGGCCGGCGTGCTCGCGCTACACTGTACGACGTGCACACGCACACAGCTGCATTCACGCCGTCTCAACGTGGTTGTTGTTTTATTTTTTTTACGAGAGGATGGAGCGCCATCTTCAGGTGAAGTGACGATAATGAGTTGCTGCCTGACTGTGTAGGCTGCTACAGTTCCCAGATAGTTGGGCTAAGGCAGTTAAACATATTTGGAGCATTCCACATGTATGAGTGTATCATATGACTTGTTTGCTTTAGACCAGTATTCTGCAGCAGTGTGTGACATCGTGCTAATTATGTTCAGCAGAGTACCAGTAGCCTATTATCACTTAGTCTGTGCTGATTGGTCAGTCTATCAGAGTGATTGCTGCCTTGTGCTTACTGGTCAGACTTTAATTGAATGTCTTTGATTGGTGCTCTTTTTTTCTTTCATGTCAGATTGCTGTTCTGTACTGTTTGGGGCGTGGCAGAAGCTGTAAAGTTTGAGTTGAGTGAGAGAGCACATGTTTTTTTCTACCACTCACACACAGAAACAGACTTTGAAACTAAAAAGACTTTGTATCGCCTGTACCTTTTTGTTTTTTGTCAAGCAAAGTGTACTTTGTGCGTCAGAAAGTTTGTGCTCATTTCTTCTTTTTCGAAGGATATATTTTTTGAAAAGCAAACTGGAAATAGACTCTATAATAGGCCTACATTATTTACAAAAGTGGGATGGACTGAGCATGCTCCCTACATTGCAGTTAGACACTATAAAATGCAGCCGTCACGCTACAATCAGGTTCTTCCCCTTGACCAGAACCAGGAAGCAGTGTGACACATGTAAAACATTTCCCAAACAACATGATTTCCTTAAATATATATATTTTCATGCTTTTTTTCATAGTTGGAAAGTGAAGCTCGGCTAGGCTTGCATCTTTGGCGTTGGCAAGCTTTTCCAGAAAGCTGAGACATTCTCAAGTGTGGGTGGAGCTTCATTACCACCCACCACCTAGCCTGGCCTAACCGGCAATGATTTTGGCCTTGGAGGGCGGGGTGCCGTGGGATCCACACGGCAGATCGAGCTGATCTGATTTGATCTCACGAACGTGTCGTCATCCCCGGCCCCTCCCGCGCCCGTCTACTGCTGTGCTACGTCACATGATTTAGAGCGACGCCCACCCCGGAAGGTTGACTCCCCCCTCAAGGCCACTGTGTGTAACAAGTTAGTCCAGGCTTTCCGTTTTCGCGCAACACGAACGAAAATGAAAGCCTGGGTGTCGAGGCTACCCACCACCAGACCAGAGACGAAAACACAAGCAGACACAAGCTCAAGTCTGAATAGGCTGCTTGGGAGTTGGGATGCAGAACAGAGAGCTGGGGTTACAACTTTTACCCCATAAGAGAAAATTGTTATGAAAAGCTTTTGCCCGGAAATCCCAATACAATGAAGCACTAAAACACTTGGTTTTGTAGGGAAGGATGTGCATGTGTTGCCCCACAGTGTGGTTAACCCTTGAACACGGTGCCTCTGGCTTGTGCACAGTACATGGTTTCAGCCAAGCTGTGACATGACATCATGTCCCACATTTTTGAATGGGTTTCAATGGGCACTTCCGGCTTGTTCCGGTCTGCATTTTCGGCCACAGGCAGCTTGCAGGAAAACGTGACGGATGTGACGTCACAGCTTGGCCGAAACCATGGACTGTGCACAAGCCAGGTCTGGTCAGGTCTCACTCTCACACACACGCGCACACACGTGTGCACACACACACACACACACACACACACACACACACACACACACACACACACACACACACACACACACACGTGACACCGTGTATAATAGTCTGCCCCTTACATGTTTATCCCACTCATAAACCATGGTAACCAAACCCCAAAGGGCATGAAGAATTGAAGATGACATCACCCACACTCACCGACTCCCCAGGCAGATCCACACACACACACACACACACACACACACACACACACACACACACACACACACACACACACACACACACACACACACACACACACACACACACACACACACACACACACACACACACACACACACACAGTGAATGTTCTGTCAAGGTCAGGCAGAGTACTGGAGACTCAGCACCTTTAATAGAGGTGACAGTGGAACTGCTTCAACCACATTGAACTCTGTGTACTCCAGATGGATCCGGTATTCTTGTACTCCAGATGTGTCCAGTATTCTTGTACTCCAGATGTGTCCAGTATTCTTGTACTCCAGATGTGTCCAGTATTCTTGTACTCCAGATGTGTCCAGTATTCTTGTGTCCAGATTGTTGTCGTTTCTTCCAAGAGTGGCCGGTTAAACTAACACTATAGCCTATAGTTAGACCAGGGGTCTTCAACACAGTGGTTTGGGATATCTGGGGAGTCAGACAGAATAACTAAGAGAGGAAAATGCCAGCCTATTAACAACGCTGAGGAAGGCCAACAGGCTGAAATGCGTTTGTTGTCTGCTCACCAGAGGTAAATAAATAAAGAACACATGAAAGGACATTTCATGAGTGCTGGCATTTTCCTCTCTTTCTAATGTACTGCTGAGCCTTGCACCTGGAAGGATAGTTATAACGCAGTGGTTTTCAACCTTTTTGATACCAGGGCCCACTATTTATTCATTATTTGAGCCACAGGCCACCATTTGATGATTTTAGCCCAAAAGACCCCAAAACTACTAGATTTCTTGTGCTTTTGTCCATAATTCCAGGCTGGATTTCGAAAAACAAAACCGGCAAACATACAGACCAAAATGACCATTAATCTTCTACATTCTCTAGTTGTGTAGACTTGGGCTAATTCAGAGGATGAATATTTTAACACTTGAGAGGGTAAAAATGAAACCAAATGGACCCTAGCGGGTCCATTTGGTTTCATTTTTACCCTCTCAAAAAGAGTTACATCTGCACAACTTTCCATCTGAGGACCACCTGGAACCCTCTCAAGGACCACTGGTTGAAAACCACTGCTTTGGCAGCCTTTTTTGTCTTCTCAGGCAGGATAACTTAAGCCAAATCAATGCAAACTGTTTAAACACAGTGATGTACCATATTATGATGGTTTATTATGATGGTTTAGGACACAAATGAATGAGCCCATTGTTGTCCTTGGCCTGAGCCCCGCAACAGGCCCATTGGGTATATCCTCCCGTGGTTAAAATGTAAGAAAATACAATAACATTTTAACATATATTAGACATAATATAATCATGTAATAATATGTAAACAAATGGAAATCTGAATATAAAAAGAAAACCTACAAACAAAAAATAACTTCACTTCACAGGTTATGAGAAGTTTCAGGTTATGGAAGTTTCCAGAGTAATGCTTAATTTAAAAGAGACATCAGAGACAATATGGTCATGCTGAAATCTCAGAACTCAGTCTTGATGGCACAGCATAATGTTTAAAAAGGGGAATGAAAAATAAGGAGAGATACACCTGCTGAGTTGGTCTTCTTTTTTTGGCAGACACATGCCACTTTTTATCTTTTAATGAATGCCGCAGGATGGGTAAAGTAAAAGAAAATATGGTTACCGTTTGAGAAAGAAATCTTTTTTTTTTCCATTAGGGACGCCAGGGCAGGTTGCCCCACCAGAAATGCAGACTCACTCACTCCCAATCTTCCACCATAGTCTGAAAACTCTTAGCCAGTAGCACTTGCCCCTAGTCTTGATGACCTTTACAGGTATGCAATTGCAAGGCCCAACTTCTATTAGACACTCCAGCTTCATTATAGAAGCCCCACTGTGATGATAGGTTGATAGCTTCTTAAAGTAGCTTCGGTAGTAGATTATTGATGATTAATATATATTTTTGAAATTGTTAAGCGATTTCAAATCTTTGAATTGTATCGGATAAATTGATATGCTCCTCATTGATTTTCATTGTACTGTACACTGAAACTGCAAGTAGCCTACAGGGAAACAGTCCTCAAAGCTGACGATGTTGGCTAGAAAAACATATTTCAGTACAGCTCACTTTAAAAACTATGAAAGATCATAAATAACACTAAACAATAAATGTTAAAGTGTGTGCTAACTGCCTGAATTGCAATTTTCTTTGATGCATTTAAGCCACTATAGATTGACAGACCTACATGTGGCAGCCGACAAATGATCACTAGGTGGTGCCATTTGATTGCCAAATGATACAAATAGTGTCTGTCTGAGGGGACTCTATGTTCAACTTTTGGCTTTTGAGGGATTAATAATAGAATAATATGGGGTCACTCAGATTTAGTTAAATTTGTTTCCAAAATGTTATGGCTCTTTTTTCAATATTGATAATTAGAGGGTAAAATTGGCATAATTCTGCATTGTTAGGAGTCTTCCTCTGGACCTGCAGGATTCTCTTACAAAACTCTGCATGCAGGATTTGTGATGTCTGTGACATTTTCCAAAAACATTTTTTTTGTGAGAAGACCCCAAACCTCACTGCCATTAAGTGCAATTGGCTCAATCACTGATTGGAATATTTGGAGCAAGGTCCTAATTGGGATGTCAATTAACATGTGTTGACAACATGACTTTTAATGACATATAAAAGGCTCTGCTTGCTTTCTATTTCAGTTCATTACTAACAGGCACAGCCAAGTTAAACTTTCCAGTATAACCGATCTATGTATGTATTTATTGTTTGCTTGTTGGCTTTTTGTACTTCCTATATTGAAGTAATACTCTTGGTTTTGCTGTAGAGCCTCCTCTGTTGTTGACAGAACCAGGCCATCTGCATAGAGGAGGAAACTGATTTCAGTGTCATGTAGAGTGACACCAGTAGACTGTTCATTATTCACTCATTATTGTAAATATTGAAGAGGGTTGGAGATATAGCTCCCCTGGGTCACTCCACGCCCCTGATTGAAGTATGTTGATTGTTTGTTTCCCATATTTATTGCACATTTATTGTTTGTATATATTGATGTCGTATAACACACTGGATGTTAAGGATCATGATGTCTGTCTGTAGGAGGATGACATGATGATTGACTGACTGAAATGTGCATCATCTGCAGACACAGTTTGGTATCTTCTGCACCAGGCCCTGTCTGGAGACTGATGCCAAACAGAGCTGTGGGGTATGGTAAAATGACAACTGGTGTGAAGGCACTGGGACAACTGTTTCGGTTTCGCAGGTGTTCTCCTTCTTCAATGGCAATGTATGTTGAGGCAGCAAGTGTGGTGACGTCGGGATCTCTCATGGCCCTGTTGACTTCTCCCTATATGCTGAGGTGGAAAGCAACCAATATAGGACGTTTAGGGCCCTATTTTGAGTTTTAGTATCAGGTCTTAAGTCTTAAAGCGCCACACCTCCAAGTTTTGACTTAAGACTTACTTAAAGGGGGCGTGACATAGGCTACCCCTCAGGAGATAATTTGCTAGTCACAATGATTATCTAATCAAAATCAGATTCTACTACTGTACTGTACTTGACTAGACGCACGCAGACGCACACAAACGCAGACAGACATGCACATGCAGATGTGCACGCAGATGTCTGCGTGTCTGCTTATGTGTGCATGTCTAAGTGCGTGTCTGCATAGGCGCATCTGCGTGCGCGTCTGCATGTGCATCTGCGTGTGGGTCTGCATGTGCATCTGCGTGTGGGTCTGCGTGTGCATCTGCTTGTGGGTCTGCGTGCGTCTGGGCAGATTTTTTTTGGTCATTTGCAGCCACCTCCTTGATCTGTCACTGCCGTATGTATGCTGATGTATGTATTTGTCCTCAGGGCCGTCGCTGCAAATTTTGGGCCCCCTGCAAAATTTTTATCACTGGGCCCCCACTGTGCAGCTTTGCAGTATAAATACACATAAAAACCTATTAATCTGAGCTTTTTGGGCCCCACCTGGCTTTGGGCCCCCCTAAAACTGTCTAACTTTTCCCCACCTGTCGACGCCGTATGTATGCGACAAATTGTCCTTACTGTAATAATGGCTGCCTGCTATTTGTTTTACTTTGTTGATATCCGTTAATCTATTTATTTTTTGGTTTCCGATGTCAAGCACTCGTATAGAGTCCTAATAGTTTGGAAGGAATGCCCATTTTTTGCATTCAGTTGTGGTGGCCATCTTAGCATAGGGAGCATTTCAGGGTACTATAGTAGGCTAGTGAGCAGCTTAGGGTAAGGTAATTTTATCCTGGCTACTAAACCTAATTTGCTGTCAGAAATTAGTTGACATTTTTCCCCGACTTTGTTTAAGAATTGGCAAATACAATGGCCAAATGACCACAAATGTGTAGTAGTCACATGATATATGAGTGTCCTAGCTCTGGTCCAGAGCTCCACTGCTTCTATGAGCCTGCCTTGCATTGGAGCTCTGTAACATACATTACTCCACCTGACCAGCCTCTCCTCTGCAGTGGATGTGGATATATAAAGTGGAGTGGATAAACAATGTAAATTACCTACACGCCAAAACAAACACGGCTTGTGTGATTAGAAAAACTAGTGAAACACTCGGGCCCCCCACCACACGGATAAAATGGAGTTTTTGGCCAGAACGCGCCAGGATTTGCGCCCTCTACCGATATTGCCAAGAGAAAACCTATTAGGGAATATTTTTTCACCGTCAAAGTCAATTTTATCCTTGTGGTGGGGGCCCCCGTGAGTGTTTTCACTAGGGAAAGTAGGCCAAAACAAACACGGCTAGTTGACATAAGCCGTGTTTGAGTAGTTTAAACGTTCTTTATATCCAATCCAGAAGGGAGGCTGGTCGGGTTCGAGTCATGGCAGATTGCATTGTATGTTACAGAGCTCCAGCAGTAGAGCTCTGGACCAGAGATGAGGTGTGAAGGTGTCCCAATGTCTCACATTACCCTGCTCTCCCCTGTGTGCCAAACAGCCACAGGGGAGAGACTTTTTAAAGATGAGGTCTTGACTCGTCCTGACTTGCAGGTTGCCTGCCTGTGCAACACATACCATGAGCAGAGCGGGAACGGCTGTGTGTTGCTGCTGTAGATTATTTTTTTTGCCTGGCTGCAGCGGCGAATATGCATCAAGAATGGCCAATGGTAAGTTAATTTATTGATTGATGTATTCCCAGTTCCCACTACATGGCATGACGCATGCATGATGCACTGAACATAGACCGGCTGCCGGATATTGAATCAATGCGAGACGTGAAAAAAAATAGTAGTGTTAGCTTCAAATTGTAAAGTCAGGTATTAAGAATTAACAGGTATTAGCCTACATCTGTAAAGTCAGGTATTAAGAGGATTAAGATTATATGAAGAGTATTAAGGTATTAAGACTGATACCAAGATAGAGGTTTGTGAACGGAGGAAACTTATAATGGTCTGAAGGGTTTTTTTCCTCTTCCTTTGTAGACTATTAATTGATTGATCATGTTAATTGTTTAGTCTCCATTGGTCATGATATTTGCATATAGAGGCAGGAAAACTTCAAACTTCAAAATCTGACTGAACTTTTCCCTTATTTACGCTATTTTTCTTTCTTTTTTGTGATAATGGAAATGTTAGATTTGAAGATGCAGGTATTATTGTAAAAGATACCTCCAAAGGTCAATTAGGCTATACATTTTTTGTTGTTAGGCTTTTATTATTGATGCAATAATAATTAGCATAAGATTTGCATAAACCTTCAGAAAAATCTGATAACCAACATATGATGAACTGAATTTGAATTTTCTTCATATAAACAATATTCAATATTAACAGGCTTTATTGGCATAGTAAACGTATACTGTCAAAGTATATGTGCCAAATAAAACAGGATATACTGTAGCTCTAGAATGCTTAACCTTTGACTTATCAAACCTTAGGAGTAAGTATAGGGTATAATAAGTATAGTAAAGGGCCTTTGCATATTCTCCTCGTGTTCCCTAGGGTTGATACCCTCACAAAAACATCCAGTAATCCTAGGCTCTAAACTGCCCTCCCGTGAGACTGAGTAGAAAAAAACAAAAAAATAAAATGTGGCATTTTATCATAATGAGGACCTATTATATTAAGTTATTAAGTTATCTTAAGTGGTGAAGTGGTGCTTCAACTTCAAATTAAAGGTCCACGTTTGGGTTAATTTAACCCACAGCATGCGTTTCATTCTGACCTACAGCCATCATTTTGGATAAAATTGGCTAATAGAATATGTTAACATTCATGTTTTCAAATTGAGCTTGTGTTAATCTGTTGATCTCTCTCTCTTTCTCTCTGGTCTCTCTCTCACACGCACACACACACAGCCTCTTCTGTGCTCTACAATTTCTCTTCTGTTCCTGCCTCTCGTGCTATCCTGCGAAAGCCGGAAGACACCCAATGAAATAGAGGAAATCCGTCAGCAATTCAAGAAGTATATCGAGGATCACATCAGAGAGCTGTTGGTAAGTATCGGGAAATTGAACATCATAGAGACTCCTGCGCTGATACAGAACATGCAATTATCACAGCTTTGAGGGTTCATATATCAAATAACGAACTACAGGTGCTTTACATGTGAATACATAGCCATCGTGTATTAGAGCTTAATTTTATTACATGGCATGTAATACAACTGGTTTGTAGGCCTACTACAAACTACCTCACTAGAATGTACCCAGTTTGTATTCTGATGACATTGTGTTTCTCCAGGCGAATATCAGCCTACTAGCAAACTCACGTCACAACGCATCCTGCAGTGGAGAACACAAGCGTCACAACTGTTCAAGCACCTCGGTGAGTAGCATATGCTATAAAATTTCTTTTGCTTTGGGCTGGATTGGGGGGGAAAAAACAGGCAAAATGACTATTAACCCTTTCAGGACAGAACTCCATTTTTGGATTCTGTAGTCTGTACAGTATGTACAGTATTCACAATTAACTTTTTTTGATGCTGATATATAAATACCGGTATTTCAAGTTTTTCAGAAACTTAGGTCAGGCCTAAATGGGTTAATCTTAATCTTCTAAAATGAAACTGTAAGGGTCCATTTGGTTTCGTTTTTACACTCTCATTTTTATACTCTCAAGAGTAACATCTGGTTAACCAACTTAGCTGGCGAGTCGCGACCACCTGGAACATTCTCAAGGACCACTGGTGGTCCCAGGACCACCGGTTGAAAACCCCTGGCATATACAGTAGTTGGTTCAGTGCTGTTTCAGTGAAGATACTTAGGCCTAGATTTTTGTCACCGCTAAACCCCTTATCCCTTAACTTCTTTGCCTTTTTAAACTATTAAAAAAAAAAATATCTTTTTTCAACAGTTCAAATGGCCAGTCTACATGCTCACAACATGTCAATAGATTGGCACATTGAACTATTCCCAAAGGTTTTTAAAAGTAGTAAAAAAGAGATAAGGGTTTGGGATAAGGGGTTTAGCATGTGTAGTATTACACGGAAGCGGGGATCAAACCCGGGGCTCCCACTCGCCAGTCCAACGCACAACCAGTCGCGCCAATAGGGCTGTTGTGGCTGGCTCATGGCTGGGTGCTACACATGTAACGAAAATGGAGCCCTTAATGTGTGACTGTTTTCTGTTTTGAATGATGAAATGCTGTTGGTTTAGTGGTGCCACAATTAGTAGTGTTTCAAATATTAGCTCTTTCATTTGAAATATCTTTGAAATTTGGGGTGTTTGCATGCCATCATGTTTGGTGGGACAGTCAGGGCATTGAGGGGTGCATTGCCCTCAGTGCAATGCACCCCTCAATGCCACTAAACTAATGTCATTTGTATTGTTGACCTATTTCTAAAATATTAGTACATTCTTTGTTCATTTTTGACCCCTCTATCACATGGAACAATGGAACGATATAATACATCAGTTAAACATGCCGTAACTTGCCTGCCATAAAAAAGGTTGTCCCCATTCCCATTACCACACACCCAGGCACATGCGCACACACACATATTTACATTCCTACACTGTCCACATCTGCACAATGACATCTATGTTTTTAATTGCGTAAAATATTTAACTGCGCATCCGTGTGTGTGTGTGTGTGTGTGTGTGTGTGTGAGAGAGAGAGAGAGACCGAGACAGAGAAAGGGACGACTTATTTCTCCTCTTAATGTACACTAATGTACATCCTCACAACATGTGAATGTGCATAGGGCAGTGCAGGGGCGTTATCCTGCGTCCGTGCTCATGGGGGCTGAAAAAAAACACCAGCCCCGCCAGCCCTGTGTTCTAACTAATTGCTTTAAAATACATAACAAAAGTATACTGGTGTATTGCAGAATTTGCAGGGTTTTTATAGTTAACTAAAACTAACGAAAAAACGATAACTAAAATAAAAAAAATTAGGTCCCATAGAACTGCACCAAGCTTTCACAGTCGCCCTTCCCCACCAGAAAGTTCTCTGCGTCCTGCATGTGCCTGTACACAGTAGGGCTAAACCTGTTCAGCGATGCTAGAGCCACGTCCATGACCTGATTAGCATTTGATGGCCCTGTTGCCTATAGGTGACGTCAATGCACAGCCAACAATAGGTGATGGTCAATCGCTCCGAAAAGCCCCGAGGCGCGGAGAATCTGTGGGGTGGGGGTGGGGGTCTCGGGCCACCCGAGCCCCAGAAATTCTCATGGGGGCTCGGGCCCCTGAGCACCCACAAAGTCTGCGCGCCTGGGGCAGTGGTTCCCAAACTGCCATAGACCCCATAAGAGAACATTACATGTCTCCCTATTAACTACCTCCCTGTTCATGTTCATACTCAGTACTCTTTTAATTAGTTATGTATCACTACTATTCTCTTATCTCCAAAAAAATAAAATTGCCTATGATGAAACTAAGATTCAAAGTGTTAACAACAACACTACTAACAACAACTACTACCTGACACTCATTTGTATTAATTTCGTTTCACTTCATTATTCAGTCTGAAAGTCCGCCGCACATCAGCAGTTTATGGAACTGGTGTTGTCAAAGTGGCACCCAGTGCTGGACTGGGACCAAAATGCGGCCCGGTCATTTCATACGTGAATTCGGCCCAGACCGGCCCACCACAACCAGTGTGCAGATAGCCCCGCTCCGTCAGCACACACACAAACAAACAAGCCATAATACCACCATTTTTACACCGCAACATAAATGATACAAACCAACAAACACCTACACAATCCTTTGTTGCTCTTGCTAGAATGATGCTGGCAAAAGGATCCAAGATAGAACAGGGTTTACTCACTGCTACAGGTACAATACAGGCCTGTATTATCGTCATTATCCTACTGGCCCTCTATGGTCGCGGCCCACCGGGAGAGCTCCCAGTGGGGCAGTCTGGGCATTTAGGGGGGCATTGCTACACCCCCCATGCCCATGCCCATGCCCATGCCTAGATCCGCCCTGCAAGAGTGCCATTACATCTATCTCGCATACTGTATAATAGTAGACAAAATCAAGCCTGGAATGTAGTTTGTTCGTGTGTGTCTCCTCCTCTGTTGAACCAGGTAGTTCCCATCCACAGCCTCACATGCAAGGTGAAGCGTCTGGGCCTCAGCGAGACGGAGGACCTCCAGTCTCTGGTCCTGAACTCCTTAGACTGTCCCTGTCGCAAAGCTAAACAGGTACAGACACGCTGGGATCATAAATCATTCTATTGAGCGTAAAGTGAAGCCAAATGGATAGGTCTGTTCGGTTTTATTTTCGAGTCAAGATGTTGTTAAAGCGATAGTTTGGATTTTTGAACATAAGTTGTATGAAATACTTGGTGTCAACTGTATAAATTGATTGCCAGAGTCCTGTGGAGGAAGTTTTGCTCTGCTTTTGGTCAATATTAAGTAGTTCTGGTCATTTTGTGGGGGTCCCTGGGGCCACACAGTAAAATGAATCCACAAAACTACCGTCATTTGTCTTGTTGAATTATTTTTAAAATATTAGGACCTCCTTCGTTCATTTTTTACCTCTCCATCACATGGAACTACTTATTTATGGGGCGTAGTGATATGGCCACAAAATACATAGTTCCCTGTGATAGAGTGGTCAAAAATGAACGATGGACCTGCTAATATTTTAGAAATGGGTCAACAATACAAATGACGTTTGTTTTTCGGATTCATTTACTTTACTGTGTGGCATCGGTGACGTCCCAAAAATGACCGTAACTACGTAGTATTTCACCAAAACCAGAGCAGAACTCCCACCACAGGACTCTGGACATGAATTAATACAGTTGACACCACTATATTAATGGCAAGTATTTCATACAGCCTTAACTTTAAAAAATCCAAACTATCCCTTTAAATACAGAGCTTAGAGCTCCCAGTCCTGGGGATAGATTTCACCACTGAGAGCCATTTAATAATGAGCACAGGAAACGGTGTCAAAAGCCGAATAAAGAACGGCCCTGAGGCTGCAACCTCACAGGGTTTTGCAAAGTCCAAGTCTCGGACCGGGGTGTGACGTCACGTCCTCCTTTTTTGAAAGGGGTTTCAATGGGCACTTCCTGCTACTTTCTGTCTGAATTTCGGACAGTGGCCACGCAGCAGGAAAGACCCGCCCGCGGCCGAAATTCAGACAGGAACTAGCCGGAAGTTCCCATTGAAACCCATTCAAAAAAGGAGGACGTGACGTCACACCCCCGGCCGAAAGTTGGAATGTGCAATCCTGCAGTTTGGCTGGGCCTTTAAAACGAAACGGGACAGAAACCATGGCTCAAAGGTATGAAACCGCACTGAACCCTTTCTGTCATTTCTCGCTCCAAATGTCAGAAGCGGAGGAGGGTTGCAGCCACGGCATCCGGCACGCCCACCACCACCAGCAGCAAGAGGCGGGAAGGATACACACTTTGCAAAGTCCAGCGGCTCCTGGAGGACATGGAGAGGTGCTACCAAATACTGAACTCAGCGGTACTGCCGGCGGCGTAAACATAGAAAGGTCTGGCTTTTCTTCTGCGTGACAGAAGTCCCCTTAAAGGGACAGCGCGCCTTCAGCAAACGCGAAGGGCAGGCGGCCTTCGGCACTCGACTTCCTGCCTTCCATGGAAATGCATCGTTACCAGTGGTGAAACTGAGGGGGGTCGGGGCGGGACTGCATCCCGGGAAAAGATTTCACGTCGGGTCGCGCAGGGTCTAATAAAATGTTACGTTAAATAACCTGTCACCGCACAGAGAGAAGTCTCCTCTTGTTGGTTTGCACAGCCAGAGCTCCGTCCATACTTACAAATGCAAACTCCATTCACTTCATGGGGTCAGTCCAATGGAGGCTCCTCTACATAGACTTCTATTTAGAATAGCATCAACAAATACGAAGGAAGGACAGATTGGGGGGCTTAGTGAGAAGCCATTATGATGATGTCTGTTTTGCAATGTATCTACCCATCAATGGACGATGAATATATATATTTGACTGTGGACCCCCACATAAACATATTTGTGTGAGCTTGCAGATAAGCTATTTTTAATAGACATATTGTTAACCCTAAAAGTGGTGAAATGTTTATATTTATACATTTTGCTCCCAAATCGGAAATTGTGGAAAAAAGAAATTGTGGACAAAAGCAAAAAGTAAATACTTAGTTTTGGGTCTGTGGGGCTAAAATGTCATCAAATGGTGGTCCATGGCTTAAATTCTGAATAAATAGTTGGTCCTGGTATGAAAAAGGTTGAAAACCACTGATGTATTGTATTACAGATTTTCTGATCATTTAAATATGCCAATTAGGCGTTATTAAAATTCGTATTACTATTGACAATTTAATATAGGTATTATTATTATTATTATTACCCTTATTATTATGCACCCTCAATTCATAATTAATATTATAATGTCAGAGGTGTGGCTCATGGACTAAAACTGGATCTGACCTGAATCCCAAGCAGTGAGAAAGAGGCCATAAACAGAATCAAATGACCGGCAGTAAATGTCGCACTATTTCCAGCTTCGGGTGTCCAGAGCAGGCCACTGATCCAGAACACGTAGTGGGTCAGAAGGTATTCTGTCTGAACATGTCCTCTAAAGCCCTAACAACCACACCAGAGGATCGCCATGATATTCCTTGCTGCATGTAACCATTATCCCCAGTGGCAGTTTCAAGCATTTGTTGCCTGTTGCAAGGAGTTGTAGCTGGTCTGGTTTGGGCCACAGATATACACTCAGAAGCCAGCTATTAATCAAATAGCATACAGAAATCTAGGAAAATGTATTTTTTGGAAACGCATCCAGAAAATATAGTGCAACAACATGGTGTACCTCACCTGCCATCCATTATGGGAGATTAAAATTAGTCTACTAATCAAGAGGAAAGGGGTTTGGTGGTGTCAAGGAATGTAACTGAATCTGGGAAATGTGATACAATATCGGCCCTAGTTACTATAATTATTTGTAGCCAAGTCCAAGTAGGCGTCCAATTCTACCTTATTCACACCAATATTTAAACCAAAATTACTATTATTATAGGGGGGGGGGGGGGGGGGGGGGGGGGGGGGCATCGGCCCTAGTTACTATAATTATTTGTAGCCAAGTCCAAGTAGGCGTCCAATTCTACCTTATTCACACCAATATTTAAACCAAAATTACTATTATTATGGGGGGGGGGGGGCTTACTTCATCCTATTGGCTTTCAAAGTTGCAGGATTCAGTTTGCAAAGCGTTCATGGGTTCAGTCAGTGTACCCCCTGACCCTCTCTAGCCCACTAGGTGGGCCCCCTCTCATCAGTGACTGTAGGGCTGATGGGAGGAGTGCAGAGGTGTAGTGGAGGGGGGGCGCGGGGGGGACGTGGGGGGGGGTCCCCCACTTCTCACATCTAAATTTTTTGGGGGGAAAAGTATCCCTATATTTTTTGTCTTGTAATTTACTTTTATGGATACAATCAGGCATTGTAAACAATCTTTCTCAATATGCTATACTTGTTTTAATAGCGTGTCTGTGTGTGTTGCGCAGGTGCATGCAAATGCGCATGCAAATGCGCATGCAAATGCGCATGCAAATGCAAGTGTGCATGCACGTGTCTTGAAGGGGAATTCCACTCATTTTCAATATTTTACGATGTCATTATTAATATAACTTAAGAGATCTGAAAGGTCTGAAAAAAATCATTAGCATGGTGAAATACATCATCAAGATGTGTTTCACCATGTTAATGAGTTTTCCTTTTTACTCAGAGTGTACAAATGGAACCAAATGGACCCGCTAGGGTCCATTTCGTTCACATTTATATACTCTCAGGAAAAAAAATGAAAATGGGTGGAATTCCCCTTTAAGAGGCGTCCCCCCACTTCTAAAAGCACCACTACAACCCTGGAGGAGTGTAACGAAGATTGGCCTCCGGGTGACGCTATAACTGGCCATTCTAGAAAATTTGGGGCAGAGGTCAGAGATCATTGGCATCTACTGGGCATCCAGATTAAAGGATTTGACATTCCAACTTTCGGCCGGGGTGTGACATCACATCCTCCTTTTTTTGAATGGGTTTCAATGGGAACTTCCGGCTACTTCCTGTCTGAATTTCGGCCGCGGGCGGGTCTTTCCTGCTGCCTGGCCGCCGTCCGAAATTCAGACAGGAAGTAGCAGGAAGTGCCCATTGAAACCCATTCAAAAAAGGAGGACGTGACGTCACACCCCGGTCCGAGGCTTGGACTTTGCAAAACCCCGTGTAGTTGCGGCCCTAGGGATTGTGTGTGCGCAAAGTTTGGCATCAGACGGACGGACACACGGACAGAGAGCAAAATATACCCCTCACCATGCCTTCAGCCTGGTGGAGACAATCAAATGTGCATTCAGTGTACGCATGAAACATTTGTGCACACTTTTCACAGTTTCAGATTTGTTCAGGCTTCCATTTGATTTCCTTATGGCTGGGAACTGCCTGCAACACCCTCAAGGACCTGTAGGTGTCAGTGGTGTTATATAGTAGTGGCTCATATGCAATCATAACCATTAATGCTGTTGTTGTTTTTCCTTATGGGTTTTCAAATAACATAAAAGTGGTACATTAAATAATTAGTGCATCATGGTTAATTGTTGCAAGGGTTAGCCATTAACAACCCATAAGACAATGTTCAAATTGTCATTATTAGTTGGGGCGTTCTGGCAGATGTACCTCTCTACCATCTCCACCAATGTTTGTCCAATGGCTTCTGTCTAATAACCTGTTCTAAAATTGAAAATGAATGCTTGACATGCATTCATCATAAAAAAAAAATCCAGTTAGACATATTACATGCTACATAAAGCATGATGAAATGTTGACCTGTTTTTTTTTTTTCTACTTCAGTAGGTTGTTAATGTTATGGTGGCATATATATTATGCCAATTATGAAAACTGCCAACATATGGAAGTTAGCATACAGCAGTTTCTACATGCTGGGGACCCCCTACGCAACATTTCTAACATAAAACCTCGGGGTACTACGGGCTGAGTAGTTAGTAAGGGTCGTTAAACCATTCTGTATACTCGTGGTGTTTTAACTTTCATTGAAAAATAGCAGGCGTTCACGGCTCATAGCGCGCCACTATGTGGCGCGCTATGAGCCGTGAACGCCTGCTATTTTTGGGAAGAATGTGAGAATGCAGCAGAAATCTTTTAGTATGTTCGAATGTTTTGTAGAATCTACAATGTCAGGACGAATACTAATAATAATAGTAATAATAAGTGCAAATTTATTTTCATGTGACCATTTACAGACTTGTCTTTCCCTCTTTTACCACACAGAAACACACACCAATTCTTCATACCGGTATAGGTTTATTGGTGTGGTGGATATAGGGCAATGTGTGTGCTGCACAATCCATATCTGTTGTCTCAACAACTCGTGTATCCAGTGAGAAATCCCTCCAGCATGAAATAACTCATTTTGAGATTTGATTGCGAAAATATGTAATTCCATCTGAAGATATGTAATTCGAGCCCAGCCATACAGTTTTCAGTGGCATACCACGTTTGCGCACACACGCAAGGTGGACATAGAAGGATGGTGCCCCTAAAAAAGAAATACCACTATACAAAACAACTGGAGGATTACATTTGGTTTATTTGAGTGTTTTGGTTTCCGGAGGTTTTCTCTCTATGTAGAATGGCATGTGCTCATTAAATTCTAGCATCTGAGCGCCGCAGACCAAACAAAAATTAACAAACTGTCCCGGCAAATATTATCACAGAGGTTGTCTCTGTATTGTCATTTATACATATGGTTTTCTAGCGAAAACGGAACCAATATGGCAGCAGTAACATTAGTGTTTTCAGTTGATGCTTCATATCCAGAGGGGTGAAGCGGCCGGAATTGATTTGTTTACAAGATCAGAATGCAAATACAAGTTAAAATCTTCAGTTTTGGATCTGAGAGGCTAAATCTTAGTGGTCAGTGTCTCAAATGTTCAATAAATAATGGACCTCGATATGAAAAAGGGTTGAAAACCACTGCCTTACAAATACGCAAGAAAGAGGGTATAAGGGATGGGGCGATGAGACTTCAAACCATTATCAGTGTGATTATTTCAAACGTTTGCCTCCATGTGCCTCGAATAATCAGACAAAACAAGTGATTCGGTCAACGAAATCTAGCGCTTCTACGTGGATTTGGAGATCATTAGGAGTCCTCGTTGCTGTGCGTTGTTAAGGCAGAGAGAAGACGGAGCACAAAAGACAATAAAGAGAATAAAGTTAAACTAAAGGTAAAGCTCCACTATGTACTTGTTTTTGTTTTGTTCTTTTCCTTGTGTGTTTGTGTGAATAAAATGTTAGCTAGAGTATGTTAATATCACTAACACAATTGCAGCTATGTTGCGTGTAGATACTACAAGCAAGCCAGATCTATTAAACTCAACTCAATTTTTTTGTGTTTTGCGCAGGCAACCCGCCTGCCCGTCTCAGGTTAGCACGCGGACGTTAACAGTTACAAGCACAGCTTTAAGCAGAGTTTGAGTCCAATACTGACAGCGTTGAAACACAGTTTGGGGAATGGGATGATCCGGACAAATCCAGGCGCATGAGTGGTTTCGTACGAAACCGCCTACTCAAACCACATTTTGATGCCACGTATTGCAGATTAAAAAAAGAAAAACAAACCAAAAAAAGTCATTCGTTCAATGCAGTCATTCAGTAAAAATTGCTAAATAATACGAAAATAAATTATATCCCATAGTGTCATATATAAAGTCAAAGCAAAGGGTTTTTTAAGCAATGCTACATTTCATAAAAACCCTTGGCTGGAAATGTGAGGCCTGTAGCATAGTCATTAAAAGCAAATATTGCCTGTGAAATAACAGAAGCAAAAGAAAGAAAATAAAAAAAAACACTAACCGAATTCAACAGCTATATTTCAGTACTCTGTACTGGTCCCTGTCAAAAGCGAACGCAAAATCCTTGTCAAATTCCATCGTCACAACACATTAAACTTGTTCTCTTTTTTCTCAGTAGTCAATCATATTGCACTTCAGGGGGAGTATATACATATGGAGTCTATGATCACGGTTCATACTGGGGAGGATTGGAGACAAGGGCCTTTTTTATCCCATAAACTCTTTTTGTTCACACTCTTGTCCATTTCTCAAGCACGATTTATTAATACCTATTCATATCGGGAAGGGGGGGGGGGGTATCCGATCTAAAAGCTTTAGATAAGTGTACTTCTGCGCACGTAGATCATACCGCACAGTCGATCCTGATTCAGACCCAGGTGTAATGTTCAACTCCATGGAAGAACCAAGATGAACATTATAATGGAATACCTCATATTGAATAATACAGAGGAATCGCTTCGGGTCACTCAGTGGGACGAGAGAACAGATGAGTTCATCATCCATTTCTTGCGGAGACAAGGTCACCCATGCCCCCTCCCCTCTCCCACACTTGGTACCGGATCGAAACAGCTGGCGAGGAGGGGGCAGGGTTCGACCAACTCCCCAAACACCCCCCCAGCCCAACTGATCTCCTCTCGCTCAGATGCACATTCGCCTCACCCCGCACTCGCAGCAGAACTTGGCGGACTCCACGGGGTATTTGGTGCCGCACGAGTGGCAGAACTTGCTCCGCGTTCCGCCGTTGTTGTCCACGTCGTCCGCACCATTGTTGGGGTCATTCCTGGGGAAAAAAAAGAAAGAAAAAAAACATTTAATACAACAGTCATTCTATACCGTGTTGTGCAGCAAAACAGCGATGGATCCTGGATATGTGTACAGAGTATCAGCAGCAGCGGAACACTTGGGACTTTAAGCATTGACGACAGCTACAGCAGCCTGCAATCGGACATGAATCACTGCTCGATGGGTAAACCTGCTTGCCGTCGCAGCCGTTCCTACTACAGAACATGTTTATCGAAATAAACTCTCTTCATGCTGTGAAATGTGTTGGAATGCTCTGAAGGAAGAAATGGCACTACCATATCTCCATATTAACCATGTTTATTAAAACGGTTTTCAGTGTCCTCATGGGCATTTGGTATCCGGCAAAAAAAGATTGATATAAAAACAATTAATGTCACAGACAAAGCCAACTTATCATAACAAACACATTTCTTTGGGCTGATTCAATAACTAATAAGAAAATCAACAACAACAACAGCAGCAGGATACAACACTTTGCTTATTTTTTATTTTTACAGATTATTTGATTTGCCCTAAAACATTGTGTGTGCTGACATAGTGCTGTGATATAATAATAATAATATAATTATATCACTATTGCAGGGGGTTTCAACCGGTAGTCCGGGATTCATGTTTACACTCTCAAGAATTAAAATATTCATCAGGTGAATTAGCCCAAGACTACACAACTAGAGAATGTAGAAGATTAATGGTAATTTTGTTCCCTCATGTCATTTTTCATTTTTGTTGCTCCGAAATACAGCCTGGAATTATGGACAAAAGCTAAATAAATCTTTAGTTGTGGGCCTAAAATGTCCTCATATGGTAGTCCGTGGCTCTAATGCTGAATAAATAGTGGGCCCTGGTATCAAAAAGGTTGAAAACCACTGATATATTGCTGTGATATTATTATTGAAATGCTACTGGTTGGCTACACAGGCCAGGTTTTGGCGCTGCGCTACAATCCAGCCGTCCAGGACTCCAGGTGCAGGTGAATGGTGAGCATAAACCCTCGTCTGGTCTCTCTTACCTAGAGATGTAGTTGTCGGGGTTGGAGACCTTCCTCCTGTTGAGTCCTGACGTGGGAGCGTTCCTCCCCACCGAGCCGTAGCCAGAGCTGGTCACTCTGGGCCTGCTGCCCTGCACACTGACCGACATAACAAGCACAGACATTGGTAGTTATTAGGGCTTAAAAAAAAGGTTGTAGTGCAGCACTCTATGACGCATCACAAGCTTGTAGATCTTGGAGATCATGAACCTTGTTCATGTCAAGGACTCCCAAAATTATCAAAATGATGACACTAACCAAATTCAATTGGTATAGACCAATTATTTGTTTACAGAGACTGGGACTGTTTCATGCAATCAATTCCCGACAGATCTCCAAACCTGTTTTAGGGAGCGCCATTGAACCCCCTTGTGCGTTGGCTTTGAGGTGCACCCAGTATCGTGCACAGAGAACATCTGATTACATCCGATTACATAAGCTACAGATGCAGTTGTTGTGAAGCCAAACAACACAATAAAAATCCTAGTCTTTATGTTTCCCAGTGTATCCCAATGTAGAGGAAGAATGATGATTGTAGTGAGATGTTGAGAGGCAGGGTTCTGTGTTTATCGGTGAGACTCCGAATCTGATTTTTTTTTTTTTTCTTTCTTTTTTTACCAAAGCATTAAAAGGAATCTACCAGCTTGACAACTGACTCACCCTGATGGAGGACTGGTGATGCCAGACGGAGGATTCCTCACTATCCCTGAAGAGGAGCTCTTATTAGATGGGATTCCTACACACACAGAGAAAGAAAGAAAGATAAACAATAATTTCTGGGCCTTATCAGACCCTGAAGCTCAGCTTTGGGGCACGTGTGGAAGCGTCTGTGAAGCCCTTGTCAATGCTACAGAGCCGGAACCTTTCCATGTCTATAATAACCAGGGCCAGGGGCGGATTGGCACATATTTTCCCACCGGGACAATTTTGCCTTTCCCAGGCCACCCTGGGGGGGCAGCTGGTTAACCAGATGTAACTCTTTGAGAGCATAAAAATGAAACCAAATGGACCCTTGCGGGTCCATTTGGTTTCATTTTTACACCCTCAAGAGTTAAAATATTCATCATGTGATTTAGCCCAACTTAGTCTACACAACTAGAGAATGTAGATTAAGATTAATGGTCATTTTGATCTGTATGTTCCAGGCGAGCATCTAGCACATTCTAGTGCATTTTGGAAGTGCCACTGGTGCATTTTGGATCTTGGCAGTTGGCCACACTGCCTCCAGCAGCGTGAGCGGAGCACCCTGGCGCACAGGAGTGAACGGGAATATGGCAATTCTCCTACTTGAAGGCTCTGGTTTTCTTTTTTGAAGGATAGAAACACTAGTTTGCCTGGCCTGGGCCTGGTGCCCTGCATGGCCTGCCCTGGACTTTTCAAAAAAAAAAAAAAAAAAACAACACCTGCCAAGGCCACTAGGTGGCGCAGGCCACCGGGAAAACTCCCTGTACTCCAGATGGCCAATCTGCCCCTGACCAGGGCAGAGGAAAAAGATGGACTCTCACCGGTGGACTGTCCATAGCCTGCCCTCTGAGGTAGACGAGAGGACGCAGATTGGTTCGTGGACATGGCAGGGGAGTTGGCCTTCCTGACTGGACCAGGACCTTTGACCTGCAGAGAGAGAGATTGTGTCAAAGACTGCCACCCTTAGTCATCTGACAGTGCACTCCATCAAATGCGCATATTCCAAATTTTTCATTATAACGGTGAGCTAAAAAGCTGAGATCTAGAGAACTCTCCATGGTATTGGAAAAAACGCATAACGTTTGGGGCCCTCTTCTGATTATCCGGTGATGCCGATTGGAGCACGACCATTGTCTGGAGCAAGGATGGACCATGCTGGATGCTCTGGGTGCTGAACATGTTAGTCTTTGTGTTGATAAGTGGCCACAGTTTGACTTAAAAGGTGGCCTAGTAAAGGTGCATTCAGACTTGGATGGTTGAAGCGAACAAAGCCAATGCAAAGACGAGAAGTTGCACGGACGGACATGGCCTGACCTGCCATGCTGCGAACGGGGCAAACCGTGTGTGTGTGTGTGTGTGCCTTTCTGCGTCTGTCCAAAAGTATTGACTTATCATCGTAATCAAGGCAAAAATTGGAAATGCGATTAGACTTTTAGGGTGAAAATATGCCTAGTGTGTGCATACAGTATGTATGTGTGCGTACCGGCGTGCGTGTGGGAGGCTTCTTGGCCACGTCTCCAGGTTTGCCCTTGGGCATGCGCGCTGCCTGCTCCTGGCAGAACTTGATGTGACGGTCAGCCGCGCTCTCATTGAACCTCCTCTGGCAAAACGGACACTGAACGTAATCTGAAAGAGAGAAAGGGAAGAATGTCATTGTAATTGTAATCATCTATTTTGTGGCGAGGCATTGTCTATCTATGAATGCACTATGTATGTGTGTATACTGTATGTATGGAATCCACGTAACATGAGGAAATTAAGGGACACTACCCACTCCTGTGTCCAATACAAAAACACCTGTCCTAACACTGTCCAAACTCATCATCACAAGGCATGTGATGATAACAGCGCGCCTAGCTTCACACAAGTGTGATTTCCTAATATTTACATGACAAAATTGAGTTAACATGAATTACGTTGTACTTCCAAAGTCACAGCAAAATAAATAAATAAATAAATAAATAGAATACTTTCAGATAGAACGGTCTGTGGCCAACTATCAATTTGAGGATCCTTGAAATGTCAAATCTTGTGAACCATAGGGAATCCCAGGTCCCTCCACCCAGATGCACACGCAGATCTCTACATCATCAATTCCATTCCTTTGCCATTTAGCTCTTCTTGTGCAGTGGACCTCAAACCTGTTCATGTCATGGTCAACCACCTCCACATTGTCCACAGACCACCAAATATTCTGTGCCAGGGGGCCAAGGGACTCGCACGCAAGATTTGTGTTGCTAAATCATTCAAATATTCATTCAAAGGATCACTGGCTATAAGATAAATATGGCTTTAAAACATTATATATAACCTATAAAACCTATGTAACTAAAATAAACAAATAAAAACACCATTATTTTATTTCTTTCTAGCAAATGTTTCGCTCAGTGGGGACTGGGGACTCTCCTGTCGCAGGTTGATGTCGTCATATCTGTGTGGTCCAGCCATAAGCATATCTAATGTTTTGATTATACAGTTTCCTATTCACTTTTAACAGTTTTGCTTTTTGCTTTGTCTCAAATGAAAATTTCAATAAACAGATTGTGGAAAGGAATATATGCAATGCATATTCTAACAAAAACAACAACAACAACGTAATACTGTAAATTTAATATGGAGCAATGAGCATCAAAGCAGTATTTTTAAATTATTTTAGTAGAATATTTCATTCCATGCTGTGAATTCCACAGGGATAGACCACACATGGACATACGACATGATCCACCTGCAAAAGCAGCAGTTCCTATTGAGTGAAAGTTTTGTGCTGCATTTTCACAATTTCCCCCCAAAATAGCAGGCGTTCACGGGTCATAGCGTGCCACAGAGTGGCATGCTATGAGCCGTGCACACCTGCTATTTTTAATACTACTTTTGGTTGTATTTTACAAGCAAAATACAACCAAAAGTACAGTACAGAATTATTTGAATCATTTTTGTCTTATTAGCCTTATGCAGATCCTTTTTAAATAACAGCTTACCTGGGTCGAGGCTGGGGGGAGGCGGCGGCGCGCCCTCCTTGGCTGCGCGGATGGTGGCAATGAAATCTTCGTGTTTCTTGCGCCAGTTCGACTGCTTCTTGGGCGGTTCTGGCTAATGGGAGAACACACACGCACGCACACACACACGCACACACGCTAATTAAAGCACAAACATTAATAGGATGGGGAAGGTCTATGCTCTTGTATTTTAACATCACTTATTATGGTGGTTAAGACATTTTCGGAGATGTTGCTTTGGCAGAAATAGGTTGGGCAGAAAAAGGGTGATTGAGAAACAGCCTGGTGGGTCAGGGGGATCAAAGTGGGACAGGAGGGTTGACGGGCTCATTTTGTGCCGTGTCAAACACTCATCGACATCATCTTTCGAACCGTAGTTGAGATTGTGTATTTCACAATGCTACGTCAGAATTCCCGATCCTTCATTGCCATCCTGAGCAGTTCCTGCTTACTGATCAATAGCGGTTTTATTTTTTTAATTTTATACCTCTGGTATAAAATTCTCTGCTTCTAGGCAGAAACTTGAAGAAGGTTATTAGTAATTGATATGTTTTGTGTATTATTTTTCTTTCTATATCATGTAAACCCTACTAGCAGATTGCCTGCTTCTCTGTACGATTTGTGACATTGTTATGTACATGTCAATTGTTTAACTACTATCTTGTCATTTTACTCTGATCTGTAGTGCACCACCCCTAATTTGTATTTGGGAGTGGTCACAGCTGGTCATTCTCTGTGATCATTGCAATTGACCAATGGATTGCACTTAAAGATCTGCTCCTCTATTGTGCACCTTTAGTCTGAGGAAAAGCATTGTGCTTGATACGTCACCTTGATGGTGCAATAAAGGCATCATCTCAGCATTTCAGCCCTCAGTGTGCGAGCTGTTTCTTTAGTATACTAAGAGAAGATTAGACAGAACCTCATGATCAACTGTGTCGCAGTGTCAAACATCTGTATTGTTTTTTCTGGATCAGAGTGGCGAAGAAACACAAGGAAGGTCGCTGCATATTAGATAAGTTGATGACGTACTGGCTCTTCCGAGGGAGATTATGCGCGCTCATTAGAAGGCGTAGGGTGTAAACACTGACACTAAAAAAGGGACGCTGCTGCAGGCTAATGACTTGTGACAGAAGTAGTCCACTAGTGTCATGTGAGTGTGTTTTGCAGCAACGTGATCAGATCAGTTCCTTCCCACTAGCTCCTATTTGGTTTCACTCCTCGGTCTCCACATGTCACATCGGTCTGACAAACGCACGCATGAAGCATTTAACCCATTTTGAGAAAATATCTGTATCAGTGGACATCTAACTATTTCATGCCAGGAAACCTCAGAAAAGAAACAGAGAAATGATGTGTAATTGTGCCTCCAACCCTCATCTGAAATATTATTGGTTCCGGCCAGCCCCGGAAGCAAAGATTTGAGTTAAAAATGTTTGCTCTTAAAGAATATAATATATTCAAACATTTGCACCACATATTCATGCTTTTTAAATGAATCAGCAGAACTACAAGCTCATAGATGAGCAGTGATGGCCCTTGTCTGTATCTGCAGCCCATCATGGTCACAATCACAACAATAAACCATATAATTAGTTTAGTGTTTTTTATTGTTCTGAAGTTGATTGTAGGTATTGTATTGTATGTTCCGACTCTAAGTAATATTGCGTGATGTCCACTTATTTAGTCACCTGTGACAGTGGCTTTCAACCAGTGGTCCGGGGATCACCAGTGGTCCTTGAGGGTTCCTGGTGGTCCCCAGGTAAATGATGGAAAGTTGGTTTAACCAGATTTAACTCTTTGAGAGACCTGCAATGGTCCATTTGGTTTCATTTTTACGCTCTCAAGAGTTAAAACATTCATCATCTGAACTATCCCAAATCTACACAACTAGAGATCTAGATTTGCCTGTTATGTTTCCGAAATCTATGGAATTGTAATAAAAAACAATGGGTCTGTGGGGCTAAAATGTCCTCAAATGGTGGTTGGTGGCTCAAATGCTGAGTAAATAGTGGGCCCTGGTATCAAAAAGGTTGAAGACCCCTGAACTGTGATAATCCGTTGAATGTTCTCTTGACATTGTGTGAATGAAGCCTAATTTTGTGACAACATCAATATGTTTGTTCATTGAGATTCGGTCTTATAAATGGAAATGTGGCTACATAATATATGCAACGCCGAGCCAAACTGATAAAACAGCAAAAACACCAAACACAACATAGAAGAAAAAAGCAGGCCTGCTGTGGTGCTGCATACAAATTAGAAGCATCATAAAGTGATTGCGAGCCCCTGCTTTTTTCCCCCTTTCTTTCTATAAATTCCATCCATTTTTCAAGCTGACCTTCTTCTTGATGGGTTTGAGGGTGGAGATCTCTGTGCCCTCAGCTCTCTGTCGACTGGAGTCAAACACTTTCCTCTTCTTGGCTGCTGACTTCTGGCAGATGGGAATGTGCTTTTTCTGCAGGCCGGTGGGAAGAGGACAGTTGGCTTATTTAGCTTAATGTACCACAATGCTTCTGGCAACTCAGCACAAACAGACCCACATACAGTGGAAGACTTATATACATTCTCAAAACTACATTGGAAGGACCTTTAAAAGGATCGCTTAAAACATTATTTTTCACCTAAATAACTAAAATAAACAAATGAAAACGCCAATGTTATCTTATTTCTTTCATAAATAGAGAATATTTCACTCAACAGGAACTGCTCCTGGTGCAGGATGATGATGTCACGTGTGATCTAGCTCCATGGAATATATGGATGA
This sequence comes from Benthosema pterotum, assembly GCA_039105355.1. Lineage (NCBI taxonomy): Eukaryota > Metazoa > Chordata > Actinopteri > Myctophiformes > Myctophidae > Benthosema > Benthosema pterotum. Next base: position 29,953,859 of record CM076982.1, on the reverse strand, counting down.
ACATGCTCATGTGACATCATCATCCTGCGACAGGAGCACCTCCTATTGAGTGAAAGATTCTCAATTCATGAGAGAAACAAAGTATTGAAGGTGTTTTTATCTGCATGTTTTAGTTATAGAAAGCAAGTACAGTGTTTTAAGGCGTATTTGTCTTATTAGCCAGGGATCCTTTTAAGACCTTGTCAATAGCAAATTGGCCAAATACCACAGAAGAAAGAGGAACACATTGTAAAGTAAAAAATGTGAAAGTTCATTTGCGATTTACACAATATCTGTTTGTGGTGGTCTGAAAAGCTTGGAATCCCGTGTATGAGAATATGAGTTACAGTATATGTTGTGTATAAAGACAGTTGCTTGTATTATTACCAGGACTTTGGGGAAGAAGTTCCTTCCACAGATTTGACAGGGTGCCAGTTCCTCAACAGGAGGAACATCGCCATCTGTAACGAAGTTGCGTGTTAAATCAGTTAATATAGCATCACAATATTTCACATATTTGAAAATAGAGGCCCTACAAGCTGTTTTGGGCTGGTCTTCACCACATTCACCAAAATGTTTTCATATTGTGTCTTCGGGTGACAAATACAGTGTATGTTAATGCCGGGGATCTTGAAATGAAAACTACTTCTCCACTACTGTATAAGGGAATAGAGTTAAAGGTCTGCTTGTATTAAACATTTAGACTAACCAGCTTTACAGCTTTAGGGCAAGCTTGGCTTATTCTGTTTCAATCTGTGACGCTTTCATTTAATACAAATTCACTGTAGAGTCTAGACATGTTATGAGCTACTTTCTGCCTTTCTGTCAAGCAATTTTATGCAGGTGAATCTTTGTTCAGTGTTGGAGTTTGGAAGCACTCATTGTCATTAACGCACTGTGCTGCTGCTTACTGCATGATGTGCGCACAGTGACGTTGATTGCCTGCATCCTGCATCCAAAAATGCAATTTATACTTAATGGACGCGATTAAACAACCACTATTGCATCCATGTGATGCAGTAATTGTACTGAAAATGTGCAATAAAAATAATCCACCCTGTAAAACGATCACCAAAAAAGCGAGTACTTTTGCCACTGCTGTCATTTCCTTCAGATATCATATGTACATGAATACAACCATATAAAATGAAATGCAATTAAATGCGGTAATTTGAAATAACTGACAAAATAGGACTCCTAACGCAGCTTAAGTGGGACTCATCAAACGTTCCTGGAACTGCTCTAAAAGAACCTCCCTGCATCCCAGTAGTCATTAGATAGAAAACCCAATTACATCATTATGTGCATGTGAAACAGGTGGTATGGAGGGCCGTTCAGTGACTTCGGCAAACGCTTCCTAATTCCAACACATCCAAATAATCACCTGCTTGGAATTTCTTGGTAGAAAGCGGCCCATAACAGGTCATGTGGATTCTTAAGAAAGAAACACTTTGCAGATTGAAAAAGGACAGTTAAAGCATGTTCTACAGCTGCTCAGCTATTGCATTGTCATTCAACAATCAACATTATTATTACTAGCAGATATGAATTTTGGATCAATGGGCTATCATGGAAAAATCTAGTGTTGCAAATTGCGGCCAGAAGGCATTGATACTGACAGAAGGATCTGACATAAAAGTGGAAAAGCTCATCGCCGCTATGATGGATAGCTACCACAAACACACAAGCAAGGCAAGTAATGACTAGTTAGCTACAGTTCAGTTCATTCGGGTGATTCACTATTTCACAACAACCACAGCAGCTGTGACAGTCAGGCGCCAACCGTTAAAGTGGGCAACTCAATGTTAGTTAGATTGACTAACTAACTGTATGTTTTGGGAAATGGTCTGACTGGGGTAAAGTACTATATATAATGATGATTTAAACATGCTTGGATTGTCATAATAATAAGGCCTAATTGTTCAAGGCTACAAATATTGCCAGCAAACTAAAACTGTAGTTGGTATCCAGTTATATCGGCATCAAGACCCTTCAACCCCCCCTTGATGCCAATATGGGAATTTTTGTTCTGATTAAACAGCACAGCACAATTATTTAAAAAAAAAAAAAAGACCTACAACCTAGATTCAAATTTCAGACATCCATCTCGTTTTGTGAAGAATAGTTTAGAATCGCAGCAATTGCAATTCTAGACAATGCGGGACAGCTGTCCCATTTATTGCGAACGCAGTTAGTGGGATTACAATGTAAACCAGGCAGAAATGTTTGTGCGCTACACTTCATATTTGGACATGCCCAAAAATCAGGCATTATTGTAAATGGTAAATAGTGCATTTATACAACAACTTCTTTATCCAATGCCCACATAGAATGTGGATCCATCTCACCCATTCAGACACTAATGGCAGAAGAAACCATGCAAGGTGCTGACCAGCAGATCGGGACCAATTAGGAGATAAGTGTCTTGCTCAGCGACACCAGCTCTGGGGGGACCTGTTTTCGAACTGGTAACCTTGTAGTTACCAGTCACCAGTCCAGCCACTCTACCCCTGAGTCAGATAGTGATGCAGTGTGTAAACTGTGCATACTTTGAAAGATGGATGCCATTTTGGGTGGTAAATAGCAGATGTACAAGCTCATATCGCGCCACCGTATGATGGTGCTATTGTAGCAGGTGGCTACAGCCTCTGTCGTGATGGCCTCCAAAGTCTAGTATCTGCCCCGGACCAAGGGGATGTCCTCTTGGGTTAGAATCCCGGGCGTTACACTATGAGCTTGTAGGTCTGACATTTTTGTAAAAAATAATGGAAATGTGGCGCAAATATTTGAATATTCTGTCATGGTCAATGTTTTAACGCAAATATTCTGCTTCTGGGGAATCCATAGAACTACATATCTTTAGGCAGGGGTGGGCATAGAACATTTCTTTTTTTTCCCCCCAGACTGACTAGATTTAGAACACATTGTAGAATCTGGCCTATAGGTGCATGTCAACTCTTCTTCCTCTGGTAGTCTGTCCTGACAGGCTGATTTAACACCTCCTGATAGCAGTGTTTAGCCATCCATAGCAACACAATCACACAAAGGCCCCATATAGACTAGGCTAGATTTCAGTAAATGTGCTTATTTTAAGTGCTGAAGGCAAATCGTGTTAATTTATTACATACAAGTGTTCTAGGGGTATTAAGGCGTGCTGAATCCAAATCTGCTGTATGTAAAGCTCAAAAATGACCCCTAAGCCTTCAAAATTGACAATTTAAACATGGCGGCCACCACCATAATGAAGCATAATAGAATGATGTATGTTTGACTAAATAAGGTATAAAATGGATTGAAATGTATTTTTTTTATGTTTTCATATATGGGTAATACAATGACATTCATATTTCAGATCAATTTTGAATGTACCACTTTAATATCATTTATATTGTGAAAATTGGCCTCTTTGGTAATGAAAAACGTTTTTTTCTTCATTTTTTAATGGTGAACAATTTCTTCATGATTTGCCTAAATTAGTGTTTACTTGCATGCATTAGACACATGGATGCTCAGTCCCAATTATCTTCAGTGTTCTGGCAAGTGTTGCCAATTAAGTTTCTTGAATCTGCACACTTCAATGTACTTCGTGTGTACTTTCCTGTAGCCGCAGCGTTGGCTGAAACCAGCCTTCTGCAAATGCATGACGTGTTCTCCCTGCATGCTTTTGGCATTGGTGGCAAGGAAAGCAGCCCTGGCACCAACAGGCAGGAGCATCCATCCCATTTCGTTCATGGGAGGAAGATCAGGGTGTTGTAAGTGAGCTTGATTCCATACAAGAGCTTGATAATGGGAGCACATGATGTGAAACTTTACTGCATCTGAGGTTGGTGGCAGAGTCTCTTGCGGACTCCCCATACAAAACAACTTGACTCCACCCTATATCTTACATATTAATTTCTCTGCTGAGCTTCTATATCTTCCGTAAGAAGACCCTTTCCAAGGCCAATGAGGTCTGAGGGATGTTGCTGGAACACCTGCCAGGTTGTTTTCTTACCATGGCCACTAAACTGTTACAGTTTGAAAGGCGAGTATTAACTTGACCAGAATTTCATGCACTGGAGATACTATCCTTTGCTGTCCCAGTGTTAATGTAGAGACACTTAGGCCTACATTGCATCTTGCCATAGCATGCCAGAAGTAAAAGAAGCATCTTTATCATGTGCTGACACAACAACCAACTGTTTCATTTGAGCATGAATGCAGTTCAAACCAAGCCATGTGTCAGCTTCCTCATGGTCAGCACTGAGATGAGACTGGCACAGATCCTGGCATCAGGATCAGATTGCTGATGGTCATTCACTCCAGCAAACCCCCTTGATAGAACAATGAGCAGAGTGTTGACATATGTTGACATATTCAGCAAGTGGTCTAATGCCAGGTGGCTTTTCCAGTGACATCACAAGTCACTGCCTTTGATGAGCAAGCATCTGGAATTGTCAAGTGTAAGTTTTGGAGGGTTTAAACTTTGAACTTGTTCTGTCAGTATGTTTACGAAAACATTGTTTGATTTCTCAGGACCAGTGTTGGGCAGTAACTAATTTTAGATTACATATTACTGTAATATTATTACTTTTGCTCCAAAAAGTAAAGTAACGAGATTACTCTGCAAAAATGGGTAATAAGTAACGCATTACTTTGCAAGTAACGCCAAGTTACTTTTTAAAATGAGCTTGTTGTTGCATGCAAAAAATAGAACAGATTTACAAGCTATCGACAGATACTGTAACAACAGAGATGTGCACTAGATTGTAGATCCAGTCCACAAGCTGTCCTGTGCACAGTTATGTATCACTTGCTGCTATATTTTGTATTTATTTTTAAATACAAGACCTCAAATGTCTTTGAAAACAATTGTGAAAAAGTTTAAAAAGTCAAAGAGGCAAAGAGACTACTATTATTACAATAAATTGGATTCAGTTCTAAAAAGAGCTTGCTAAACAGATTATGTTGTACATCTCTATTTTTTCAAATGTAGTTGAGAACTTGGGAAAGTAATAACGTAATATGTAATATATTACTCTTTGATTCCAGTAATAAGTAAAGTAATGATATTACTTTGTCTAAGGGGTAACGAGTAAAGTAAAGAAGTTACTTTCCTAAGTAATATAGACCAACACTGCTCAGGACATGCCTGGACTCTACTTCACTCCCCACACACAGTCAAAAGTACTCCTATAGACTACAATGAAAATACAACACTACCATGAGCTGTTGTGGCCAAATACAATGAGATAATGCATAAGGATGTTTTAAAGGTTTACCTGATGCCCTCTAGAATCTACTTTGATAGTGTTTGGCTTGCCCTTGGAAACATTCACAACTTCATATACTGTAAAGAGGCAAATGTCTGTGCCTGTTTATGTTTTTTTTTTCTTTTTTTCTATTCATGGTGATTTCAAAACCAGGTGCTGGTCACTGTGGAGGCTCAGAGACCTCAGATGTGACTACATCTTGAAACACACCATGATGTTTCATGACAACAATGCTGCCTTCACCAGAGTTGCGTTTGTGAGCATGGACACATTGTGTGTGTACTCATCTTCATTACACTTGAAGAAAATAAAGCAGACCTGGTCTCTTCCCTTTGAACCATCTGAATTAAACACAGTATGAACACTTCAGGTATCGGGGGTTTGCAGAAGTGACCACTGTCACTGATCTCATCCAGATCTGCAGGTGTCATCCCTGAGACCTGCTGACTGTGATGCTCCATTGGAAAGTGTGTTAGAATGGAGTTGTGTTAGAATGTGACATAGATGTGCTTTTTTTAATTTATTTTTTTACTTCTGGCATGCTATGACAAGATGCAATGCAAGCATCTCTACATTAAAGCTGGGATATCAAGGGATCTCAAGTATCTTCCATTGCATGAAATTCAAAAGTTGCTTTCTGCTCAAATTGATACACTACTTGCCGCTGAGACAGTGTGTTTCAATTCATTGACCACAGTATGAAAACAACCTGGCAGGTGTTGATCTCATTGGCCTTAGAAAAGGTCTTCATACGGAAGACATACGAGCTCAGCAGAGAAATTAATATGTAAGACATATGGTGTGCCTGAAGTTGGTGCATGCAATGAAGCTAGAGTCAAGTTGTTTTGTATGGGACTTCCGCAAGAGACTCTGCCACCAATCTCAGATGCAGTAAAGTTTCACATCATGCGGCCCCATTATCAAGCTCTTGTTTGGAATCAAGCTCACTTGACACACCCTGATCTTCCTCCCATGACTGAAATGGGATGGATGCTCCTGAATGGTCAGTTGGTGCCAGGGCTGCTTTCCTTGCCACCAATGCCAAAATCATGCAGGAAGAACACGTCATGCATTTGCAGAAGGCTGCTTTCAGCCAACGCTGTGGCTGCAGGAAAGTACGCTGAAGTGTGCTGTTTCAAGAAACTTAATTGACAACACCTGCCAGAACACTGAAGATAATTGGGACTGACTGTCCATGTGTCTACTGCATGCAAATAAACACTAATTTAGGCAAATCATGAAGAAATTGTTCACCATTAAAGAAGAAAAAAAAGAAAAAAAAAGTTTTTCATTACCAAAGAGGCCAATTTTCACAATATAAATGATATTAAAGTGGTACATTCACAATTGATCTGAAATATGAATATGTCATTCTATTACCCATATATGAAAACATAAAAAAATACATTTGAATTCATTTTATATCTTATTTAGTCAAACATACATAATTTTATTATGCTTCATTATGGTGGTGGCCGCCATGTTTAAATTGTCAATTTTGAAGGCTTAGGAGCCATTTTTGAGCTTTACATACAGCAGATTTTGATTCAGCACGCATTAATACCCCTAGAACACTTGTATGTAATAAATTAACACGATTTGCCTTCGGGGTTCACATTTTTCTAATATGGTCCCAGTCTAATAGTCTTGTTTTTTGGAAAGCTTCCTATTATGCTGCTAATAATAATGGCATCTTGTCTAGTATAGTGTCTGGGGTCATGTGCATGATCCCCCACCCCCCAATGGTACTCCTCTATATAAAAAAGACGTTGATGATGGATTTGTCAAGAGCCATCAGAAAACACAACAATACAGACATTCCCAATAAAGCTATAACAGTGATTGAGCTAGCATGATGCTAACAACACAGGCTCAAGGGGATGGGGACAAAGAGTGTGTGTCTGTGTGTGTTTTGGGGGTTAGGAGGGGGTGTGATGGTTAGTTAACTAAGACAATGTAAAGAAAATCAAGCTTCCAGTTCTGGATTGAATGTGGATTGTCTTTTTTCACACCCTACCTAAGTGGGATTTGATTTATGGGGGAGAATGAATGAGTGTTTGGTTTGTAACAAACAGTCCCATCATGATCGTGTCTCTTTCTGCCACAGTGATCATTGTCCTGCATCCATCAGATCATGATGTGTCCATTGCTAGATCCATTCAGATCACACCCAACCCGTCCCAGTCTGGCTTACTGGCTGGCACTCCCTAATACAAGCCAGCATTGTAAAGTTGCTGCGCACCCCGGCGGCGGCGGCGTCACGCGCCTGCACGGAAAATAGCAGATCTACAAGCTCACATCGCGTACAGTATAAATTATCTTCTGCTTGTCAAGCTTGTAGATCTGCTATTTTCGCACGTACGGCGCCGCACGATCGAGGGCGCAACAACCAAGTCGACATCCCCGATCGAACCTTCCTCTTTTTCTTCTGACTTAAAACAGCTCATAATAAAACAAAGAGAGAGGTGGGTCGCTCAACAAAACCGGATTTTGCCGCGTAATAGGTTGCAGCGTGGGGATAAAACATGTTTGGGGGGATTTCGCATCATTGTGATTATCTATCAATCGTGTGTGTTATTGTTATTACAATAAATAACGTACCTTCTTCAAACTGATCCATCATCATCTTCTTCTCCACTCCAGTCTATCTGTGTTGTAGAGGCAGGAGGATGGCAACTAGCAACTGGAAGGACACGCCCAACCCAGAGCCATCTAGTTAGAAGCGTTGCGACATTGAGGGGTCAGAAACTGAGCACTGTTCATGCATGCGCCCTGAAAGAGGGAAAAGCCGGATTTGGAAATCATCAATTGCTTTCAACGAAGGGTGGCGCAAATGAGAGTTGTACAGTAACGGCTAATGTCTCTGCCTACTACTTCCAGTCCAGGACTTGTCCCTATTTGTTGTCCATATTAATGTTGTTGTCCCCCTCTCAATGTAGACCAGCCGCCATTGGACTGTCCCCACGACGTGAAGGGAGTTGTCGGAACTTTGTCTATAAACTAAGGCGCTGGCCCAACCTACAGTATCCGAGATCTCCATTGGCTAGCTAGCTAGTGTGTGTGTGTGTGTGTGTGTGTGTGTGTGTGTGTGTGTGTGTGTGTGTGTGTGTGTGTGTGTGTGTGTGTGTGTGTGTGTGTGTGTGTGTGTGTGTGTGTGTGTGTGTGTGTGTGTGTGCGCGCGCGCGCACTTCAAACAAGCATAGGGGCAAAGGAGATGAGAGGTGGGAATCAGGTTTTTACAGGCTCCACTTCATTCTTGATGTTAAGGCAGGTGTCAGTGGAGTGGGCTGTTCTGCATGCCAGATTGGAAATCGTAGGCCTACATTTGTTATTTTTCTCTGGCAAGATACTTGTTCTGTTCATAGACCATTTCTTTCACCACATTCGAGATGGAGCTTACAATCGAGATATAGAGTTATATTGGCCAGGGGAAGCGGTTCAACGTTGGCCTCCACCCTCCAGGGAGTGTCTCCACCAGTGGATACAAATATTGTGATGACCAGTGGCCTTCCCAGATAGCAAAATGCATTGATTCAACGTTGAATTTTGGTTAGATAACCAGAATTCAACGTTGAATCAATGGATTTTGCTATCTGGGTTGTGGGGTTGAAGGGCGCTCAGTGTGTGTTGATATGCATTGTGTGTTTCGAACACCAAGGGAGTGTAGGAACTGGAAGCAACCACTATTTCTCCTTTCGGCCTAATGTCATTCAGGCCTTTAGGCCTATTTAGGCCTACTGTGACATTGTGCATACTTTAGAAGTGAGAAATGTCTTAACCTTATTGTGATTATAATCTAAATCATTTCAGTGCCACCACAGAAGCCTGAATAGGGTCTGTGTCTGTTATGTTTGAGAAGTGTGTAATGTGAAACACTTCATTATAAAAGCTGGTATTTCCCGGACACTGAAAAGCACTGTCTCTCCCGACCAGTGTTAGTTCAAACAGGCTGGCATCATGGGGCAGAGAGCACACACTTGAGACTGTCACACTTATGCCATACCATACTGAACACATGTGTAACTTTGAATGGAGTGATTCACAGCAAGATGCTTGTTGGCTCGCATAAAAGACACGCCATGTGGATGAGATGCTTGGATGGCCATATGCCGTCACCACTCACAACAAAATCCCTGTTTGACAGACTGGCAGACACCCCCCCCCCCCCCTCTCTCTCCCTCTGGTCCACACAATAATGGCTCTGTCTGTGCTGACTGCTTTCATTATAAATTGGCTGATTGCCGTAGCTCTCATCTTGATATTGTTGCAACTGGAATCAAGAGGTTTAAATGTGGAGGTGATTGTGCACTTCCTTTCTGCAGACATGTTGTCATAGCTGAGAGTCTGAAATATTTCACAACTGCTACTACTACACTAGGCCAAAAATAAAGGACCTAAACTTAATGAAACGAAATTGATGTCATGTGTGTTTGAGCAAATCAACACAGTTGTCATGATGATATACGATAAAAAAAACACCCCTCACTTCACACAGGTGTAATTTTTGCAGTACAAATAGGTTACAAACTCTAGGGGCCCTACACTGTGATTGCAACTTTTTGTATACACTGACCACTCAAACCCTTCTATCATAATTCACGAAAATAGCAAGTCTACAGGGACACCATGACCGGAGCTGCCAACCATTGTGAGCTTGTTGATCTGCTATTTTGGGCAAGATCTACTGAAATCTATGCAAAAGTTTAATCTCCAGCATACTTTCATTCATTGTGTAGTAGGGCTCCCTGCTTCATCTCTCTCTTAGCTAAGGGGCTAATCTAACAGCACATAGGCCTATTGTGCAGGCTACGAATGGATCTGAATGTAATTTCAGTCTAGAAGGCCTCCTTATACCTTTGTTTGTAGCTGTTATGTCCCCACCAAAGAGGGACAACTGGTATAAAACACGCCACTATCAAGGGCATTCTAATCTAGGCCATTCAGTGCACGGCAGCTGCTTAATCACATCACAAACAGCTGGGGACACTGTTCTTGTCCATTCAATACAACAGACCAAAGGGCATCTTGCCATTGTTCCAGCCTCGTCTTCAGAGTATCTGAATTCTACCCAGAAGAAGAAAAGAAAAAGAAAACAGATTTCAACATTTAATAGACTAGAGAAGAAGTTCCCATAGATTCTCAGCTCAAGACCCAACAGCAGTTTTGTGTCTCCCCAGAACATCAAAGTTATACAAAAATACAATATGGATTTTCATAACATGCACAATTGGCAGTGGCAGCACTTCTACTTCATAAATACTGTAGGCTATGCTGTGTTTCCAATGAGCAAAACTGTTTGCAATCATTTACAATTATTCTGTAAATGTATGTTCTAATAAATATTTGAATTCAAGCCTACCAATGTACAGTATGCTTTGTTTATATGCTATTATGCTCTTTTTCGCCCTTTCAAATCAAAATCTCTCCAAAAATATGAATGGATCCTGGTATAAAACAGGTTGTGAACACCTGTTATGCACAAGTCCAGTATCTACAGTATTGTGTATTTATAGTATAGTGGAGTCCAGGGACCCCCAGGGGTCCTCGAGAGGGTAGTCAAATGGATCTTTACAGATCTGTGACTCATGAGATTTCCATGTGTACACATTTTTTGCACGCATTTATGTCCCAATGCATACCATGTTTGGGGCCCTTATATGTTTATTTGTTAGAACAAGGCAGTATATTGATGTGATTGTGGTGTTATTTCAGTAGATTATTCTCTCTGAGGGATACGGCGAAGAGTTTACTTTCAGGGGAATTCAGAAACAGAATAAATAATAATAAAACATTACTAGGTGTAATTACACACAAGCCTACATCACATCCAATTCAACGCATAATTGTGAATTAGTACATCTCTGTGCATTTCAATTTTCATTGCTTCTGTCCGAGCTCAATGAAATTAATAGTTTGTTCAACGGCCATAATATTGAAAACAGTACTTTTGTTTAACCAATTTTGTAAACTATACATTAGTTTAACCAAAAATATTACACAAGAGCATGCCTCGTACTCATATGCAACTAGCACGCACACATTTATGTTTAGGAATTTCAACATCTATCCTGACGAAAAGAATGACTGATTCTGCTATTTATTTATCTATTTGTCATTATTTAGAGCTTATAAAAAATGCCCTTTATTGAACTCTAGGATTATCACAAAAAACAAGTAATCAGACAAGTATAGACAAAGTATCTCTTTTGGCAAAAAACGCTGTGAGATCTGGCTGGCTCTTCTTGCGGAGCACATCCAGTGAGTTCTTGGTGTAAAACTTGTCAACCATCAATCCTTGAAATGTAAGGGGTCGACGAAGGGTAAGCACCACTCTCAGTGATTAAAGCCTTCAGCAACTGACCATGAGGTTCAGGGACGTGCACACTTGGTTCTGATTTACACTGGCGCCCAAATCTACGGTAGCCTGAATCAGTGTGACTTCAAGATAGAAATCCAATTTGCTCGACCCTTTCTGTACTGTACACATGTTGGTGTCCGAAGCATTATGTTATACAATAAAGGAATGAAAAATATCAGATCTACAAACTCATAGCGCTTCTGGTGGTTTTGGCATGAAATATGTTGAGCATCACTGACAGTAACATAGATTTTTCAGAAAAACTAGAATCTACTGTCAGAAACTAGAATCTACCGTCAAAAAACTAGATACTACCGTCAGAAACTAGAATCTAGTGTCAGAAACTAGAATCTGGTGTCAGAGACCAGAATCTAGCGTTAGAAACTAGAATCTACTGTCAGAAACCACAATCCAGCGTAATAAACTAGAATGTAGGATCGGGAACTAGAATCTAGCATCAGAAAATAGAATGTGGTGTCAGGAACTAGAATCTAGTCAGGACAAAAAATAAGTCGAAATGCAAACAGGTCACACAGTTTTTTCAAATGCGACTTGGATCACATTCAGAGGTGGTTTCAAATCGGATCTACTGTAAATCGGATCTGAAATCTTTCTGAATGCAAGTGACGCCTTTACCGAGTGTGAGTATTTACATCTAAGTAAACAAGAGCAAGAGAACACAAACGGAAGCAAAATAAAGAAAACAAGTGAGAGAGACATAGAGGGGAGAAAACAATAGTGCCACATCCACTTGTTTGATAGGAATAATGTCACTATGATGACAGCACTAAAGCTGGCAGATGGATGGTGCAAATCTGTGCCAAAGTCCCGTCACTCGCTCATCCCCTGGGTCCGGTTTGCAGACGCTTCATAAGTCGCTCCGTATTAGAATTGTGGTTCAAAAATAAACTGCCTCAAGCAATATTGTCGGCCAGATGTCTCTGTATCTGTAACAGTAGTTAGACAGGAAAGGGGGAGAGAGATGGGGAGTGGCACGCGGAAAAGGCTAAGGGCTCGGGAGTCAAACCTGCGGCATGCTGTCAGTCAGCCTAGGTGAGCTTGAGCTAACCGTAACATATCTGATCTGATTTGCATGGGATTTGTCTTCATGTGACTGCAGTTCAAATTAGGCCAAAGACATCAAATGGGGCTTTAGCCCTTAGCTGCCCTTATATCTGTAACAGAACTGCCCTCTGCAAGACCACAAATGCATTTACTATGGTGAAACAAATGCAAATGCCACTGCGTTTAACGCAGTGGCATACCGGAAGGCAGTGTTCAGGAGGATTGCATTCTGTGTTCAGGAAGTCTCCTGAAGACAGAATGTTGTGTTGAACAAATTTATTTAGAAATCCACGTTGTACACCGAATCTCCACTAACTAAAGACGCCTCGGTTGCGCCCCGCAAATAGCTGATCTACATACAAGCTCTCAACGTTGTGAGCTTGTAGATCTGCTATTTTCACTATTTGTGTCCAAAAGTGCCCTCTTATTGATTTGATTTCAGCCCAGGGCTCGCTCTTTGCACGTCCCTGCTTTGTTCAGCTTCGGCAGCTAAAATAATAAAATAAAATAAAATAAAATTACAAAGCGTGCACAGCGTATCATGACCCTATATTCAAAGATATTGGGGGGAAAAAAAAACAAAATAAAAAAACAAAATCACTGATCGAGCCATTGGGTAAATGCATATCCATTTGCTGGTGCTTGACATGAGATCGTTTTAGCACTTTGAGCTGTATCCACACATCAGACAGATCATTGAGGGGGTTCTGTGGGTTCTGTGGAAAGCACTCGAGCTCACTCCGCAAAACCTTGAAAAGCCTCCGTCCCGTGTCTTTTTTTTCTCCGTTCCTCTGCGGACCACTGACGGGGTGGTGGGTCGCCACCGCTCTCGCCCTAGTGCCGCACACTCACACTCAATCTCATATCAATAGTCCGCGAAGGAAAGGTGCCAAGGGGATGAGGCTTTTTAAGGGAATTGGAACACGCCCAAGTGCAGCGCGAGGATGACGAGGCCATGGCGATGCCGATGTCACTCACGCGGCTGACGGGAAATGTAGGATTACGTTCGTTCATGCCGTTGGCAGACGTGGCGTGACCCATGTCCAGCTATTAGGAGGAGCAGGGTAAGGTGGCGATCAGGGTTTTAGAAGGGGGTTAGATGACATGGGAGCAACGTCATCCGGTATCCAGTTAGCTGCCCTCAGCTTAACTCTCCTGTTCTTTGGCTGAAGAATCCTGGACCTTCTCCGATCCTTCTCCCTCATTGCCTGATAGAGAAAGATGAATGAATGATGGACACAGGGTATCTATTTGTAAAGTGGCACTTTTAATTCTTCTTCTTTTAAATACCTTTAAAGGGACATTTCACTTCAAAAATAAATAAATAAAAAACCTCTGGTCATTTTATTATCTACTCAGGCTCATGTGAATACCCCAGACGGTTTATAAGTTACTCCGTTTACTATAGGCTACTACTGGCAGCCCTGTCTCCTTCCTATACAAACCCATCATAACTTAAAACTCAATTTTAACCATGACAGATTAATCAAAAACACACGATCTTGGGGGGGCGTGCTTTTTCATTTATTTTTAAAATATTGTTGGCCGCAGCCAAGGTGGGCATACCCAAATATGCAGGCTGCTAGTTTTTCCAAAATAATATTTTAAAAATAAATGAAAACTGTAGGCCTAAATAAAATTCCATGGACCCCTCACATATTAGGAGGACGATATCCCATCACGCATGCAACCAAATGAACCCCAACAGGTTCATTTGGTTCCATTTGTATGCTCTCAGAAAAAAAGAAGCGTCTAAAGAAATCCATTAACATGGTGAAAATACATCTTGATGATGTCATCAAGATGTTTCACCACGTTAATGATTTTCTTCAGACCTCCATTTCTTGGGAATGGGGGGACTTTTTTATCATGCATGTCTACCCAACACCTCTAAGGTACATCAATGACATAGTAAAATATTGAAAATGAGAAAACCGCCCTCCTCCTCCTCCTTTCTCACCTGACGTGTTGATGTTGAGCTGATCCAGGCCCTGTGCCAGGTCACCGGCGTCCCCCTGTTCTCCTCCTCCGGGGGGCAGGGCTGCCACGGTGGCGGGGAGATCGTGGACGGCGTTCCTGCGACCGGTCCGCCGCGAGACCATGAAGCCCTCATAGGTCGCCTCCACATCCGTCATCGCTGACATGCGTCACCATAGCAGGGCCTGCTGGAGACGCACTGTACTGCGTGCAGGCATACGCACACGCACACGCACACGCACACACACACACACACACACACACACACACACACACAGGTAGAGATCAAAGTCTGCTCATCGAAAGGGCTGAGCAGTCCAGCCCCCTCGTGACGTCACTCTGGTTCCAGAAATGAATTCCCCATTCATTTTCCTCACAGACTTTTTCGAAAATGATCTCTATAAAGACGATTATGTCGCGACAAAGCCAACTCGGGTCGTGACAAATCAGGACGACACACACAATGTTTAGGGACAATCAAATAATTTCTGAGAAGAAAAACTAAACAAAAGGTGTTGTATCCTGCTGTTGTTTTTCTTCTTGCTAATGAGATATTGTATGTGTATGTTGTCATTATTTGCCACGACCCAAGTTGGCTTTGTCTGCGGCGTAATCGTCTTTATATAGATCATTTTTGAAAAGTCTATGGGGAAAATGAATGGGGAATCCATTTCTGGTACCAGGACGACGTCACGAGGGGGGCGGGACTGCTCAGCTCTATAGCGCGGCAGGGAGGGGAGGGCGATAATTGTCATTGCAGGTACAATATGGCTGGGGTGGCTGGGTCACCTGTCAGCAGGGTAATGTTTTGGGCGTCAGGAGGGCAGGATGAAGGCTTTTAGTTTACACATCCTCCTCACTGATACAATAGCTAGTATAGGACAGTGGTTCTACAATCAGACCATATAAAACAAGTCAGGGAATCGTTTAAAATCCTAAAATGATTCCCAACCCTCGCTGTGTGCTTGTATAGGTCAGCTATTCTCGGCGCGCCCCGTCATAGGGTCACACATACACGAATGAATGGGGCTTAGGGCTGCCCTTGAACAGTGACAGTGTTTCAGTCTCCCTGCGTGCTCCCTGTTTGAAAATGTTTGTCCAGACGCCAGCACCGTTGCCTCCACAGTGACCAGCTCAGTGGCCTTGTGGTTAGTGTGTCTGCCCTGAGATTGGGAGGTCGGGGTTCGATTCCCGGCTGGGTCATACCAATGACTCTAAAAATGGGACCCAATGCCTCCCTGCTTGGCACTCAGCATCAAGGGTTGGAATGGGGGGGAAGTCCCTGCGACATACTAGCGTCATGTCCAGGGGGTGTACTTGTACATCAAGCTGCCTCACGCTACAGAAACAGGAGATAGGCTCCTGACCTATATGGGCCTCTATGGCTCAGCTGGGCCTCCTGACATCACAACCTGGCAAGGCTAAGGCCAGCACATATGATGTGCCTACAGGCAGGGCATGGGGGGGGGGGGGGCAATGCTCCCATAAACAACGCAAATTTCAAAGATATTTCAAATTAAAGTGCTTGTAAAATGATTTAAAATGATTTCAAACACTAGCCTACTAACTACAATTGTCGCACCACTAGTCCAACTTCGACAAAAACTGATGTTATTATTGATGCTTACCTGCCAACTATAAATCCTGCCCTCCAATTGGGAAATGTTACATCCAGGCCCGTTTGCCTAAGTTGCCTTGCTTTGCCATGAATTTAGTTGAAACGTTTATGACCCCAAAACTGCGGCAGAACAAATCAGACCACATATAGCTAACCTGTGCCATAGCTTGTGATGGTGATTTCATCTACCGATATAGGCATGACGACAAATATCCGTCGACCACCTTTTGTTCACTGACAATAAAGGTAACTTTAATTACAACCAAGCTATGATGACTAAAACTAGGAATAAATATTGATCACTTGAATTCACTTCATCAAACAAACAATAACTAGACTACAATGTTAGAAATGGGCAAGCGGACAAGAGATCTAATATTACCCGCGCTGGTGCGCTTTTGAGACTATGAGCGGGACTTGCGGAGGTTGCTGACAGTAGTTGCGGAGGTTACTGTATTTATAGTCCCCAGGAAAGCAACCCTGTTCAATTCAGCAGAAAGGGAGAAATAAAATATTTCCATGGGGTATATACTTCCAGGGGAAGTTAACAAACCGGAAGTCTTGCCTTTTCATAGTCGCTTTGGGGTACCCTGCGTCCAGGCTTTCATCTCGCAGCACGGATGTAAGCCCTGCAAAAATACATTTTTGTCCACTAAAGTCGAATAAAATCATATACTGTATTTAGTCAACTAAAAGTAGACTAATACTAAAACATAAACTATAAAATTGCTGTGGTAATCAACACTAGCTTGGGATAAAAAATTAAAAAAACAAAACAAAACAAAAAAAAAACTCGGTTTCCCCCCTCCCCCCCATTGCACTTCCAGTTCCAGCTGTCAGGGCTAATGATGATGCAGACCAGACAGACATGTGTCGTGACTGAGCGGAAAGCGCAGACGGTTTGTCAGGACGCGGCACACGCAGGGCAGGGACGTGCACAACACTGAAGGGACAAGTGGGCAAGAGGTCCGATATAAGTAAAACACAACAAAGATCGTAGGTTGCTTCCAATATACGGAGTTCTCCATAGATAACTACATAAGCCAGGCAGACATTTCTGCGTGTTGGAATGTAAAATGCTTCATTCCATCCATGTTCAGGAAATCAATATTCCTGAGTGCTGTCTTCCAAAAGTTCATGGAAAGAACTTTAAGTGTTATTTTGCATTTCTTTCACCTATAGTAATTACTGCATTCATAGTCTGAAAAGGGCAGTTGTTTTATATAGGCTACATGGGCAGTAGTGGCATATCTGTCATAATGTGAAATAGGCCTACAGTAGCCCTATGTCTTTCTCTGTTTAATATGCTGTATAAAGAAGTGACATCCGCAGTTCGCACACTAAGCCCTAGATTTCTGTCACCGCTAAACCCCATATCCCTTAACTTCTTTGCCCTTTTAAACTATAAAAAATATCTATAGTTCAAATGGCCAGTCTACGTGCTCACAATGTGTCAATAGATTGACACATTGAACTATTACCAAAAGTTTTTAAAAATAGTAAAAAGGGATAAGGGGTTTGGGATAAGAGATTTAGCATGTAACGAAAATGCAGCCCTACAGCTAGTATAGTTCCAAAATAAAGTGAAATCAGGTAGGCCTTTCCAACATTCTGGCCATACTGCACTGCATGCTGCTGAAACCTTAATTGTACTTCTACTGTAGTTGAATAATATATTTGACCCAATATCTATTATATATTTTGGCTCGGTATACTGTATATCAGTGGTTTTCAACCACTTTCAATTTCAAAGCCCACTATTTTATTCGTTTTTGAGCCAGTGGCCACCATTTGATGGCATTTAGCGTTTCAGACTCAATACTAAAGAATATTTTCTATATTGTTGTATTTAAACGTGTAAACTTCGTGGAAATTGAAGTAGTGTAGATGTTTTATCTATATATGGTTCACATGGTCAATGTACACATGCATAATGTGTGTGCATGCTCAGCGTATGCTACTACATAATATATGTCACCCACACAGTGTCATCGGCCACTAACTGGATCTGGTCCTCCTGGCTTTACTGCCAAGTGCACAGTTGGCCTGTCCTTAAAATAGCATATAAACAAATGACAAGCCCTGCATAATAGAACGAGCCACCGGTGCTATGCCCTCATTTTCACTGACTATCCGAGTGGCAAGTTAGAATTCTTGAGCTCTATACAAAACTTTATTCCAAAGAGCATCATTAGTAAGTATATGCCAATTTTCCCCTTAACATCAACACATGACGGTGTTAAAAATTCTATATGAAAATGCAGGAAAAAAACAAACTCTGAAATTCTCTCTAAAAAAAAAAAAAAAAAAAAAAAAAAAAGGATAATTGGTAGGCTATACAGGTCCTTCTCAAAAAATTAGCATATTGTGTAAAAGTTCATTTTCTTCCACAATATAATACAAAAAGTGAAACTTTCATATATTCTCAATCAATTGTGCATTAAGTGAAGTATTTAAAAACTTGTTTTGTTTTAAACCTGATGATTATGGTGTACAGCTCATGAAAACCCCAAAATCCTATCTCAATGAATTAGCATATTTTGGCGAGAACACTAAAAAATATGTTTTAAACAAGAAATGTTGACCTTCTGAAAAGTATGTTAATGTATGCAGTTAATACTTGGTCTGGACTACGTTTGAACAAATTATTTCATCAATGGGGCGTGGCATAGAGGTGATCAACCTGTGGCACTGTTGAGGAGTTATGGAAGCCCAGTTTTGCTTTGATAACGGTCGTAAATTAATTTGTATTGTTCAGTCTTATGTCTCACACCTTCCTCTTGACAATACAATCCTGATTCTCTGTGGGGTTAAAGTCAGGGCAGTTGCCTGGTCAGTTAAGCGCAGTAATACCATGGTCAGGACAGCAGCTACTGGTAGTTTTAGCTCTGTGGGCAGGTGCCAAATCGAGCTGGAAAGGAAAATTTGCATCTCTATGAAGCTTATCAACATACCAAAGCACAAGGTACTCTAGAAGGATGGCTGTGTTTTCAGTTTTCAGCCAATAACATGGCCTAAACCATGTGTTATGCCATGTCCAGTCTTCAAGCCATGTTATCGGCTGGTGTTGATCCACTAACAGTGAAAACAGTCAGTGGTTTCAACACAGCCATCCGTTTAGAGTACCTTGTGCTTTAGTATGTTGATAACCTTCATGGAGAAGCTTATTTCCCCTTCCAGCACGATTTGGCACCTGCCCACAGAGCCAAAATTACTAGTAAATGCTGTACTGACCATGGTATTACTGCACTTAACTGACCAGCCAACTGTCCTGATTTTAACCCAACAGAGAATCTGGGTTGTATTGTCAAGAGGAAGGTGTGAGACACAAGGCTGAACAATACAAATTCATTTATGGCCGTTATCAAAGCAAAACTGGTCTTCCATAACTCCTCAACAGTGGCACAGGTTGATCACCTCTATGCCACGCCCCATTGATGAAACAATGTGTTCAAAAGTAGTCCAGACCAAGTATTAACTGCATACATTAACATACTTTTCAGATAGTCAACATTTCTTGTTTAAAACATATATTTTTTGTGGTTTTGTAAAAATATGCTAATTCATTGAGACGGCATTTTGGGGTTTTCCTGAGCTGTACACCATAATCATCAGGATTAAATCAAAAAAAGTTTTTAAATAGTTCAGTTAATGCACAATTGATTGAGAATATATGAAATCTTACCTTTTTGTATTATATTATAGAAGAAAATGAACTTTTACACAATATGCTAATTTTTTGAGAAGGACCTGTAGTTCATTACAAATACATGGTGAATGAATGAATTAAAAAAAAGACAAATAGCCTATTATTTCATATGGTGGATTGATCCACTTTAACTTCAATGGGAATTCCACCCATTTTCAATATTTTGCCAATTAATAGAACTGTTAAAATACAAATGTCATATGTAAATAATAATAATAAATCTACAGTATAGGAAAATCCACAGGAAAAAAACCAACTGGGTAACACTTTCTATGATCCCTACTTTATAATGCATTATGAGAGCATTTATAGTGCATTATAAATGCATTCATAATGCCTCATAACTACACTCATAAACAGACATAATGCTTTGTTTATGAAACATTATAATGTCACTGTCATAATGAATTATAACAGCTTAAATTCCAAGGATTCTATGGATGTTCTTGAATACTTATGAAGACCACATCTACACACAAAAAACTATTCGGTCAAAATTGCAACTAAACACTTCAGTCAATGGTGTTAGGTCACTTTCCTGGGTTGTTTCTTGAAGCCATAACCTTTTCCTGGGTTGCAGGGATTTTATTTTGACCGAATTCATGGGTTGTTTTATTTGGTTATTGGTTTTGGGTTGTTTTAATGAGAATAACCAATTTGTTAGGTCACAGACTTTGGTTGATTTGATTTATTGATGGAGTGGACTGGTCCAATTCCCCCCTCTTTTTTTAAACGAGTGAGTGGTATGTCCCAACTGCCAACCACACACGGAGGCTCTGGAGTATGTATGTTTCACCCTGCTATTTCCAGACTATTTCTAAGTAGAGCTGTCAGTCGATTAAAAATATTTAATCGCGATTAATCGCATGATGGCCCATAGTTAATCTTCGATTAATCGCAAATTAATCGCATATTTTCATTTGTTTTAAATCTGACTTAAACACTCTGACTTTAACACTCTTACCAAATGTAAGCAGAGACAAATACTTTGCCAGAAATGCTTATTTTATTGTGCGGGGGGGGGGGGGGGGGGGGGGGGGGGGGGGGGGGGGTCGCTGAACATGTTTTTAGCCAAAATTAAAAGGTATGACAAACATACAGTACATAGCAGGCAAAGTTATTGACTTTTTCATTAAATATTATAGGCAGCGTTGCTTAAAAGATCTGGCCCAGATTCAGACTGTGTGGGCGCCCGCACATGTGTTATACACACCGTTGTGCAAACCGTTATACAAACCGATTGGTCTGTACAACAAATGTGTGGGCGCCCACACATGTGTTATACACACCGTTGTGCAAACCGGTATACAAACCGATTGGTCTGTACAACAAATGTGTGAGCGCCCACACATGTGTTATACACACCGTCGTGCAAACCGGTATACAAACGGATTTGTACAAATGGTTTGTACAGGCGCACCAAGGAAAGCCATCGTCAGTGCGTTAATCTCGCGTTAAATTTTTTTGACGCCGTTAACGCACGGCAGAGTTAACGCGAGATTAACGCGTTAACGCGGACACCTTTATTTCTAAGGTATATTAATGACATAGTAAAATGTTAAATGGGTGGAATTTCCCTTTAATAAAACAAATGGGTTAACTGAATATTCTGGATCAATTCAACTGGCAGTTGGGTAATCTTGACCATCAAAATTAGGTTATTGATGCAAGCTAATATGTTCGGTCAAATCAACTGGTACTTAGGTTATGTTGACCCTCATAATTGGGTTATTAATGTAACCAAATGCATTCGGTCAAATATAATAACACGCATTATTCGGTCAAATTGACCAAAGACCCAGTTGGTCCTTATTCAACCTCTACGTTTGGTTGAAATTTGACCGAAGTTAGGTTGTTTTTGACCATTGGTTTTTCTCTGTGTATAATGCATGATGAGCACCCCTGGTTTATAATGCACTCTTGACTGACTGCTTATAATAGATTATGAAAACCTACACATGCAGTTCTTGTGAACTGTAGTAATGAATTATGGCATGCTATAATGGCCCATTCATTATCATGAGTTATCATTGCATGGGTTAAGTAAAGTGACACACATGTATGCATTTATAATCATGCATAATTGATCATAAAGCGTCATTGTTGGGGCTAAGTAAAGTGTGATTCATTTGCTTGCATTTAAAAGAATCTATGCTGCATCTTGAGTGATTATTATGCAAGACAAATACAGTAAAATGTGTATGGTGGGAATTTATGGACAAGAGACCAAATACATTTGTCACATTTATTTTGACAATTTCAATTTGAAAATAGCTGGAAACACCAAGGCCAATTCAAAAATGGGTGGCAATCCCAAGTAGAAAAAAACAAACAAACAAACAAACAAACAACAAAACACACTACCCCTAAAAGGACAACTTTGTTTTTTGTTTTTCAACCAAGGCCCATGTCATTTGAACTCTTGTAGCCAGTTAATTTATTAGGACTATAGTAGGTAATAAAAATCTCCATAATATAGTCTAAATCAGTAAAATATATATAGTCTAAAATCAGTAAAATTAAAAACGGCGAAAGGAAAAATGAACATGCATCTTTTCTCTAACGTACATAATTAACCTTGGCTGAAAAACAAAAAACAAAGTTGTCCTTTTATGGGTAGTGTGTTTTGTTGTTTGTTTTTTTTTTTTCTGCTTGGGATTGCCACCCATTTTTGAATTGGCCTTGGTGTTTCCAGCTATTTTCAAATTGAAATTGTCAAAAAAAAAATGTGACAAATGTATTTGGTCTCTTGTCCATAAATTCCCACCACACACATTTTACTGTATTTGTCTTGCATAATAATCACTCAAGATGCAGCATAGATTCTTTTAAATGCAAGCAAATGAATCACACTTTACTTAGCCCCAACAATGACGCTTTATGATCAATTATGCATGATTATAAATGCATACATGTGTGTCACTTTACTTAACCAATGCAATGATAACTCATGATAATGAATGGGCTATTATAGCATGCCATAAGTCATTACTACAGTTCACATGACCTGCATGTGTAGGTTTTCATAATCTATTATAAGCAGTCAGTCAAGAGTGCATTATAAACCATCATCATGCATTATAGATGTGGTCTTCATGTATTTATATGTATTTTTATATATTTATACTTCAAGTATTCAAGAACATCCATAGAATCCTTGGAATTTAAGCTGTTATAATTCATTATGACAGTGACATTATAATGTTTCATGACTACTGATATAGTGCATCACAAAGCATTATGTCTGTTTATGAGTGTAGTTATGAAGCATTATGAATGCATTTATAATGCACTATAAATGCTCTCATAATGCATTATAAAGTAGGGATCATAGAAAGTGTTACCACAAAGGGTTATTTGTCTTGTAGCCTGGAAGTAAATGCCATGTGCTAGCAAAATGACAAATACTATTATTATTTCATAACATGGTGGATTGAGACGATAACAAATGGGAATTCCACCCATTTTCAACATTTTGCAAATCAATATACCTGTCAATATACTTACACATGTCGTGTAAATAATAATAAAAATGTATAGGAGAAAAAACTCTCAAAGGTATTGGCAGTAAAATGTTGAAAATGGGAGGAATTCTCCCATGTATGGAGCCTTAAAAATCAAGTCAATTTCTTAATACCCAATTGACTTCAGAAAAGAAAAAAATAATGATAGGCTGAGGAGGAGGTGATTCCCACACGGGAGGAGAGGCAGTGATTTGAAATGCCTTATGTTTGCAGTAGCATACATGGATGGATGTAAACCAAATAAAGTATTCATATGGACGTATTGATATTTAGATTTCATTAAGAACAGCTCTAGTGCAGCCCTATAAGCCGACGTTAGGGTCGGTGCATCTAGAATGATGTCCAAAAGACTGGCTGGGCTGTTAAAGCAAGCATACACTATATATAGAACACTATATTCCAATCATAACACCGATCAGCCTTTGGCATAGCTACAGTAATGTGGACAAAGACCTGCATGCAGTCGAAGCTCCGCGCCGCTACAAAGGCAGACGTAAAAAATATGTGAGAGGGAGATCTAGTCTAGGCCAGCTGAAATATATGATCTATATCAACAAAATTAAAATGTCTCGCTCCCCGATCATCTATTTTCGCAAGGATGCACGCCTCCCTCTCCTACCTGTTGGCACAGAGGGCTTCCTCTAGGTATTTGCGAAGTCACATCACATCATCACCACCACCATCATCAAAGGGGATTTCGGGTTGTGTGCCGTTTTCTTTTCGGAGACAAGGCAAGGCAAAATGATGCCGTAGACGTGCAGCAGGCATGCACGGGAGACGACGTACGTACGGGACGCAGCCGCCGCAACGAACGCAATGTTCGTAGCCGTGTGCGTAAAGAAGACTGCTGCGCACCAGAGGCACCTAGTAGACTTTGCAACATTAAGGGGGGCAGAAAATGAGCGCTCCGTGCAGACTGAATAGGGACAAGCTGAAGTTGGAAATGCATTGTTTTCAACGAGAGCTAGTTTAGGCACGTGTGCAACATGTCAACGGTTTTAAGTAGACTATTGTAGGCATACTATTACTACAGTCTAAAATAAAGGGATTAAAGATCATTAAAGAGAGTCTATCTGCACTTCTGCCTACTTCCGGTCAGGGACTTGTCCATGTGTTGTCCCCATTCTCTATAGAGCTGCGCAGTGACGTCACCGCCCCGGTTCCGGAAGTCTTTTCCCCATTCATTTTTCTCATAGACTTTTCGAAAATAATTTATATCAAGACGAATACGCCGCAGACAAAGCCAACTCGAGTGGTGACGAATCATGATGACACACACAAACTTTTGGGACAATAAAATAATTTCTAAGATGAAAAACGAAACAAAAAGTGTTGTATCATGCCGTTTTCTACTTCTTCCCAATTATATATTATATGACGATATTGTGTTTGTTGTCATGATTTGTCACGACCTGAGTTGGCTTTGGCCGCGGCGTAATCGTCTTGATATAAAAAGACTTCCGGAACCGGGGGGGTGACGTCACTGCGCAGCTCTATAGAAGTCTATGTAGAAGAGCAGCCATTGGACTGGCCCGCATGAAGTGAACGGAGTTGGCGACTGCACACCGTCTGCGTAGGCTATAGCCTGCCCTGCAGGGGGCTTCTGACAATAAGACAATTCTCTGGCAAAATCCCCAGTGTATAGGCACAGTGGTTCCCAAACGTTTTAGGAACCACAAAGAGAACAGTAGGCCTAGTGAAAGAGCCCCTGAGGCCTAACATAATGCAAGTGGAATCTTCACGCACACAATTCTACATTAATTCAATTCTATCGATCAGAGATCATCATCACAATGCCCTGATGAAAAATAATTTTGGATTTACCTTTTTTTGAATGGGTGTCATAATTCAAGTTATTGACAAGACTGACAGGATATATCAGGAAAAACAAACAAAGACAATAAAAACATGCATTTCATGTGGAAAGGGATTTCCAACCCTACCTTTGAGGTTACCTAAATGCAGGCCTGGTGTGTAACTTCAACAACTTTCATGTCAAGGATCACACAATAAATATAAGGTATATACTGTATACTGCGCACGCACGCACGCGCGCACACACACACACACTTAAAGAGAAATGAGTGGCCATATTTTGTTTTTTGAGACAGAGGAACTTTTTTTTTAAATTAAAGGACAGGATACAATACTTTGTGGCTGTTTTTTGTAATTATTTGTTCCCATTATACTAGATCTGAATAGATGGAGCGAACCAGCACTTCTACATTTGACCTCAATGACACAAGATTATTAATAACTCCTGCTCCTTAACAGGGCAGCTGTTGTTTCAGCAACTCATCCATTAAGGCGAGATCACTTTTCAAGTGTGTTTTGAATTGATCATGATGGCACACTATCAAGGAAATAAGAGCATTCATCAAAAAAATTGCAGACCCCTGATCTACCCTAATATTTTTGGTGTCCATGCCCAAGAATTCAAGTTGTAGAACACGTAAAAGGTGTATGGGCTAATCCATCAACCAGGAAGCTAGATCATTTCATATGCATGCATGACATGTTTATATGAATACTGTAACCTGACAACCCAAGTCTTGTTATTATGGCCGCTTTGGCGTGTACATTTTTTATAGCCCATCTCTAAGCTACTGTACATGCAAACAATGAGATTTTTTTCCTTGAACTAATGACCATTGCGCAAGCTAAACACCATGTTTAAACCATCGCATCCCAAGTGTTTATCCAGAATTCTTGTGCACATGGATGACATCATATGACCCCATTACTGCACAGGCTGCCCCTCTGGCACATATGACAGCATTGCTGCTTCCTCCCTTAGACACACCCAACAACTACACAGTTGGGTACATGCAAATGTTGTGGTAGACTGTAAAACTGGAGTAGGCTACATACATTTACTTGTGTATCTATGCTTAATACTTTCATTCCAGTATTAAGCATAGATACACAAGTAAATGTATGTAGCCTACTCCAGTTAATTAAGGCGGCCGAGGCGGCCGCCTGGGCCCCCAACAGCAGGGGCCCCGGGCCGGAGCAGTTGGCAACTCCCCATACAGTTGGCCGTCTAATTGGGCTGGGGCCCACTGAACAGTGAGCATCAGCCAGTGAGTTAATACATTTTGTATGTTTCAAATCAAAAATAAAAACAACACAATAAAATAGGCCCTAAAGAAATACAGTACATCCCCTCCCATTTGCGTTAAAGTGGAATATTCCATGATCCATGCCATGTGCGCGAGACGGTGAGACCACTATTCCAAAACATCCCCTGCGTCATCACGTTAATAACCTATCAGAGACTGAGAGACCATCTACCTAGCCGCCTAGTACTTCAGAAAGACGGAAGTGAGGTAACACGCAGCTTTTCACGCAGTGAGTTGTGAGTGTAACTAAAACTAACAAAAACAACAAAAATAGCAAAATGAAGCGCAACTATGCAAGTGGCGCTTCGAAAAGGAAGAAGAAAGAGGAGGCAAAAGCGAAGGCAGATGCACTACCGAAGCTGACTAGCTTTTTTAAAGTGACACCCGACGCGCCGCCGCCTCCGGAGAACTTGGACGAGGAGGAGGACGAGTCAGCGGCTGCTGCTGCTGTTAATCAAGCCGGTGGAGGAGGGGGAGAAGGTACGCGGGCCACGGAGGACGGCGACTCCGACTCCGAGTCACCGGCTGCTGTTGTTAAAGCCGGTGGAGGAGGGGGAGAAGGTACGCGGGCCACGGAGGACGGCGACTCCGACTCCGAGTCACCGGCTGCTGTTGTTAAAGCCGGTGGAGGAGGGGGAGAAGGTACGCGGGCCACGGAGGACGGCGATTCCGACTCCGAGTCACCGGCTGCTGTTGTTAATCGAGGAGGAGGAGGGGGAGAATTTACGCCAGCCACGGAGGACGGCGACTCCGAGTCACCGGCTGCTGTTGTTAATCGAGGAGGAGGAGGGGGAGAATTTACGCCAGCCACGGAGGACGGCAACTCCGAGTCACCGGCTGCTGCTGCTGTTAATCAAGGTGGAGGAGGAGGAGAGGCTACGCCTACGCTAGCCACGGAGGAGGAGGACGACGAGTCTCAATCACAGGCTGCCACTGACAAGCCAGACGTGGTGAGTACAGCAGGTGCAGGTGCAAGCGATTTTCTTGGAGATGACCCAGCATCTTGGCCAAAACCAGTCACTGACCGGCAAAGATGCGATATAGTTAGGAGAGGGCCCGTTCAGTACCAATTGGAATGTCCAAGAAATCCAGAGGGGCGGCGTTTTACAAACGCAAACTACTACTTGGTTATGAAGAACGGAGAAAGGATAAATAGGACGTGGCTAGTGTACAGCCAATTGAAAGACGCAGCAATGTGTTTTTGTTGCCTACTTTTTGGCAAGCTGGCCTCACAGCTGAGCTCCACCAACGGGTTTAGAGATTGGAAAAACATCCAAGCTCACCTGAAGCTTCACGAGAAGTCCCATGAGCACAAAAAAAATATGGATGCCTGGCACACACTGCATGCACGCCTTCAAACTGGCACAGCTATAGATCAGGGTGCACAGGATCGTATCAATGCTGAAGTCATCAGATGCAAAGAAGTTATGAAAAGATTGCTTGCTATCGTGTGCCATCTAGCTGAGCATAATCTGGCATTTAGGGGACACAGGGAGAAGTTGTATCAACATGGGAATGGCAATTTTCTGGGTCAAGTACAATTAATGGCCAAATTTGACCCTATTATGAAGGAGCATCTGTTGAAAATTAAAGAAAAACAAATTTCCGATACCTACCTGAGCAAACACATACAAAATGAATTAATATGCCTTGTCGGCCAGTGCACCACTGATGCAATAGTAGAGCGTGTGAAGCAAGCCAAATACTATGCAGTCATCATGGATTGCACTCCAGATGTAAGCCACAATGAGCAGCTGTCAGTACTGCTGCGAATTGTCAACTGTGAGCTCTCAAAAGGGGTTTCCATCCATGAGCACTTCATGGGATTTCTTCTGGCAGATGACACCACTGGCCAAGGTCTTCTGCAGCTGTTTCTTGGACACCTGGAGAGATTGGGGTTGGACCTTTCCGACTGCCGTGGCCAATCTTATGATAATGGCAGTAACATGCAAGGGAAAACACAGGGTGTCCAAGCGAGGCTGCTGGAACTCAACCCCAAAGCACTGAGTGTGCCATGTGGCAGCCATACCCTGAATCTGGTGGTGGGGGATGCAGCAAAGTCCTCAAACATTTCTTTGGGGTATTTTGGCACTTTACAAAGGCTATATACTTTGTTTAGTAGCTCTGTTCAGCGTTGGAAAATTCTTCAGGAGCATGTGAAGGATTTGACAGTCAAGGCCTTGTCCACTACTAGATGGGAGTGCCGTGTGGATGCTGTCAAGGCTGTACGCTACCAACTTCCAGAGATTGCTGATGCATTGGCAGCTGTGAAACAGCATGCAATACTGAAGAAGGATCAAGAATGCGTCTCCTCTGCTGACAGCCTGAGGGAGAACATCACGAAGTGGTCATTCATGGTGAGTACCTTTGTTTGGTATGATGTCTTATACCACATAAACCGTGTGAGTAAAATTCTTCAGAGCCCCAGTGTGTCAATTGAGACACTAAGGAGAGAGGTCATGGCAGTGTCAGACTATCTAGAAGACTTTAGGGAAAATGGCTTCAAATCTGCACAAACAGGTGCCAGGGAAATGGCAGAGAAGATGGAAGTGGAGATGGGCTGGCCTGTGGTGCGACAAAAGAAAAGAAAGAGGCAGTTCGATTATGAAGGGAGAGAGGAAGATTTGTCTACTCCAGAGGAGCTCTTTAAAAGAGAGTTTTTTCTCCATCTGGTTGACACAGCCAGTGCCGCTTTAAGAGAACGATTCTCTAGCATGCAGGCCTTCTATGACCTTTATGGGTTTCTTTACTCATCTGAGTTGTTGAAAAGCACAATTCAGAGAGGGAAGCTTGATGAGTGCTGCAGAAAAATGGAGGAAGCAATAGCAGATGTGGATGCAGAGGACCTGAAGATGGAGCTCAAAGGAGCTGTCCGGTCCTTCCCCCCACTTGTCTCAACACCACTACAAATGCTAGAGTACATCTATAAAGAGAATGTGTTAGACATGTATCCAAATACAAGCATTGCCCTAAGACACCTCCTTACTCTGCCTGTCACTGTCGCCTCAGGTGAGAGAAGCTTTTCAACACTAAAACGGCTGAAGACATACATGAGGTCTACAATGTCCCAAGAGAGGTTATCCGCCCTTGCAACGATTTCAATCGAGCATGAGGTCCAAGCGTCACTTGATATGGATGCAGTGATTAGTAGGTTTTCTGAGGCCAAAGTTCGTAAGTTCAAATTTGTTTAATTAATAAGACAAGATATGCATGGGCATTCCAGACAGAGAGAGAGACAGAAGAAGACAGAGAGAGAAGCAAAAAAAGACAGAAAGAGAAGCAGAAAAAGGGATTTACAAAGAGGGGCAGAAGGAGAGAATGAGAGAGGACTCCTCTCTCATGATCTCCTTCTGCCCCTCTTTGTAAATTCTCCTCTTAGAGGAGGACATCACACAGACAGAGAGAAGCAGGAGAAGACGTTCACAAACAGGGCAGAAGAAGAGAGGAGGGCAGCACACAGACAGGGACAAGAATCAGGTAATGATTTGTAGTGCCTTTTAATATGATGCATGCTGGACAACTAATATTTGATAATTATAGTCAAAAACAATTGTACTGTGTCCATTATTACAAAAAAAGTGTTAACTGTTTGTGTTTTGTATTTGTTTTCTCTGTTCTAGATATCTACGAAGGAGAGAGGAGGACATCACACAGTCAGAGAGAGGCAGGAGAAGTTCACAAACAGGGGCAGAACAAGAGAGCAGGGCAGAACATACACACAGACAGGGACAAGAATCAGGTAATGATTTGTAGTGCCTTTTAATATGAAGCATGCTGGACAATGATATTTGATAATTATATTCAGAAACAATTGTACTGTGTCCATTATTACAAAAAAAGTGTTAACTGTTTGTGTTTTGTATTTGTTTTCTCTGTTCTAGATATCTACAAAGGAGAGAGGAGGACATCACACAGTCAGAGAGAGGCAGGAGAAGTTCACAAACAGGGGCAGAACAAGAGAGCAGAACATACACACAGACAGGGACAAGAATCAGGTAATGATTTGTAGTGCCTTTTAATATGAAGCATGCTGGACAATGATATTTGATAATTATATTCAGAAACAATTGTACTGTGTCCATTATTACAAAAAAGTGTTTACTGTTTGTGTTTTGTATTTGTTTTCTCTGTTCTAGATATCTACAAAGGAGAGAAGGAGAGAGGAGGACATCACACAGTCAGAGAGAGGCAGGAGAAGTTCACAAACAGGGGCAGAACATACACACAGACAGGGACAAGAATCAGGTAATGATTTGTAGTGCCTTTTAATATGACGCATGCTGGACAACTAATATTTGATAATTATAGTCAAAAACAATTGTACTGTGTCCATTATTACAAAAAAAGTGTTAACTGTTTGTGTTTTGTATTTGTTTTCTCTGTTCTAGATATCTACGAAGGAGAGAAGGAGAGAGGAGGACATCACACAGTCAGAGAGAGGCAGGAGAAGTTCACAAACAGGGGCAGAACAAGAGAGCAGAACATACACACAGACAGGGACAAGAATCAGGTAATGATTTGTAGTGCCTTTTAATATGAAGCATGCTGGACAATGATATTTGATAATTATATTCAGAAACAATTGTACTGTGTCCATTATTACAAAAAAGTGTTTACTGTTTGTGTTTTGTATTTGTTTTCTCTGTTCTAGATATCTACAAAGGAGAGAAGGAGAGAGGAGGACATCACACAGTCAGAGAGAGGCAGGAGAAGTTCACAAACAGGGGCAGAACATACACACAGACAGGGACAAGAATCAGGTAATGATTTGTAGTGCCTTTTAATATGACGCATGCTGGACAACTAATATTTGATAATTATAGTCAAAAACAATTGTACTGTGTCCATTATTACAAAAAAAGTGTTAACTGTTTGTGTTTTGTATTTGTTTTCTCTGTTCTAGATATCTACGAAGGAGAGAAGGAGAGAGGAGGACATCACACAGTCAGAGAGAGGCAGGAGAAGTTCACAAACAGGGGCAGAACAAGAGAGCAGGGCAGAACATACACACAGACAGGGACAAGAATCAGGTAATGATTTGTAGTGCCTTTTAATATGAAGCATGCTGGACAATGATATTTGATAATTATATTCAGAAACAATTGTACTGTGTCCATTATTACAAAAAAAGTGTTAACTGTTTGTGTTTTGTATTTGTTTTCTCTGTTCTAGATATCTACAAAGGAGAGAGGAGGACATCAGACAGTCAGAGAGATGCAGGAGAAGTTCACAAACGGGCAGAACAAGAGAGCAGAACATACACACAGACAGGGACAAGAATCAGGTAATGATTTGTAGTGCCTTTTAATATGAAGCATGCTGGACAATGATATTTGATAATTATATTCAGAAACAATTGTACTGTGTCCATTATTACAAAAAAGTGTTTACTGTTTGTGTTTTGTATTTGTTTTCTCTGTTCTAGATATCTACAAAGGAGAGAAGGAGAGAGGAGGACATCACACAGTCAGAGAGAGGCAGGAGAAGTTCACAAACAGGGGCAGAACATACACACAGACAGGGACAAGAATCAGGTAATGATTTGTAGTGCCTTTTAATATGAAGCATGCTGGATAATAAATATTTGATAATTATATTAAGAAACAATTGGACTGTGTGCATACTGTTGTGTTTTGTATTTGTTTTCTCTGTTCTAGATATCTACAAGGGAGAGAGGAGGACATCACACAGCCAGAGAGAGGCAGGAGAAGTTGTTGTAGATATCTACAGATGGTACCCATCCCTGATGCATGAAAGCCGGTGCCACACACATACACAGGCACACACATATCTACTCCTCACTCAGACCTCTCTGACATAGGCCTTCTCTATCTCTCTAACTATTCTTAAAAAAAAATAAATACTTTTTGGAATACAATGGTGTGTTACATGATACTTATTTCTTGCCTTTTAAAAGATTCTAGTTAAAACTTTTAGGGCCCCCATAGCTAAGTCCGCCTGGGGCCCCCAAATTGCTAAATCCGCCACTGTTAATACTTTCATTCCAGTAACATTTACAGAAGCAAATCATTGATAAATTGACTTCAATAGATTTGAGCTTGTACTGTATATCTCTTATTTTCACTAAATTAATAATTAAGTACAGCAATAAAATGTACCTTGTTATTTAACTTGTAGTGAAGTCATATTTGATCAGAGTATCTACAGTATTCTTTCAAGTGACGTCAGTATGTACGTGTTACACTCATGAGGATGAATCACTCACGACCGTCCTCTCCCTGAATTACATAATTTAGTACAAGTACATTGGTTTAAGGGCCCTATGGCCTGGAGCCCGCTCTGAACTAAAGGTCTACAGTATGTGGAAACCATTATAACAAGGCGAGAGCTTTTCTAAATATTGCTTTAAAGTGGCATTGATGTAGGTTATTTATATTCCCACAATATTGCTGCTGATAGAGGATATACTACTGTACGAATGTATAAAGTGAATGGCAAATTGAGTGGCAGTCATTTTAATGCTGTATGGCCAGAAAAGTATTTTTTTTTTTTGCTACTCAGGATTTTGCATAAATATCATAATGCCATGCACATTACAATATATAGCAGGCAGATCCATCATAGCCTACAACACAAATTACATTTTAAATCTGTATTTGAAATGAAACCATCTGTATAAGTTACTAACAGCAGCAGTCCTCCATTCTGTTTTTGAAAACCTTACAGTAGCCTCCACTTAAACGCACAAGGTGGTGAAAAGCAGCTGTGGAACAGTTAATGGAATATATAATAAAAACAGAAAAAAAAATCTCATAGGTTGTGTTTAATTTATGTTTGACAACAACCTGTATTGATTTTATTTGTTTCACTGTACTGATTATACAGTATTTCTGCCAATAAACATAGTTTGCAGAGGTCACCCCCTGGTGGACAAAAGAATAAGTGGTCACATGTACTGTATCTGTCTCCCCATGTATGGATACTAATTTACAAATTTTAGTGGTAGTTCAACAAGTCTCGACTAGAAAGATGTAGTCTTCCACTACTCCAGTATAGTTTGCTATTGTAAAGTAATCCATTGCCTAGCCTTGACACCCAGGCTTTAATTTTCGTCCGCATTGGACGAAAAGGGAAAGCCTGGAATTAATAGTTAGCCATGGCCTGTCTGAGCCGGTCCCTGCCCCTCTAGGCAAAAATGCTTTCAGCCTAGGCCAGGCTATCCATTGCCAAGCTATTGTGGGTTTTAGAGCTAAGTCCCTCCTGTTCAACATAATTACAGGCAACGTGACAAAAAGAAGAAATCTCTTATGACATAGAAGTCTCGGGAACAGAGACTTCTAAGTCAGAAGTCTCGGAACAGAGAAAGACATCTCAGTCTCTACAGAATCCAAATGATTGAAATCAGCAAATGGTAACTGAGGACTTGACATCGTGTGTACAGCTACAACAGGGACGCCCACACTTTGACTACTCAAAATAAGCCAAATTAAATATTACGATTGCTGAAAACAGTTTACATGACAAATGTACTGGGATGTTAAAATAGAGGGAGAGCAAACGTGGAATAGGTAGGGTTTTTTTTTTCTTATCTGTAATGCTACTTGAGATTTTTGCACAAAACACTCCTGAATACAAAATATAGCATTGTGCGTCTGAGCTGTGGGGCCCTTCAGGTCAATCAATCAATCGCCAGTCACCTTAATTCAAGTGGCAGTTGACAAAAATAGACTTTTTGTATACCTTTTTAGGGGCATGTCATCATTATCATGTAAGCTCCCTGCACAGCCCTTGTGATTTGCGAAGTACCTTTTGATGGGTCGTGCTACAGCATCTGCTGTAGCAAGCCATTCACCAAGGGATCAGTGGGGAGACATAGAGGAGTCATTCCCTTGGAAGGTCCAGTCAGGAAACCAGTCTTTTAACGTTGGGAAACAAAATGAAGGAGTCAGCATACAGCGTTGGGGAGTTGTGGTGCTTAGAAGTTAGAAATGTGACGCTACAGAAAAAAAAAAAACACCCACTCAATTATTGTATATGAACCAGACTATAATTGGAAAATGGTGTCCAGATTGGGGAAACAAACC
Organism: Benthosema pterotum; assembly: GCA_039105355.1. Lineage (NCBI taxonomy): Eukaryota > Metazoa > Chordata > Actinopteri > Myctophiformes > Myctophidae > Benthosema > Benthosema pterotum. The sequence continues at coordinate 29,919,210 of CM076982.1, read as the reverse complement.
AAAAAATATAATTTAAAAAACTATTCAAAGTGTTTGATATCACAGATGGTTGGGTCTTTCATGAACTGCGGATGTTTGTGGGTCACCGGCATGAATCCTGTGTAGTGGAAAAACAAGAATGAAAACGTCAAGCTAAAACCCCTTGAAAAGCAAACAAAAACATGCTTTAAAAAGGTACGTCACACAATGTCGCATTAGGCCATTTTCCCGAATGCAAGCCCATTAGTGTTTTAGAACTAGAACATTATGTAGAGTAGACTTACCCATTGTTCTGGCCCTTTTAATAGCATTAGTGACATCCCGTTGTTTTTTTGCACATAGGCCTGCAAAATCAAATTATAAAATGCTTATCCTTTGTTCCATCTTATGTTTATAGCAATATGTTGTCTAAAAGGTCTGTTTTCTTGAGACTATAGCAATGAATTACAGTACATTGAGCACATTGTATATAATTTAAATATATCTTCACCTGTTATGTGTCGGCCATAAATTCTACCGGTATGAGGAGATATGAACTGGGACAAAAGCTGTGAGAAAAAAAAAGAGCACAGCACTGTCACTTAATCGAATCAATGTAACTTCAACATAAAGCAAGATATTGTAAGAATCTCTTGAAATAGCATCATTTGAAACTTCCAGAAAATAAGGATGTAAGCTTGAAACAGCAAAATATAAATGACGTAATAATTCATTGTAGTCAAAGCATTACATCAGGCTGCAAGATTGGCACCTTAAGATGCCAAACGACTTAATCTGGGCCATAGCTTAACCGAGAAGCAGTGTTTTTCCTTTCTTATATCAATTAGATATTTGAAATAAATACAGATGAGTGATGAAATAATTGCCATGATTAAACTAAGGGGATGACAATAGTGTTCAGTTTCAGTCAATAGTGACTATGGAAAGATGTAGTACCGGCTTATTAGATTAAATTTGAGAGCGTTCCAGTTCCAATTGTGTCCGCTCATTACTTGCTGTTTTTATTTCCAACAGAAAATTCTTTTCAGTTCATTAAAGAGAGAGAGCCATGATACTGAACAAATACTCATTGGCAACAAGTGCCATCATAGCTATTTAATCAATATCATTGCCCTTGATTGAGATCTAGATTCAGACAAGCCAATAGTTGGCTGTTGTGTCCAAATCACGTTGTAATGATCGAGCATCAAGTATCCATCACATGAGCACAATATTGTGAATGTTAAACCTTTGTGAAAAAGGGATGATCTCTAGGGACACTGGCATAGTTCTTGCTCTCATCAAATAAGACAAACAAATATACATGTTTTAATACTAACCTGGATATTCTTATAATCTACTGTGATATTATGAAGAACACAGACTTTGGGTGGTTGCTTGAATGGATTGTCCATCTTTACAGGCTGATGAGTGAAGCACAGTTAGAAATCATAAAGAAATTTATAATCTACAAGTGATCTACAAGCTCCACAGCAAGAATCGTACTTTTCGATTTCGAGTTTCAAAAAGTGAGGAAGGCTCTGGCCAAACCCGTGGAAACGGTCGGGCACAAACTAATTTGTAGTATTAAATTTGTTAAAGCAAAATGATTTTTTTTACGGCATCACAGTGCCAATAGCAATCTCGATGCAAACATTTAAAATGTGTCTATATTTATCTAAAATTTGGGAAATTGTAAAAATAAACATAGGCCGTGGACAGAGGGTTCTTCTGCATGATCAGGCCGACCGTTCTTAAGATCGGGGCCGAGCCTTCCTGTTACACTGCAAAAAATTCTGAACTAAGCAAGTCTTGTAATCTTAGATCTAGAATTAAATATTATTTTTCTTATTTTAATAAGGATATACTAACTATATATATATATATATATATATATATATATATATATATATATATATATATATATATATATATATATAGTGTAACATTGAAAGCCACAGTAGTCGGGGTGGGTACATTTTACTACTAATGTCCCAGCAACCACAGACTGAAGACAATAAACACATTAAAAAGAGTGTTGTGAGAATCGCAATTCTTGTGGAGGAAAACCAAGATTCACATTTGAGCAAGAATCGTGCACCGCCAAGAAGCACATAGTGTTTGTTTATATATAGTGTTCATACCAGGTCATCGTTGTGTTGCGTCACACTTGGCGCGGTGGACAGACTCTTTACATCTGGAACAGACAAAAGTCAACTTGTGAATACAGTAACACAGAGTGGACAACTAAACATTGTGTGCAACGTTGTCACACCAATGACACTCATTAGCCCACAGCCACCCATTAGAAACTAGAAAAGTGCCCTTCTGGGCACAGGTCTCCACCAGGCCAGGACAGGTTGTGGCCTCCGCTATAATAGGCCAATGTAAAAAAGTTACCATTTATTATTTTCATTTATTATTATGACTTTAGGATTTGGATGATTTCAGGCATTTTGTCCAAAAATGTGTTTTGCAAATGTTCACCTGTTGGTGGCGCTATAACAAGCCATTGTGAAAAGAGTGGAATATTTTTCTCAGCCTAGTATTATAGTGTGTTGAAGATTTTATGTAAATTGCCTGCTGTATTCATCATCTTTACAAAATCAGCCTCCTGGTGGCGCTATACCATGCCGTTGTGGAAAATTTGGGGCAGAGGTTCATGCTTGCCATTCAGGGAGTGTGTGTGCAAATTGTGATGTTGATCTGGTTCACAGTTTGGGAGATTAGCTGGTAACATATGGGGACACATTTATTTTTTTTTTTCAAAAAGATGCCACGAATCTGCCTCCTGGTGGCGCTATAACATGCCGTTGTGGAAAATTTGGGGCAGAGGTTCATGGGTGGCATCCAGGGAGTGTGTGTGCAAATTGTGGCATCGATCGGGTTAACGGTTTGTGAAATTAGCTGGTAACAGACAGACACACGCACAGATTTTTGCAAAAAGATGGCAAAAATTGGCCTCCTGATGGCGCTGTAACACGCCGTTGTGGAAACTTTAGGGCAGAGGTTCATGGTTGGCATCCAGGGAGTGTGTGTGCAAATTGTGATGTCGATCGGGTTAATGGTTTGGGAGATTAGCTGGTAACAGACAGACACATGCACAGATTTTTGCAAAAACAATGGCAAAAATCGCCCTCCTGGTGGCGCTATAACAGGCCATTGTGGAAAATTTGAGGCAGAGGTTCATGGTTGGCATCCAGGGAGTGTGTGTGCAAATTGTGGCATCGATCGGGTTAACGGTTTGGGAGATTAGCTGGTAACAGACAGACATACACACAGATTTTTGCAAAAGGATGCACCAATCGGCCTCCTGGTGGCGCTATAACATGCCGTGGGTCAAAAAGTTGGGGCAGAGGTTCATGGTTGGCATCCAGGGAGTGTGTGTGCAAATTGTGCCATCGATCGGGTTAACGGTTTGGGAGATTAGCTCGTAACAGACAGACATACACACAGATTTTTGCTAAAACATTGCACAAATCGGCCTCCTGTTGGCGCTCTAAAATGCCTCTGTGGAAAATTTGAGCGAGAGGTTCATGGTTGGCATCCAGGGAGTGTGTCTGCAAATTGTGGCATCGATCGGGTTAACGGTTTGGGAGATTAGGTGGTAACAGACAGACATACACACAGATTTTTGCAAAAACATTGCACAAATCGGCCTCCTGTTGGCGCTATAAAATTCTGCTATGGAAAATTTGAACGAGAGGTTCATGGTTGGCATCCAGGGAGTGTGTCTGCAAATTGTGGCATCGATCGGGTTAACGGTTTGGGAGATTAGGTGGTAACAGACAGACATACACACAGATTTTTGCAAAAACATTGCACAAATCGGCCTCCTGTTGGCGCTATAAAATTCCGCTATGGAAAATTTGAATGAGAGGTTCATGGTTGGCATCCAGGGAGTGTGTCTGCAAATTGTGGCATCGATCGGGTTAACGGTTTGGGAGATTAGGTGGTAACAGACAGACATACGCACAGATTTTTGCAAAAACATTGCACAAATCAGCCGCCTGGTGGCGCTATAAAATGCCGCTGTGGAAAATTTGAGCGAGAGGTTCATGGTTGGCATCCAGGGAGTGTGTCTGCAAATTGTGGCATCGATCGGGTTAACGGTTTGGGAGATTATGTGGTAACAGACAGACAAACACACATATTTTTGTCAAAAAATGACCAAAATAGGCCGCCTGGTGGCGCTATAACATGGCGTTGGGGAAACTTAGGGGCAGAGATTCATCGTTGGCACCCAGGGAGTATGTGTGCAAATTTTGGCATCGATCGGGTTAACGGCGCCGGAGATTACCTGGTAACAGACGGACACGGGGACACACACACACACACACACACGGACGGAGTGCAAAACATATTCCCCACCATGCCTCCGGCCTGGTGGAGACAAAGATAGCTGCCAAGGAAGGAAGGACATGTTCGCAGCTCTGGCAGTGATTTTCATTTCTTTGACCCACAGGTGTACGTGAATTAGGCCACGGACCACCCATTTAATGCCATTTCTATCTCTATGGTCTGAAATCATGTAACAAAATGTACACCACAGTGCATATGTGTCCATCTCTAAATATTCTGATTGATTGAAAAGGATGGATTCTTTTGTGAACAGCAGCTCCATTTGTTAGCTCATTTGATTATTCTACGCTTCACCTTTACACCAGTGGTCTGGGGACCATCAGTGGTCCCTGCTCCCAGGTGGTCCCCAGCTAAATCATGGACAGTTGGTAACCAAATGGACCCTTATAGATCTGTAACTCTTGAGAGCGCAAAATGAAACCAAATGGACCTTCATTTTACACTCTCAAGATTGAAGTTATATTTAAACACCTGAATTACTTAATTTTCAAGAATGTACGCAATTACAAAATGTAGAAGAATTGTTATTTTGACCAAAGTTTTGTCAGTTCTCTCTCCTAAATTGTTGACACAAACTTGAAAATCCTTAGTTTTGGGTCCAGACACTCAACATCAAATGGTGGTCTGTGGCTAAAATGAAGAATAAATAGTGAGACCTGGTATGGAAAAGGTTGAAACTAAAGGTTGACACTAAGGTCTCGGAGGCAAGTCAGGTTCTACTTGCCCTCAGCTCATGGTCACTTGCCCCCCCCAAAATATATTGTACATTTTGCAGATGTAACTCTTGAGTGCAAAAATGAAACCAAATGGACCCTTGTGGGTCCATTTGGTTTCATTTTTACACTCTCAAGAGTTAAAATTCATTATCTTAATTAGCCCAGGTCTACACAACTAGAGAATGTAGAAGATTAGGTCATTTTGATGTGTATGTTAATTTGCCTGTTTTGTTTCCCAAATCCAGCCTGGAATTGTGGACAGCTAGAAAGCAGGGAAAGACACAGAGGCAGAGTGCAATGACTGCCTTGAAGACAAATTTATCTTGTGTTGTGTTATAGTGCACTAAGTTGCACACTTGCCCGATCGGGCAAACAGGTAGCAGTCTTCACTTGCCCGACCATTTTTTTTACTTGCCCCGGGCAAGCGGGGAAGTGTCAGTGTCAAGTCCTGCCCCTGCTTTACACCATGCCATATGAACTGCAGTGCTGCAGAATTTCTACGTATGGGTCTCCCTTTGGTTCCATGTGTACTCTCGGAGTTAAACTAACAGTGAATTTACAGTATACGTCGGGGGTCCCTCTAGAGATAGAGATCCAAATCAATGATCACAGCTAGAGCCGTAGAAATCGGGTATGTAACTATATATGTGTAATATGTTATCACACACAGCAATAGGAGTTATGTATTTGTATGTTTTGCGATGAAATTGTAATCTTACTTGAGATTCCGGGCGTAAAAACGCGTTTTAGTGTTCGTAATCCTCGGAGAAGAGACATGTTGAGGAAAATATGATCAAATATTGACGGACACAGGATGTTGGTACGAGTCCGACCACTAATTCATTCCGTGTCCATCACTCGGTCGGTGTTGCATTGTATCTTGTAGTTCCTACCAGCGCTATCTATCTAGTGTCAGAGAACGCGACACTGAGAGGCCAGAAACTGATATGAGAGCTCGAGTGCTGCCCATGCAGCTTTAAAGAGGGACAAGCTGGAGTTGGAAATACCTGCTGTAGACTACATTGTTTTCACTGAGGGCTATGCGGTAAGAGCTATTTTAGGCATGTGCGCAACAAAGTATTGCAAAGACTAAAGTTGCTGGTTATGTTGTGGTACTACAAAACGGCCTAAAATGATTTCTGCCTACTGCTGGTCCAGGAGTTGTCCCTATTTTGTCCCCAGTCTCAAAGACTACTTGCCAGCCCATAGAGGCCCATTGTGAACCTGGGCATCTACACCAAGGTTTAGTTGTATGTTAGACGTGTTGAGTATGGGTCCCCACTCCCCAGCACGTAGAAACTGCCGGATACTAATTTGTATAGGTTTAATTTTGTAGCAGGTGTAGGCCTAATATGTTTAACTGGGGTATTTTCATGATGCTAAATATATTACAAGCATTAGAATGTATGCCTCGATGCAGGTCTTCAAGTTCAACGTATAGGCCTAGGCTAGATTCCAAAGTGGGGTCCTTGAGGGACTTCCAGGCAGTCCCCAGCTAAATGTTAGTTTGGACCCTTATGGATCTGTGTATCCAAGTTAAATTAACACTGACTTTACAATACAAATTAACACTGACTTTACAAATACAAATGGAGAAATGCCTAATTAGCACAATTATTTCAGGTCAAACTTATGGTCCTTGGCGTATGTTTTCAAATGGGGGTCCACAGGCTAATGAGTATCTCGTTGGTGCCCCACAGTTAATTCAATTGTTTAATAATTAATGTTGAATAAGAATTAAGTTGGCAAAACTATAATTATATGGGCTATAAACATTTGAATGTGATATAATTTATTTACATTGATCCTATAGGATCAATGTAAGTAAGTTACATAACACTTCCACAAAATGTTCCTCACACATTTTGTTGTTTTCCCTATAGGCTATAAGTTGTATAATAGGTGAATAGGTAAAATTCACATGTGTGAATGAGGGGTGCCATTCGTGCGATTCTGGTCAATCACTTCAGACAGAAATATCTTTAAATGGGGTTCCATAGCCATCAAGCTGAAGGCCCTTGAAACTAGATGAGCTCTCGGTAGAGTGCATACTTTCACGTTGCACACAAGTAGGCGACAGCCTAAATGAGCAGAGCGGGCAAATCAGAAATGAACAGAAACAAACTCCTTATTTATTTATTCCTTATTTAATATGCTCAATTTCTCAATATTAATTATTAAGGTTTCATAATGTCGCCGAATTTCTCAATTGAAAGACATTTTATGTTAAAGTCCTCATCTGAGATTTATTATTATTCTCAATCACCATTACGTCATGGTCCTCTATGCCTCCCTCCTCTCCTTTGGCCGTTCCAGCTCTCCTCAAGCTTCCTGCCCAGCTCCTCTCCCGCTCCCATGAGTGATGAGTGATGACGTAACTGAGGTCCGAATTACATCAAACCAAACCGGACAATCAAAGTGCCCTAAGGGACAACCACCACCAACCGCGCAGCACCGCGGCGCTCACCACCACGCACCGATCATGTAGGTAATAATAATTAAAATGTTTGAGGATGACTGCTATACAGATCTTATTTTAATAGTTAAATTTGAATAAAGTCAAGTCTAGTGTGTTTGTTCAGGTTCAGTTTGTGACAATTGCTTCTGTGCTTTAAAAATATTCAAGGATGCTCTGTGGGATAAATTAGTGTCAATGTAGGGGTCCTTGACATGAAAAGGTTTGGGGAACCACTGAAATATGTAATCAACACAACCTCTGTGGTTTCCTAGCACGAAAAAAGCGGACACTGACTGTATCTACACTTATGTATACTTATCTCCAGAAAATAATATTCCAGAAGATTAACCAGCAGGGGTAGATGGTCAGGGTCACCAGAGGGTAGACCAGAGAGCCATACAGGGAGTTGTCCAGGATGCCCTGCGAGATGGTGGACAGGAGGAGCCTCCTCGGGCCATCCGGGATCCCTCCGGGCATCTCCTGCAGCTCATGGGTCAAGAGCACGCCACAGACCAGCACACCAGCGGGGCTGAGGGCAATCGCGGCAAGGGCTGATGGAAACCTTGGTGCACGAGGTGTGACAAAGGCCGCCAGGGGCACGAGCATGAGCGCTAGGGCGAAGCCCAGGGAGAAATTGACAAAGGCCACACAGCCCAGCAGCAGGGTCAGGTACATGACAGCCACCAGCTTCAGGATCCTCCAGCCCCGGTCCGAGGCCGTACACCGTTTGCCACCCTGTATGTACGGAATAGCAAGGCCGACTGCGTAGATGACGACGGCTGTCAGGACGATAACCTCAGTCTCGGAGATAGGGAGGGCCGCCACCGCTAGAGAATGGATGGGCAGCGTGTATAGAGCCACACCCATCAGGTGGCTGAGCACAATCGTAGTCAACAGGGACAACGCTATCCCCTGAGGGCTGTTTTCCGCCCTCGCCGGCGGGGATACGAGCTGAACCCACAGGTCTAAGAGACGAAGCAGCAGCACAGCAGCAAGCAGGCCGAAGGCCGGCATGTAGTATGCGATGGAGACGAAACGGGAGAGCGATGGAACAAGGTAGAATGAGGTGCCCTGGTGCAGACGAGCCGAGAGATTGTTGAGCTTCCGGCACATCCCTTCCACAAGCCTGCCGACTTTGGTGGCGTCGGCGTTGTGGTGGCGTCGAGGATCGTTGACCCCCTTGATGGAGGCGGCGTCTATGCCGTAGCGCAGGAACAGCCCGTGATTACCCCAGGGCCGTCCGCTGGCCTGCTTCACCACCATCAACAGCATGGTCCGAAGGGCCTGGCCATAACCCGACCCGTCTTTCCTTTGACGCTCTCCCTGGATGCTACAGGGAAGCGCCATCTTCTGGCAAAAGGCGTCGAAAAGGACGACCAGATCCAGGTTAGGCAGCTGCCCGTTGAGGCCTTCCAAGACCAGGTCCAAGCCGGTGACGGCCTCCGTGCCAAGCTCTAGGGAAAGCGCCGCCTCGATGGAGCCACCGCGACCCACGATCGGAGAGCGGTGGTCCGTGCCCGTAGTGGCAGTGCTGGTGTGGTGGTAGCCCTCCAGCCAGGCCTGCATGCCGATCAGATTGTGGTCGTTCACCAGGAAGATGATGTCCTTGGCCCAGTAGATCTGACGCCGAAGGTACTCCGCCAGCCCGAGCATCAGGCCCACGGCTTGGCTGTTGGCGTTCCCTGGGCTGGAGGGGACGCTCAGCACCAGGGCTTCGGCACGATGAGCCCTGGGAGCCCGCAGGATCCCGTACACGTTAGTGCCATTCACGATAACTCTCTTGTTTTCGTCGGGGAAGGGGAGTGTGCGGTTGAAGGTCTGTGTGAAAGCCTCCAGCCCTCGAGACTCCATGGTTTTCACCAGCCAATCCACCGGCATCTCGCCGTCTGCATCCCTACGGTTGGCGGCAAACTCCCTGCCAGTGGCCATAGTCATCTCCCCGGCTGTGAAACCCTCTTGAACCATGGTGTGAAGCAAGGCGGTCTCAGACATCTTCGCATGTGGGATAAACGGCTCAAAGGCTAGGCCCATGAAACACGCCACGCCAGCCACGTAACATATGACAGAGATCCAGGCGTTCCAGCGGACGAGCACACTTATCAAAGCACGCCTTCTATCTGCGTCTACCAGTAGTCTTGGCATCGCACAGCCCGAATATGAGCTGATTTTTCAACCTATCTTTCTGACATTGTAAAGGGCAGATACGGAAAAAAACACAAAAACGATGATGTGGCGTAATGATGACATGGGACAATCACAACCAGGGAATTGTTCCTGATACTCCACACTAAATACATTTCTGTTGTTCTTAGACAACTAGTAAGCTGATATGGATGATGTGGTAATAGGCCTAATGATGACATAATCAAGAGAGGGCTGAGAACTAGAAGGAACAGATTGGGGTACAGATTTTTTGTGGACTTCGGCCAACTGAGTATAAGATTTAGGTATGCATAACTGTTACATCCCGGCCTAGGGGTTACCAGGTGTAACACAAATAATGGAATCCCTCCTACCCAGCCTCCAAATGGACCTCAGCCAACACCAGTTTAATATCTAAAATCCACTGTTTTATTTAAAGAAGTTACCTCAGGGTGCACATATTAACAAATCCTAGTCTTCCCTGTAGCAAATTCAAAACACATTTATCTTACCTAACATCCAAAGGAAGACAGAATCGAAATCAACAAAAGGTCCCCCACCCCTACCTTACCCAGACTGGTACAAGATGGTACTATGGATATGGATAACAATGGATACTCTAAAAACACTAAAACACACAACTCTGGAGTGGTTGGAGGCTGGCTTTCCCTATATATATATATATATATATATATATATATATATATATATATATATATATATATATATATATATATATATATATATATATATATATATATATATATATATATATATATATATATATATATATATACGTTGTATATATATATATATATATATATATACGTTGTGTATATATATATATATATATATATATATATATATATATATATATATATATATATATATATATATATATATATATATATATATATATATACACACACACAGAAAGGTAAAACAAACTTTTGGTGTGGAATTCTCCTTTAAGTAATTAAAAAAATAAGGCTTCCCTCTTAATTCCAGTCTTAGAATCTGACAATTTATCACTCCATTTCCACCAGACCCACCTGACCCAGTGAAATTGTACTGCATCAGTTATTATGTACCCCCACTGTTTTTTTCTCTGACAAAGAGTGACCATCTCTGGAGCAAACTCTCATCTTGTTAAATGCTATTCAAAAGGAGAGTTCAGTATCATGTGCTAGTAGATATCCAACACACAAACACAGTGGAGACACGCACGCACACAATCAATCAACGCCACCTACTGGGCGTTTTGGGTTCTGTACTCATTACTGTAGGCCTACGGTTGATATTTAAGGTGGCAAAACTGGCAATTATTACTACTAGTTTCAGCTGGCGTGCCAGCACAGTAGCTGCCTATAACTTGTTAGAGAGCTGCAAACATACAGTATATCCAGCCTTGCCATGGTCAAATATAATCTGTAAGTAATTGTTTTTTAGACCTACTGTGTTTGTTTTCAAACATTCTACAGTTTTTTGTCATCTAGTAGAAGGTCCAGAAACGAGTCAGAGTGCTGTTCATGCAGTTTGATTAGGAGTGGAGTTGGGAGTGGATTGGATGATTGGAGTGGATGTTGTGTGCAACATGTCAATTGTTTTAAAGTATTGTGCTGTAACAACTAGTCTCTAACAACTAAAATGATTTTTTTGCCTACTTCTGTACACAAGCCAACTCTGGAGACCATAGATATGGAGACACCCTGCAGAGGGTGTATCCAGACATCCAGACACAAACAATGTTTTGAAAATGCTTTGTGCCCCCCCCCCCCCCCCCCCCCCCCCCCCCCCCCCCCCCCCCCTCTCTCTCTCTCTCTTTCAGACTAAAACATTCATGAAGGGATGTGACTGAACGATCAGGATTTATATACAATATCTATGAGCCCGTCTGGGAGAACACAAACACAGCAGGATGGAAAAGCGTGCATATGGTGAGATGGAATTTATATATATATATATATATATATATATATATATATATATATATATATATATATATATATATATATATATATATATATATATATATATATAGCATGAACACTGCCACAAAATATTTTGTCGCCTCAGCCCCCATCTTATTAAGCTCCTCACCTCACCTCCCCAGCATGCTACTGCATATAATGGACGGCCAAACATCTTCAATAACTAATGACTGTCATTACAGTTTATTGAGTTTTTCAAATCTCCTCATTTAACTGTGTGAATGAGATTCAGATGAAGGCCCGTTTGATGGACCGGACCTTGCACCAGTGAGGAAGAAGATGGCGCCCATCAGCCAGGAAGTGAAATATGGTGGTTTGTGCTTATTAATTTCTTTCTTTCATTTGTCCTTGACAATCCTTCAGTGATGTAATTCAGTACCTTTGCTCAGGTACTGTAATTACCGTAGGCCTATGTACAATATTTTTGGGATGTGCATATGAGTGAATATTTCTCATTTACCTCTACTCCACTACATCTCGGAAACAAAAGCTTTACTCCACTACAATAATTTGAACACGTTAGTGACTGATTATTTTGTAGATTTCTAGTATGATTGGATACATCCACTTCAACCCTATGTACATTTCGTCCATTCGAAAATGATCTACAAGCTTAAAATGCGTAATGATGGGTGCAAGTAGATTGACTTATTAGTTATTATTAGATTATTAGTAAAATGGGACATTTTGCTGTCAAATGCGGTAAAAGTGATACCTTTACTTACCGTCAGTAAAACACTGCAGTACTTTTTTTCCCGCAACAGTCATCGTTAATATTTTACATTTTATTTGCAGGTATGTTTGTTTTTTTATTAATCCAATTGTTTTGCCATCCTAGAGCAAGGGCAGGATCCTCTGAGAATATCGCCACCTGTTGAGGACTCACTGTCTTCACCTGGCACGCATTCCAATGTTGGAAACTACATGGCCTCTACCAAGTCCAACAATGACGATGAAGATGTGCGACAGAGGGGGGAGGAACAAATGGAAATGAAACGTGTAGATGAACAGGCAATGGTGAACAGTAATTAACTATAGTGTCATCAATATATGGTCGCTCCTAAACCATCTCACACCTATACCACCAGCCACATACCATTTTCGGTTACAGGACTTATATTAGGCAAGTAAGCATCAATAATAACATCAGTTGTTGTCGAAGTTGCAACAGGCAAGCAGCATAAAGATAAAGGTTTGACAGAGAGTTTTCTGTTTTGAATGGTGTTGGTCTAGTGGTGCCACAATTGTGGTTAGCGTAGGGTTTCAATTCATTTTAAATGCACTTGAAATTTGAAATATCTTAGAAATGTGGGTTGTTTTGCATGCAGTCTCCATGCCCATGCCTACTGTAGATACGGCGCTGACCCTCGGCACCACGGTTCTTGTATTCTTTGTTTGGTATGGGGTTAGGTTTAGGCGTGTCTTACTGAGGAGTAAAGTTAGGTTTCACAGTGTAAGAATAATTTACTTAGGTTACTTTAGGAATACCTGGCCACCCCAGGTTGAGCTGGTAAAGGGTCGAGTTGACTGGTATTCACTATAGTTACTTACTTCCTTTTTTGGCTTCTTTTACGCCTAACCGGGTGGGCAAGGAATTTACTTAAGCTTCTTACAAATGTATGTCTACGCCACCTTGATAACGTTAGTATCAAGGAAAACAATGAATCTCTAAACCAAGTTTGCCAATGGGAGTTGAGACACGAGTTTCCCTCTATAGACGTTTTATTTAACAGCATTTCAATGTATAGATATATGCACTTTTAAAATGAATGAATTTCTAAAAAAAAATAAAACAATACAATACAAAATAAATTGCAACAATCCAACACTAAAATCAGTAAATCATAAAGAAGTGAAAACAAACATTTAGTACAAGAAATAATTAAACGATTTGATATGATACTAACTAGTGTATAACTATATTACTGTTTGTGTTAATTATCTGCCCCTCTGGCACAAGAGCTCATCACTTCCAAGCACTGGTAACAAAATTAATAAAATACTTATTTAGTGCAATGAACTCAACTATATTCATTGTAACTCACCAAAGGCAGGGAAAAGATGAAAGACAATTATAGCAACCTCAGGGCCAACAGCCAACACCAAGCAACCATAGAGTAATAAAATAGCAGGCAACCCATTTGACTGCAGGGCCTCTACTCAACACTGATTGACAGGAAGAGAGTGCAACCAGTCTATGGTGGCCCTGGAGGCACATCTTTGCCTGGCTACTCCAATACATCTTTCTCGTTCGTTGTTATTTATGTATTTATGGGATGGGATGGGGGGCAACACAGCAATGCATTGATGTTAAAAAAGAAAAAAAAAAGTGCACTTTTGAATATTTGGGTACACTTTGTCCACCATTGTGAACAGGGAACAAAAGATGAAGAAGAAGAACAAACAACTAACAGAAATGGAGAGAGTCATGAACAAGGAGAAAGAGAAGAGAAGACCAGCAAGAAGGAGGCAAAGAATGAGCCAGGAGGAGACGAGGACAGGAATGAGGCTCCTACCGCTGCTCCTCCAAGGTTGATTTGAATTTTTAAAAAATGTAATGGTAGAGTTAGTGTATGATACAATGCAACTTGTACAATTGGGGTCGTTGGATTGATACGATTTTGTTGATCGTATCAAGTGAAGATAGACAGGGTAAGAGGGAGAGAGAGAAAGGGAGAAACATGCAGCAAACATCATCATGATGTTTTCTGCGTGTTACATGTTTGTGGGCCCGAGCAAACACACTATTATTTCAATGGTATAAATGTAGGTTTCAGGCAGCACTTTCGAGAATTGATGATACACACCACATACTAGTTTAGCTTTAACTAAAATATCCCCCGCAATACGGATGTTGCATGCAGTGGTTAATAACCCTGCTCCTTCCTTTCAGGTGGACGGACTTCTTCACTTCGCCAACGCCAACTGACACGCAAAACAGCCAGTCACCATTCCGCTGCTCCCCCACAGGCCCCTCCCCTTGTGGAATGACTGGCGGCCCTCGAACTCCGGAGCTTTTCAGCGAGGATGATGAGGAAGAGGCAGAGCTCACTTCCTCCCAGTCCACCAATCTGTCCAATCAGGTATCTGATCAGGAGGACACGCCCCTGACTGACACCCTCATCATCTATCCAGATCATCAGTGGGAGGAGATTGGAGTCCGAAGGGTCCAATCGGTGCCGGTGGAGCTGTCTGGGTCCAACAAGGTTAGTTTTTATTAGAAGGTTTTTTATTATAGTTTTCCAGCTGTTTGTGATGCCACAGTTTGCAAAACTCATATGTCAATGGGATTTGCCAGCAGAAGGCTTCCAAGCCTTAGAGAAAAACTTCAGACCAGGTGTTTTACGTGTAATCCAATCAAATCCATCCAATCAGGCCTTATCTGACGAGCACACGTCTATGACTGACACCCACATCATCCAATCAGAGGAGAGGATGCCAGAACGAGGAGAGATCATCGCGGGAGTGCACGACGGGGAGGAGATCCGCGGCCAAATCGTCCAATCGGAGCCAGGGCCAGAACTGTCTGCGTCTCAGGCGTCATCGGACTTTGACATTCCGTGCACGCCAGAGTCCCATTCTCCGTCCTCTCAAGAACTGGCACAACTATACAAGAAGTTGGCATCGGGAGAGGAACTAGTCACGGGGAGAGGAAGTCATGGCAAAGATGCTTAATTAATAGGAAGCCTCGCCACCTCACGCCTTGATGGTGCACAGATAATTGCTTCCATTAGTGCACACCGTTCCGAGTTCATATCATGTGTGTTACTGGTGCTAGAATATATCATGTGAGTGTGTGTGTGTGTCGCTGGGACAGAAAAAAAGGCAGATAACAGTCAACAATGTTCTCCTGAAAAAGTAATTCTCGTGTTAAGAATGTTGGGAAGATGTGTGACTTGAGAACAATGGTTCCAATGTTAAGTGGCCAATGTAGTTGACATTTATCAGCCCCCGTTTGCAGTGATTCTAAACCATTTTCATTTCAAGCATCCCACGTTTGATGTGCATTTAGCTAGACGCCCATTTTATTTAATGACATTTCTATCTCTGGGAAGCCAGCTGATATTGTAATATTGTAATAACAATAATGTTAGTTTACCTCTAAGAATGTACAAATGGAACCAAATGGACTCTGGCTGGGTGATGTGATGTTCTGTTGTGGTGTTTGTCTCGTCTCTCACAACTCTGCAGTTAATGTTTGCCTTTTATACTTGACAAATGGTCATGCTTACATGGACACGTAATATGGAATATTAATCCATAAACGCTATGTTGGTTATTTGAAGTTATCATGGTGGCTACAGACCTGAGATTTCTGTAATTTTATGTGGTGCATAATATTTGCACTTGTGTTTATAATATTGTAAATATTATGTTACTACAAGTGTTAATAAGTACTATTTCATTATTTTTACCTGTTCTTGTCAATGGGGTTCCCTTTTTTCAATTTACATATCACCACATCACCACTACTCTACCACCCAACACATATGTTAGCCAGGTTCTATGTTCTCCACTCAAAATAGGTTCCATGTTCCCCACAGGAGGTGGCAGTTCAGATGTCCGACTACCTGTGACATCATCGCCAGGGCCTTTTTATTCATGGAAAAAACTATAAAATGAGAATACGATATTTGTTTTTGAATTGGCAGTACCAGGTCATTGTTTTCACTCCTATGCCGGTTCAGCGGAAGCACAACAATTCTAATAATATTGTCTAACATGCTGCTCCCATGCATGTGAAAGGGCCTCGAACATGCGCTGCTGGTTGGTGCACTATGGGCTCCATTTTCGTGACCATCGAAACCCCTTATGCTAAACCCCTTATCATTTTTTTACTATTTTGAAAAAACTTTTTGGAATAGTTCAACGTGCCAATCTATTGACACATTGTGAGCTTGTAGACTGGCCATTTAAACTATTGAAAAATGTTCTTTTTTAATAGTTTGAAAAGGCAAAGAAGTTAAGGGATAAGGGGTTTAGCGGTGACGAAAATGGAGCCCTATGTCTCCAGGATTGGTATGGGAGATCGGACGAACACGAAGTTCACAAATGTCACTTTTAATGCGTTTAAATGGACACTTCCTGCTTGTTCCGGCCTCGATTATGATCAGCCTTTGCTTGTTATTGTTTCTCCTTGGTGATTAAAATAGGCCTTCCAGCACATTGTGTTGGGTAGGTCTGGACTCTGGACCCAGCCAATAGTAGTGGTGGTCCTCAGGACGTAGGTTGCTCTCTTTATAGTCAGAATCAGGAATCTCAGAATAGTGGTCCCTGAGTCAAGATCTTCACTCACCCTGTTGAAAAATGAGAGTAAAACGTTACAGTTATAATGGCCTTGTCCACATGAGGGCGACAGAGACACGGAGAGAGAGAGAGAGAGAGAGAGAGAGAGAGAGAGAGAGAGAGAGAGAGAGAGAGAGAGAGAGAGAGAAAGCGTGTGTGTGTGTGTGTGTGTGTGTGTGTGTGTGTGTGTGTGTGTGTGTGTGTGTGTGTGTGTGTGTGTGTGTGTGTGTGTGTGTGTGTGTGTGTGTGCGCGCGCGTGTGTGTGTGTGAGGCTAGCAGTGGGCTTACCTTATGGGTTTACCTCATCTGCGCTGGGGCGAGGCAGTGACGGCTGTGACGCATGATTTCCAGATAGCCTATCTAAGGAAGGATAGGACAGGTTGCAGTCCTGCGTTGACATGAGTGCTTTCCTATGGAACGTTCCGGTCTCTGCCCTGACGTTTTCGACCACTCCTTCTTTTACACAATAGCTTTATTCCCAGCCGAACCAAACGCGGAAGCCGACACCATAGCAGAGCCATCTAGTAGAAGAGCTGCGACATTGAGGGGTCAGAAACCGAGAGCTCGAGCGCCGTTCATGCAGCCTGAAAGAGGGACAAAGGGGAGTTTGAAATAATAAATAATAATAATAATGGATTGCATTTTTATAGCGCTTTTCTATGCACAGTGTGTAATGTATGGTTTTCAACGAGGGCGGCGCAAATAAGAGCTATTTTAGGCATGTGTGTAAAATGCCTAAAAACTGTTTCAAAGTGTTGTACAGTAACGACAACAATATCTGTATTTTTTACGTTTCACTACAGATCATTAATGCTGGACTTTTGCCAGAGTCCGATGCTTTTCTGCCTACTTCCAGACCAGGACTTGTCCCTTTTTGTTGTCCCCAATCTCAGAAGTCTACGTAGAAGAGACGCCATTGGACTGGACCCGATGAAGTGAAGGGAGTTGGCGTAACCCTGCTTACTGTATGGCTCTGACAGCAGAGTACAGTGTTTGGATGGGGCGTGACTCCATATCATGTTCATCTTTTAGTTCTGTAAAAGTTGTTCATTAGGATATACTGGTCACCACAGACACTGGTAAGTTATACACCTCTGATTGACACCTCATTGATTGGACAGGGACAGCAATCCATTGTGAATATGCCATATAGACTATAGTAATAGACACACGAATCAATCTCCTATTCTCTGATCAGAATGAATGGCAACAAGTGTAAAGAATAATACAGTTATAGAGCATTGACAGCTCACTAAACATGTGGCAATCACTGTGGGCCATAATAAACAAGTGACAGTAAAGAAGGGTACGTTTAGTAGCTTTGATAACTATGTGCGTGAATTGTTAGATTTGTTTTATTATTATTATTTTATTCATCTTTTTTATTTTGGGGAAAGGATCAATGTATTGTTCCACAATGTAGTAGCTTGAGGCGCGCGCGCGCGCGCGTGTGTGTGTGTGTGTGTGTGTGTGTGTGTGTGTGTACAATTATGATGCAGTTTAAATGGGGCCTCATTTTTATTATATGTCAAAACTGTTCCTGGGAGAATATTTAGGCTTGTCATTTCTCCTTATGGGTTATTGAATTCTACACTTTTTCACAAGCTGCACCCAGACTCTTTCCCTGCAGGCAAAGGGGCTCATAGTGACAGACGGGGACAGGAGATCTCGGGCCGCCGCGAACTCGGACCGAGCAAAACTGCGGAGATCTCGGCTAGGTGGTGTGGAGAAGTCGGCTAGGTGGTGTGGAGAAGTCGGCTAGGTGGTGTGGAGAAGTCGGCTAGGTGGTGTGGAGAAGTCGGCCAGGGGGTGTGGAGAAGTCGGCCCATTAGACATGCATAGGCACCTTTATCACTGCATATCATAGACATGCATAGGCACCATTATCACTGCATATCAACCATTATCAGGCCATATACCAACCATCATCAAGTCTTTTATGCTTGATATGTCTTGCTGTTGTGACAATAGACATGTATATAGGCACATTATCACTGCATATCAACCATTATCAAGTCATGACAATAGACATGTATAGGCACCATTATCACTGCATATCAACCATTATCAAGACATATGCATGTTCAATAATACTGGTTTACTCTCAACTAGAGTTGAATAATTAAATGTTTTATCTTTACCAGAGTTGAATAAATACATATTTCACTCTTTACCAGAGTACTTTAAAGTTATTGAAGTAATTCATATAAATCTATGCTTCAGATTGCAGTAATGTGGCTAAAAGGATACATTCTATGCTTTAGGATACAAAATGTTTGTTTTGACTATAGCAATGGCTAACAGGTTGACACATGCCTGAACTCCCAGAGTTGAATAAATACATATTTCACTCTTTACCAGAGTTAAAGTAATTAGACAATAACACATATTTAAAACAGTTTGAAACATTGTGGATGTGTTCTTCCAAACTGCAGCAGGACTAGGGTTGAGGAAAGGAAACGGAACTTTAGACAAGAATAATGTAATAATCACTTTTATACACTTTGAGCTCCCAAGTATAATGTTACATTATACTTAAACATCTGAATTACGTAATTTTTATTTCCCAATTGTGGGAAACACTACACAGCAAAAATTGGAGAGTTAAAATTTCAGGGTTACATATTTCAGAGTTGATTTCAACTCCCAAAGTGTATTTCAACACCTTTAGAGTTAAATTGGCTTCAGTGTTATTTGGAGTTATTTCATAGAGTTGATCATGTCAGAGTTGTCTGGAGTTAATTTTACTTTAAAGTTATTGAAACCATTAGCAAGCAATTTCACCTCGGGTCCAAGTGTGAACATACCCTCAGCAATTATCAGTCAATCACATCACTTTTGCTGGACCAGGGAAACAAAGCAGTCAATTCACTAGATCAACATGACAATTAATCTTCTACATTCTGTTGTAGCCTTAAAAAGTGCACAATAATAAGGATAATGATATACAAGGGCCTAAAACAGCTGACACTAGCTCACTAAGTAACTAACTATTCCACAGACATGGGCCGACCTCTCCACTCCCCCGTCCCGACCTCTCCACAGCCGCGGCCCGACCTCTCCACTCCCCCGGCCCGACCTCTCCACAGCCGCGGCCCGACCTCTCCACAGCCGCGGCCCGACCTCTCCACACGATTCGGGCCGACTTCGCGGCGGGCCGACTTCTCGTGCGACCTGACAGACAGCTACAGCTCATGATAAAGTGGAGATATTTAACGAAATACGAGGGCTGGGATCAATTAAAAATAATCAAATTGATTTGACGCATTGTAATGAATTAATCTCAATGAATCGCATAATATTTGATCTGAGAAGCCATCTTTGGTCAATTAAAACCAATTGGTATGGTAATGTTATGCATCAATGAATGAGCTTCCCATCATCCACTGGGCGACCAGTGTAGACCAGTGGTTTTCAACCTTTTTCATACCAGGGCCCACTATTTATTCAGCATTTGAGCCACAGACCACCATTTGATGACATTATAGCCCCCACAGACCCCAAAACTAAAGGTTTCTTTTGTTTTTGTCCATAATAGGCAAACGCACACATCAAAATGACCATTCATTTTCTCTAGTTGTGTAGACTTGGGGTAATTCCGATGATGAATATTTTAACTCTCAAAGAGTTACATCTGGTTACCCAGCTGTCCATCTTTTAGCTGGGGAGCACCTGAACTCTCTCAAGGTTGAAAACCACTGCTGTAGACCACATACAGTAAATTCCTGTGCTTGTGTAGTATATGAGTTGTATCACATATATTCAAGGTTTACTCTAAATGTAAAGGCGTTGTTGCATGTGTGTTAATTCTTCCTCCCAGCAACAGACCCAGCACCATGCCGTCCTCCGCCACCCCTGTGGCCGCTGCCTGCACTGCCTTCTCGCTGTCCCTGTTCAAAGAGCTGACGGCGGACAGCGGCGGCACCGCCAACGTCTTCTACTCTCCCATCAGCATCTCCTCTGCCCTGGCCATGGTGCTGCTTGGCGCCCGCGGAAACACCGCCGCACAGATGACACAGGTGGGTTGGTTGGTGGTTGCACATGTTTCACACTACAACGTGCAATGCCATTCTGGCATTATGGGGCTGTAAGCCCCCCAGCCCCACCATCACATACTGTAGAGGCCTGATTTACAATGGGAGCCAAATCCAGCCTGAATCAGAGCTCAATTACATCCAGTTTGGATGGAAAGGAGGGGGGGGGGGTAAAAAAAAAAAAAAACATTTACCAATCGAACTCCGTGCTACTGGCATTGGACAAGAGCTGGTTGCAAATAGGCCTAGTCTCGTCCTGACATTGTAGATTCTACAAAACATTAGCTCTGAAAGAACATACTGAAAGATTTGTGCTGCATTTTCACGTTCTCCACAATCATAACAGGTGTTCACGGCTCACGTATGAGCCATTAATGCCTGCTATTTTTCAATGAAAGATAAAATACCACAAGTACAGTACAGAATGGTTTAAGTAGCTGCATGTTCCAAGTATTTGCATTGTGTGTGTGTAAATAGCTAACATAGAAATTGTATTTGTATTACAAGTTTTATTATATCAGGCTTTGAAAACATGATTGGCAGGACCTTGTTTCTGCTGATCCGAAGCAAACTCCACTGCAAAGAGTGGTGAGCGTGACTATGATAATGCAGTATCATTATAATGGACAACCAGAAAACCCTGTTTCCTCCTGATTCGCTTAAATGACAACCAGAAGTCTCACATTGTATAGGGCGTGTGTGACTTTGACATGGTGGAATGTACTCTGGAATGTTGCTGTGACCTGAGAAGTACAGTGTCATTACTGATAGTATAAGGCAAGAAATACTAATACATTGCGATTGCCTTTAAAAAATGAGATCATAAAGTATTCACAATAAATCTGTATGCATGATATGAGATTTTTGGAGTGTGATTGATGCTTCAGGGTGCAAAGATCGGCTTCTCGGCTTAGCTGCGGACAATTTCACCATCACAAATGCATCTCATTCTCAGCTTGTCATGGACATTGAATAATGGACTACACTACATTGTAGAGTAAAGTATGAACAGTTTATTATACAATCTTAACACTGGCCAATAGATTATCACTCTGCATAGAACAGGCACATTCAGTCCACATTAAAAAGAAAGAGGAAAATAGTAGCCTACCATAGGGAAGTTGAGGCCATACAAACGCACCACATGTGCATGGATGGGTACTGTGCATTATCAAGTGTTTTGTTGGTAGTGTATCCAAATGTATAGTATGCGGTCTGAACTAGATAATTAAGTCCTTTTTTGAGCCTTTATACACAAGCATGCATTTGTCACTGTTTTCACGGTCTTCATTGCAGCTGAACACGCTTCCACACTCCAGAGAAAACTCTAGACCACATAAAATCCACTGAATGTTCAAACTTCAAAAATGATAATTAATGTCACAAAACCTGAAAATTCCAAGACATGGAGAAAGAACCCTCAATCAACAAATTTCTTTCTTATTCTATTCGAGGAAGGATGCGGAGCCTTATCAAATTGTGCCACAACTGGCATCCAGGGTGGACTTTGGACATGTCTGACTCTGACATGGAACATGCTGGAGCATGCGTTATCTCCTGTCTCCATAGGATCTGTGGAGTTACAAATATTGTCACAGTGTCTCAGTTAGGGCTGGGCAGTTAAATGAAAATGTATGGGGAGGGGTGTCTGTCTTTGGCAAATCTCCAAGCTTATGTTCAGACACAATGTCTGCACACACACATATCAATTATGACATATGGGCCTGCGATAGTCACCTGCATTTTAGCAGAATTTACAGCAAGGGATTGCTTGAAAATAATAAACAGCCAAAATAACTAAGCCAAATAAATGCAATCATCATGTTTGGGGGGCAAGGGTCCCACTAGCTTGGGGTACCGTGGGCCTGGGCCCAACGTTGGATAATCCTCCCCTGGCCCCATGGTCATGTAATCCTTCACTCCTTTTATTAAACCAGAGGGGAATTTAAACAGAACGTAGGGAACACATAGAATACACATACCACAGTAGAGCGATACAACATTCTACACGGTCCTATAACATTTGACACACAACAACACCTTCAGGTTCTCTGCTTTTCGGAGGCAGAGAAGCCCAGTCAGGCAGCAGGAGCAGCAGCAAAGCAGACACCGATGCTACAGCAGCAGCAGGTCCAGATGAGCAGACTGCCTCTTCACCTGAAGAAGGTGCTACCGTTACAGCAAAAGCTAACTATGACTACTACTAAAGGGCCTGTTGTTACTAACTGGCAGTGGCTGCTGCGTACTACTGACTCATTGGGTACTACTGACTCACTGGTGATGGGAAGGGAACGCTCTCTCTCTCTCTCTCTCTCCCCCTCTCTCTCTCTGTGCTGGGTGGAGCATGTGAGAGAGAGCCCTTATGCATCACTTTGTTGTCAGGATTAAGGGGTCTGGTCTGCTGAGAGATGATCTTTTTTTCCCCCGCCCTTAGAGCAGCTTGTGTATTGAAATGTTTCCAACTGGAAACTCCCAGCAACGGAACGAAGCTGGGAGAAGCTGGGATATTATACAGTATAAACACACACACACACATATACATTAGGAGGGTACAGGCTTTAGTTTAGACCAGTGGCTTTCAACCAGTGGTCTGGGGACCACCAGTGGAGGTTCAGATGGTTCCAGGTGGTCCCCAGCTAAGTTGGTTAACCCAATGAAAAGTCGGTTAACTTAATGTAACTCTTTGAGAGCGTAAAAAGGAAACTAAATGGACCTGGTTTCATTTTTACACCTCAAGAGTAAAAAAAATCATCATCTGAGTTAGACCAAAGTCTATACAACTAGAAGATTAATGGTCATTTTGATCTGTATGTTTCCCCCGTTTTGTTTCCCAAATCCATATTGTGGACAAAAGCAAAAAGAAATATTTACTTTTGGGGTCTGTGGGGCTAAAATGTGGCTCAAATGCTGAATAAATAGCTGGCCCTGGTATCAAAAAGGTTGAAAATCCACTGCTTTAGACATATTGGTCCGACCGTCATTAGACTGACAACATAACCTCAACCACTAAGTCGCTAACCCAACAACCACAACCCGTAAGCACGGAAGCAGCGCACGTCCGACTGCATGTCTGCCTGACCGCCGGTCGTGGTGTGTGGTCTGTCAATAGAAATGTCTTCCCCTCGGTCTGTAGTCTTAATGTTTTGATCTACCCCACAGTCCCTGCACCTCCACAACGTCCAGGACGACGTCCACGTGGACTTCTCCAAGCTCATGAGTGACCTGAACAAGACCGGGACGTCATACTCCCTCAGCGTGGCCAACCGGCTCTACGGAGAGCAGTCCTACCAGTTTGTCGAGGTAGGGGTGGGTGTGTGTGTGTTTGTGTGTGCCGTCTGTGTTGTGGGAAGATTCAGTGCTGGTAATCTTTATGGCCTGCTCCGCGAGTGTGACCATGAATGAATGAATGTCAAAAAATGCTGTGCAAAGGGCTTTACAGGGGCAATAAATACAGAAGAAATCACACCAATCGATGAGTGGTGCTGTATTGGTGCAACAGTGCCTCCCCCGTTGCAGTAAACATAGAGAGATGCGTTAGGCAGGTACAAAAAAGCCAGGCCTTGGGAATGGTTGCGCCACTCAAAACACAAATATAAAATCAGGATTAAAACAAGCAAAACACTGAACAATAGCGATGAGCATAAAAATGGCAGCAAACTGAGCAACCCAAAGCAAAGTTGAATAAGTGGGCCTTGAGCTAAGTTAAGGGAGTTTATTCCAGGCTGTTGGTCCTAGAAGCAGAACAGCTTTGGTCAGGTGAACCTGACTCGAAATCCCCCCTTCAGGAACTAAGCAACTTTTCTCTCTAGTTGCCAAAACCTTTCTCCCGCGAGGTCTTCCTTCTACGAGCGGGCGCACACACATGCACTGACACACGTATCACAACACCAGCCATCAAATGTGCATGATGCCATTTCATCCTGACATTGTAGATTCTACAAAACATTCGCTCTGAAAGAACATAGTGAAAGATTTGTGCTGCATTCTCACATTCTCCCCAAATATAGCAGGTGAACACCTGCTATTTTTCAATGAAAGCTAAACGACCACAAGTAAGCTCGCAGCACTGTGCAAGTGTGTAGTTCAATTTGTCACCGATTTGTTTTAACAAGCCACTCCTTCCTGAAAGCTCAATTGTTAGGTCAGTGTTATTAGATTTGTTGATTGATTGTATTTGTTACCATATATAATACTGTATTATGAAAGTATTTATTTAGAATAAAATAGAATAGGATATATCAGTGTTAGTCACCCAAGGGAGAAATTGGTTCTGGGCACCAGGAGACATTGGTGTTATACACATTAAGTAAGTAAGTAGCCTTGCCAGGCCATGATGTCAGGAGGCCCGGCATATAGGTCAGGAGCATATCTCCTGTTTCTGTAGCGTGAGGCAGGTTGATGTACAAGTACACCCCCTGGACATGACGCTAGTATATCGCAGGGACTTACCCCCAATCCATCCCTTGATGCTGAGTGCCGGGAGGCATTGGGCAGGGAGGCAGGGAGGCATTGGGTCCCATTTTTAGAGTCTTTGGTATGACCCGGCCGGGAATTGAACCCCGACCTCCCAGTCTCAGGGCGGACACTCTAACCACAAGGCCACTGAGCTGGTATGTTATACACATTACAAGTACAATAAAGACACAGGAAACACGCGCACGCACACACACACACACACACACATACACACACACTCTACCGTCCATCATCTCTGACTGTTGAGGAGCCTGATCGACGAGGGAATGAAGGAAAACTTAAATCTATTAAGCTTGCAGGTTGGCAACCTGTATCTTCTACCTGAAGGCATTACTTTGAATTCTTTATGCAGGACATTGTTGGGATCCCTGCCTCTTGCCCGCCCTGTTAATCAGGCTGCGCAGTTGTGATTTAAGCTTGATAGACAGGTTGCCAAACCAGGTTGTGATAGCATAACGAACAACTGATTCTATAGATGGCCTGTGAAACATCATCATGAGTCCTTGTTTACTCCATGAATGAGTGCAAGTGTTGACTTATCCGTGAACAAACCTTCATCCTGTGAGTTCTGCAAGCACTATGTGAAATTATTGCTAAAGGAACGTGCTATAATAATAAGTGCGTGCATGCGTTTTTCAGGAGTTCCTAAGTGCTACCGAAAAGCACTACAACGCAAAGCTGGAGTCTGTGGACTTCAAGACCCAGGCAGAGTCGGCCAGGCTCAACATCAACGGATGGGTGGAGAAACAGACGCAAGGTAACAGGGCCGGATCTAGGCATGGGGGGAATGCCCCCCTAAATGACCCTGACTGCCCCACCAAACATGATGGCATGCAAACAACCCACTTTTCAAAGATATTTCAAATTAAAGTGCTAATATTTAACATGATTTGAAACACTACTACTGCTACTAACCGACTACAACACCATTTCATCATTGAAAACAGTAAACTGAGTCTAACGTTTATCTTCATGCATGCTGCGTGCCGGTTGCAACTTCCACAACTTATTGATGCTTACTTGATATAAGTCCTGTAACTGAAAATCGCGACACGGGTGCCGCCCTCATACCATTTTCACCTGCCCCCTCAACTGGGAAATGTTACATCTTGGCCTGCAAGGTTTGAATGCAGACTTCGAATGCTAACACTCCAACTGTACTGCTCAACTTTTTTTTTTTTTCCCAATTTGATCTGTGTGGCTTGACGTCCATCTGTTTTGCATGTGTGTTTAGATAAAATCAAGGACTTGCTGGCGGCAGGTGTTGTGGATGAGATGACCAGACTGGTGCTGGTCAACGCCATCTACTTCAAAGGCATGTGGGACAAGCCGTTCAAGGCCAACAGCACACGTGACACTCCGTTCAGAATCAGCAAGGTAACATGATGATACCTGGGTTGCAATTGGTGTTGTACTATAGGTAATTTAATTTATCTTGCCTTAGCAGGCACGGATAGGGAATCATGAAATGAAACAGATTCATGACATACAGATGTATAGATTGGTACTTAGTTAGAGGTGGATGAGTTTATATTCAGTACAGATGATAGAATTATAACAGAGGCAACTTTTTAGACAAAATAGATATATTATACTGTATATTTTTCTGTTGCTTTTACTATGATGCTGCAGCTGTTTCCCTGCAGACAGACACTTTCTTCGTCCTGCAGTCGGTCCAGAACTTTGTAGTCGTCGAGAAATCATGAAAACAAAACATTTGTCTGGGTCAGGAAAGGTGGTGCTAATTTGTGAGGGGGAGGGGGGTTGTGTGGAGTGGGTCGGCGTTTAGCCAGACACAGAGCAGCAGTCTCCAGCAGATTCCCAATGAGCCAATAGAGTGGAGGTGAGGTGGAGTTAGATTCTGTTTTTAAACAGTCTTTGTACACATACCTAGCCTACCTTAGCCTATCTTGTATTCATACCCAATATTTGAAAGGAGCTATGTAGATTGATGTTATGGAGAAGGGCCATCTCTAAAGACATAGGAAGGTGCTCTGCAGTAGGAGGACAGCTGAATATTATTTTACATAACATAAACAGTACCCACGTGGTGCAGAAACAGGGAAACTAAGGTCTTAACCAATGCACTCTTTGAGAATAGGCAGTTAATTAGACCAATGCATATCAATTACTCGGGTTCAGAGTAATTGAAACTTTACCACCAAACTGGTTTCCAAAAAACTTACATCAAGGTGACATGCAGGGAGAATGTTTTCTCACGATCTTTAATCTCTCTCCTCTCATGTGCAGGAGGCTATGTGAAAGACAATAAAACATGCATCCATATAGTGTGCTTTTCACGAGTGTGACAGACAGACTCTGTATCGTGCTACAATGGCAGATCGGTTTCGGTTAGTTTGCAAGGTTAACGCCCTTTTCATCTCGTCACAAATATATGGCTCCAACTGGGCGTGTTTAAATGATCTTGGATTAAAGAAAAGCGATCTCCCGTCTACAGCAGTGGTTTTCAACCAGTGGTCCAGGGACCACCAGCGGCCCTTGAGAGGGTTCCAGGTGGTCCCCAGGCTAAATGGTGGAAAGTTGGTTAACTAGATGTAACTCTTTGAGAGTGTAAACATAAAACCAAATGGGTCCATTTGGTTTCATTTTTACACTCTCAAGAGTTAATATACATCATTAGCCCAAGTCTACATAACTAGAGAATGTAGATTAATTGTAATGGAAGATTAATGATCATTTTGATCTGTATTTTGGACTACTTTGTTTCCCAAATCCAGCCTGGAAATGTGGACAAAAGCGAAATAAATCTGTAGTTTTGGGGTTCTGTGGGGTGCAAGTAAATCTCGTCAGATGGTGGTCCGTGGCTCAAATGCTGAATAAATGGTGGGCCCTGGGATCAAGAAGGTTGGAAACCACTGTTCTACAGTATTGCGCTTAGCTCTTCTACAACATTGGTTGAGACAGTGTACAAAGCGCTTATTTAAGGGTGGACATGCATTGCACTGTGAACCTAATAAAGACAAAGTTTGTATTGAATGCATGACTAACGTTTACAATATATAGGGACAGACACGCCTCTGTGTGTGGCACAACGTGCACAGACAGCACATCTCTGAGCGGGGAAGCCACACACACACAGACAGACACACCCAGGTTGTGCAACCTGAGCTGTCCACGCCTGTCCTTTATTTCACTGTGTAAATGATTCACCAGGCTGGAAGTCATGGGGTTTTACCGGTATATGATCGCACTGGTCTAACTTCCTCAGAGAGAAGGCAGAGAAGTGACATGATGACCTATGACCATAGTGTATGTCGTGTATACACCTGTGGTTTTCAACCGTTTGTGATACCAGGGCCCACTATTTATTCAGCATTTGAGCCACAGACCGACCAAAACTAGAGATTTATTTTTGCTTTTGACCACAATTCCAGACTGGATTTGGGAAACAAAACAGTCAAACATACGGATCAAAATGCCCATTAATCTTTTACATTCTCTAGTTGTGTAGACTTGGGCTAATTCACATGATGAATATTTCAACTCTTGAATGTGTAAACTAAAACCAAATGGACCCACTGATGGTTGAAAACCACTGATGTAAACACAACGAAAAATCGTTTTGAAAGATTTCCGATTTTCCATGGCATTCTACACTTAGTTGGCGGCTCACGCATTTGTTTGTGTGTTTCTTTCATCAGACTGAAACCAAACCAGTGAAGATGATGTACCAGAGTGCCAAGTTCCCACTTGCCTTCATCCCTGATATGAATTGTCAGGTAACCACATTTTACAGTGGAGTCTTTGCTGTTAGATTAGATTAGTAGACACTTAATTGTATCAAACTGCTACTATGTTAATGTGTATTTTGTTTTAAGCGGTACGGTATACTTTTTTTTCCAGGTCCTGGAGCTGCCTTACACAGGGAAAGACCTGAGCATGCTCATCTTTCTGCCTATAGAGATGGAGGACAATACCACCGGCTTGGAGAAGGTAGGAGTCGTAGGCTACACACATTTTGGGGGTAGCTATGGACAGTGTTGCCAACTGCCAATATCCAAAATGCGCTAGTGGCACTCCAAAATGCACTAGAAAAACTCTTGAATGAAGAGTTAATTCTCCATCTCCTCTCTAACCGTCCTGTAACAGCTAGAAAAGGCGCTGACCTATGAGAACTTTGTGGACTGGACCAACCCGGACATGATGGACACCATGACGGTCCAGGTGGGTCTGCCTCGCTTCAAGATGGAGCAGAGCTACGACATGGGCGACGTGCTGACCAAGATGGGCATGGTGGACGCCTTCGACATGGGCCGCTGCGACTTCTCCGGTACGTGCTACTACACACACTGCGATGCTGTATCAGAATAGACAACCCACCACAACGGGACAATAGCTTTAAAAAAAAATCAATGCACCATTTAAAAACAAAATAATAACATCGCAAAACTGTATTAATATTAACTTTATTTCTATATAAAATATTAGTAAGCGTTGTTTTGACAGGCTGGTAAGAGTATTACCTCTGACTTCAAGTACTTAGTAGTCTATACTTTGTTTTGCATTCACCATACATCCATCTATCTGTTTTTTGGCATGACAACATTATTGAGGGTCGACAAGGAAGGTACCGGTAATAGGCTGTCAAACACATGTAATTCCCGTCAGCAACATACTTCTCTAAACTTTAATTTAATAATATTTGGACTGCTGGAAAGCCGTGAAGCTGTGACAGTTGGCCATGAAGACGAGGCCAATAAGAAGACTTTGGAAGATTCTGGTTAGTGGGTTAGTGGGTTAGCAGGTTAGCGTAAAGGGTTTCCAGCTCAGGGTTTCTGAACTGAAAAAAAAAAAGATCTCCGCCACATTTTCACCATTTTCAAAAATACCAGACCTACAAGCTTATAGTGTGCCACTCCGCAGCACGCTATGAGCTTGTAGGTCTGATATTTTTCAATAACTAAAGCAATGCCAATGATGCTATGTAATGCTAACTAATAATGCTAAGTAATACTAATGCTAAGTACTGTTAATGATGCTAATAATGGTAATACAGCTTAGAAAACTCAAAGGTAAGGTAATGGTTTGGTTAAGGTTAGTAGGTTAGGGTAAGGGTTTGGGTTGTTGCATAACCACGGCCCCGGCCGTGACTAACAATACCGGAAAATGTCGTCATTCTCCCTCTCTCTGTTTTTTAACCTTGTGCACATAAATAAAAACCTAAACCTCCCCCTCTTGGTGCCTCGCAGGCATGTCCCCGGCCAACGACCTGGTGCTCTCCAAAGTGGTCCACAAGGCCTTTGTGGAGGTGAATGAGGAGGGGACGGAGGCGGCCGCCGCCACCGCCGCCGTCATGATGCTGCGCTGCGCCATGATCCCCGCCAAGTTCGTGGCGGACCACCCCTTCCTCTTCTTCATCCGACACAACCCCTCGTCGAGCATCCTGTTCGCCGGGCGATACTGCTCCCCCGCTTGAGTTTGGTTCTCGCCATCCGAGCTCGTTCATTGGCGCAGTGTCGGCGGGGTTTCACTGCGCGGCCTTTTCCACGAGACGGACCCCCTGCCATGTCAAAAACTGCTCCTGCTCGTACAGCCTCCACCACCCCAGCTATCACCTGTTGTTTTGGATCTGTCATTATGTACAGGGTGGAGTCACAGGTGGAATACAATTGAAAAATAGCAGGTGTGCACCTGCTATTTTTCAATGAAAGTTAAAACACCAAAAGTACAGTACAGAATGGTTTGAAAAAAAGTCGTTGAAATGCACTTTTGATCTTCTCTGTGCAAAACTGAGTGAATTGCCCTCTGTCCCAGACATAAAACTATAGTGGGTAACTTTTTCATCAAAACAATCTTAAATTTGACAAGCAATAGGGGTGTAACCACTAAATACACTTGTGGGGATATGAAGAAGGCCTGAAACACCATTTTGTGGAAAAAGCCTCATTGTGGAAAAGGCTTAAATTGTGATAGTGACCAGCAGGGAAGTTACCCAGTATAGCTTTAATGAATTCTGAAGTGATTATTTTTGCCTTCTTGTCAGACATTCCAGATCTTTCCATCAAGGGAAGGCCTTCAGAATGTTTCCACAAACTGTAACATGTTTGGTAAAAAAAACAATTTAAATGCCTTATTGAATCCCACTCCTTGTTTGTTTCTTAATTAAATCTTAATCCTGAATGTTGTTTTGCTTTGATTGCCTAGTATTAAAGTCCATACAGTGCATATTTGTGAGATAACACACAGCTGATTGCATTGTGCTTCCAAATAAAAATCACAGACCTCTTCATGGAGCCTGGCATACTCTGACTGGGTGGGAATGCAAGCTTAGTTTCCAATGTGGGCAAGTTAGTTGCACACGATTTTTGCAAAATGTTTATTCTACAGAAATTAGAACTACAGTCTGACACCTGTCAGGCAAAGCATCTTTTGTACTTAACTGCATCCATATTTGTAGCTAAGCACAGCAGATCTACAAGCTCACAGACCAGTCACATACAAAGAGATTTGGTGTAGACCAGGGGTGCCCAAAAGGTAGATAGTGATCTACCAGTAGATCACACAGGACGTGCAGGTAGATCACATGACTGTCCCCCCAGCACTTGGACCCTTATAGATCTGTAACTCTTGAGAGCGTTAAAATTAAACCAAATGGACCCTTAGTGTGTGAGCTGGGACAAAAGACTGAACTCAATTATTACTCTTTGAAAAAGCAGTAAATATCAATATTTTGATAAGCTTTAAGAGTATTATTACTTCTGACATCAGTAAAGAAATAGTTCATTTTCTCTGCTTTCAGCATCCATTCACTTTTTTTTTTGGCATGACAATATTTTTGTGGGGTGGCAACTAAGCTTTTTGATGTGTACATAAAGCCATCTAAAAAGCTAAAAGTATGTTTCTGAAGACGCCAACTATCGAGAGACTTTAGTCTTTTTAATGCACATTGATTGAGAAATAGTAAAAGTGATTAAATGTGAATATAATACAATGAAATAAAACAATGGATAGTGCAACGCTGAATGGACAGGTGAAAATTGAAACATTCCATAATGGGGCAATGCGTTCTGTTACAACGGAACATGTTTAGTACCTTGTTTCATCACAAGGTGGCACACTTTTCCTATGATTTCCTGCTTTTGAATTTACAGATGAAAATCTGTCTCTAAATGTCTGAAATCATCATTACTGTAAACCTCCAAGCTCTTAAAGGGCCACATTTAGACCACATCTGTGGTCATTATATGGTCATACCCAACAATGCATGCCAAAGAAGGGGAAAATTCTCGCTTATGTATTTTTAAATAAAAATAACAGATAACCGGGTAGGATCCATAATAATCTCCGGTTCACCTCACCTTTATTACGAAGTCCAAACAATCAAAGCAAACTTCACTTTCATTGGGTGGACACAAAAATGATGGTGTGAGCAGGATTCAAACCCACTCACCACAGGAGGTATGGATTGCTTGTCTTCTAATACAAGTATAAGTATACTTATACCGGTACTTGTATTAGAAGGTTTGGCTTTTGTAGAAGCTGACAAAGTGAATGCATCACATCACATAAGAATGTAGGCCTACTGCTATGTTGTTGGGGGGGGAAATGAAAAAGAAAATGAAAACATTTATAACAATGTGGAATCATTTAGAAAAATGTTTATACACACCAAAAGGGGAGAACAGAATAAATTATAAATTGTATTTTTATTGAAATCAGGGTTCATATACTGTACTATTTCACCATATACTGTAGTTTATACAATTTTACAGAATCGTGTTTATACAGTTTATTTGTCTCTCTAGGTCTAGGATCTACCAAAAGGTAGATTGTGATCTACCAGTAGATCACACAGGCCATGCAGGTAGATCACATGACAGTCCCCTAAAATGTATAGATCTGTAACTCTTGAGTGTTAAAATGAAACCAAATGGACCTGTAAGGATCTATTTGGTTTCATTTTACACTCTCAAGACGTAATTTCAAGAGTCCACACAATTAGAAAATGGAGAATAATTGTTATTTTGACCAACGTTTTGCCAGTTCTCTGTCAGTAGTAGTAGCATATACAAGAAAACCTTCCAATTCTCCCCCTCCATTTTTCATCAAGTGCATTCTATTCTAACACTATAACAGTAAGTAAGACCATCACCACTATTTCAAAGTCAAACTTTCTTGGGGGCCTTGAAATGGATTTTTTTGATGTGCAGATCTTGTTGAGCCGGTCATTTTGAAAGTAGCTCTCAAGTCAAAAAAGTGTGGGCACCTCTGCTCTAGGTCGTCCTCAGACGAGCCTTCCATCGTCACCTCCAGTCTCCACCAGTCGTCCCGGCTCCAGTGTCTGTCGCCTTGATTTCTATTTGGCTAATGGTGTGGGCGGCAAGTAGGCACCATCATGACACGTCTGACTCAGTGCAATGTCACTGCGTTGCCTTGGATTTACACATTCAAATTCAACTAGTATACTGTGTTCAAACTGTTTGTTGACGGATTTCAATTTAATACCGTGGCGTACCAAGTCTTCATCAGTCACAGGTCAGGGTTCTGTAATGGACAAAGGACAACACATTCATGTCATGAATTGCATGTGTTGCCGAAGGTGGAGAAAATAATTCCCACACGTTTAGCAGCATTATTCTTTCCAAGAACGTCCAAGGTTAATGTTATTAGAGAAAGTGAAAGGGTTAATTGTTTTACATTCCTTTCTTTAGTTTTAGGGATTTTAGCTATGGGAGGGGCATTCGAACATGGTCTTAAATACAACATTGGTTTTTAAATTTTCTACTACAGTCTTAATAAACCCCAGGAAATTATAACTGGCACAGAAGTTCACAGAATCTAGTGATTGTGAAGGAGGCAACACACTGCACTGCACTTTCCACACTACATATTTGGGTGTTATGGAGAAAATAATTACGTGGGCCAGTTTATAATGCTGTTGACATGCGAATACGGCAGGGGGAGTCGGATTCAAACCTCAAATCCTAGCTGCAGGAGTGTTAATGGGTCATGTGTCACAGTCATTTAGTAATTTAAGCTTAGCCTAATCAGACTCTGAATCACCTGTGAGGTCCTAAACATGGCTGGTGGTAAATATGACCTGATCTTTAGTATGAGGGGACCAAAAAACAACTTGATGTCATTGCATTTGCCTCTTTAGCCCGCTGGAGAATAATTTCACAATGGAAGACAGAATCACCTCCCTCCGTTAAACTGTGGCTTATAGACTTTGGGCTCCATTTTCATTATACTAAACCCCTTATCCCAAATCCCTCATTTCATTTTTACTATTTTGAAAAACGTTTTGGAATATTTCAACATGTCAATCTATTAACATGTTGTCTTGCTTGTAGACTGACCATTTGAACTACTGAAAAATGTCTTTTAATTGTTTAAAAAGGCAAAGAAGTTAAGGGATAAGGGGTTTAGTGGTAACGAAAATGGAGCCCATTTTCTCTTCTAAAATGAGAAAAAAAATCTAATTCACAATTCGTGGATAAATTTGTGGATAAATTTCTAACTATTGGCAAGTGTTGATAACATAATGTATGCAAAGTGGAATCATTGTCGCCTGAAGAATGGTTCCATGATGTGCGGGTTTCCAGATGGTGTAGTAAGTATTTTTAGTATCATCTCACTTGAGCCAAGTAAGTATTTAATACTCTTACACGAAAGGGGTTCATTTTTTCCCCCTTCTGACTAAATGTTCCCTTTATTCCTTCAATCCAATTGTTATTATTGTTATCACCTTCTCTATCCCTCCATCTTTTGCTTTCAATTTTAAAGGGGTGGTGGATGGGAGGGGGTTGGTTACTTACTTAAGCATCTTGGGGTTGCTCCGTCCCATGTGCCGTCCCTGCAGGTTCTTAAAGCAGGACGAGGGTCTATGACATGGAATGGTGGGCAGACATATTCAACCCTCTCAAGATGCTTATACTTCTCTTTCTCCTCTGATATTGTTGCTCCATCGGGGATTTGTGGTTGTTCACAGCTCCCACGAAACACTGGAGGGCGACAAGCATAAATGTAGAGGCGTCAAGGGGGAGCAGAGGCGTTTTTGCCATCAGGCAGACATGCTTTAAAAAGGATCCCAGGCTAATAAGCCTCATATGGATAAATACATTATACTTGTCCTCTATGACTAGAAATGAACATTTTAAAACACACAATACAGTATGTTCTTTAGTTTAAAAATAGTTCATAATTGTATACCTTGGGGGCGCCATTTTATTTTGCCTGTCATATGTATGACATCACAGGAGATTTTTACTGGAGCCTTAGTTCCCAAAACATAGTCAAATAATAAGCAATAAAAACACGGAAATGGGCAGACTACTGCAAAAATGTAGGAAAATGGGAGAAAATGGAAAAAAAGGAGCAAAATAGGCCAAAAATAGCCAAATAATCACACTGAATTTGCCTTAGCTTTAGCTGAAATGACCCAAATGCACAAAAATACATGAGCGATAGACTGCCTTTCCTGTGGCCGTCTGCAAAACAAATAATAAGATCAAGAAAAAGCTTACATGGTTTGCATTGTTTCTCTCCAGGAGGTGACCATCGACCATCTGCACAGGTTCTGTAACGTCCTCCTGTAGGGTAGTACGTCTGCAGGCAGGTATATTCAATCCTCTCCTTGTCAGCATAACTGGGTTTCTGTGGTGAGATTACTCCATTTGCAGGAGTTTGTGGTGGTGTGCAGCTCTGAAGAGCCCCTGTAGGAGTTAAAGGTGACAAATATGCATGGGCACTGAGGCCAAAAATATATATACTGTGCATCTAGCACCACAGTGGCAATATTTTATATGTGAACTCTCGAAGGTGGCACCTGTTAGAAATTTTTTCATATTTCTGAGGTTTATTGTGAATGATATCACATATGTCATACCATTGGATTGTAACTGGGTCGCGCTACCACCTTGTAGATCTGCTATTTTGAGAAACGTGCCACCATGTCTCTGCACAATACATCTGCTCATCACATAAAGAACATATTGACATTTTTTTGTTTTCAGAACGTTCTAGCTGTTTCTGATTGTAACCTGTTTATCATTACTAACGCAGCAGTCACTGTTTGATTTTTATGTCGCCAATGTTGATATCTGTTTTCCAGGAGATCCTTAGCCTAGGTCACGCTGATCTCTGAACCAGTTTCATCCTGTATAATCTTACACATGGATAGTGTAACTATGACGACAACTCATTTTGATTACGATTGTCTTAAATATTCTCAACATCCTTTGGGTTGTTGGGAGAGCCTTTGTTCATCATGGCTTGTCTGTGCTTCCGTATTAAATGCTCTCCACCAGAATACGACTGGATTATTCAACAAGAAACATGACTCCGTTGACTGGTAATATACTTTGTATGTCTTTGATCTCAGGGTCCATTTGGTTAAAGTTTGTTGTTCAGGAGTGCATTCACTCCTGTCATGTTTTCCTCTGGGTAGCTTACTTACTTAAGCATCTTGGGGTTGCTCCGTCCCATGTGCCATCCCTGCAGGTTCTTAAAGCAGGTTGAGGGTCTATGACATGGAATGGTGGGCAGACATATTCAACCCTCTCAAGATGCTTATACTTCTCTTTCTCCTCTGATATTGTTGCTCCATCGGGGATTTGTGGTTGTTCACAGCTCCCAGCAAACACTGGAGGGCGACAAGCATACATGTAGAGGCGTCAAGGGGGAGCAGAGGCGTTTTTGCCATTAGGCAGACATGCTTTAAAAAGGATCCCAGGCTAATAAGCCTCATATGGATAAATACATTATACTTGTCCTCTATGACTAGAAATGAACATTTAAAACACATAATACAGTATGTTCTTTAGTTTGAAAATAGTTCATAATTGTATACCTGGGGGCGCCATTTTATTTTGTCTGTCATATGTATGACATCACAGGAGATTTTTACTGGAGCCATTTGGTAAGGGGGGCTCCAGGGAAAATCTTACCTCGACTCCAGGGGAGGGACAAAATGGGGGGGGAATATGACCAAAACATAGGCAAACAACAGCAATAAAAACACGGAAATGGGCAGACTACTGCAAAAATGTAGGAAAATGGGAGAAAATGGAAAAAAGGAGCAAAATAGGCCAAAAATAGCCAAATAATCGCACTATGAACTTGCCTTAGCTTTAGCTGAAATGACCCAAATGCACAAAAATACATGAGCGATAGACTGCCTTTCCTGTGGCCGTCTGCAAAACAAATAATAAGAACAAGAAAAAGCTTACATGGTTTGCATTGTTTCTCTCCAGGAGGTGACCATCGACCATCTGCACAGGTTCTGTAACGTCCTCCTGTAGGGTAGTACGTCTGCAGGCAGGTATATTCAATCCTCTCCTTGTCAGCATAACTGGGTTTCTGTGGTGAGATTACTCCATTTGCAGGAGTTTGTGGTGGTGTGCAGCTCTGAGGATCACCTGTAGGAGCTAAAGGTGACAAGTATGCATGGGCACTGAGGCAAAAAAAGTATATATACTGTGTGTGTTATTAATCAACAATTTGTTAATTTGAGTCAGTCTCTTCCTAATGTTATGGTCAATGACTGTGCCAGTGATGAGTTACGCTCGTTTCAGACATTCAGACAGACAGACATTTCCTTAATTATAGTATGGATCGATGGATAGTATGGATGGGTTACTGTAATTGTCTGGGGGGGGAGTTGTATCTTGTCCCACGTGAACCAGAAGCCTATACTGTACCTCCCACCATGGTAGGCTTTTCAATGTGTAGGACAGGCCTAATGTAGGCCATATCTCAGCTTTTTGTTCAAAATCAGCACAGAGGTAGGTTTTGCCAGGTGTTGTATGAATGCCAATAACTAGAGAACGGAAGGTGATACAATGACGTATATTTTTGATAAATTGAAGAGGAGAACATCATGTATCGTTTGAGGTATGTGGTCTAACTACTGCTAAAGGACAGTATTTTCTGTGGCCTTGGAAAAAAGTTATCAAATACATTAGAAACCCACAGTATGTGAAGTTAAAAAACAAAACAAACAAAAGAAACCTAATAGCATTCTATATGTTCAACTTGAGGTGCATTCCACATTCCACTGAGAGATTTTCCTGAGAGGATACAAATGTGAATTTCCATTTGTACCCTCTCACGAAAAAAAAAGGTCCTAAAGAAAAAACATTAACGCGGTGAAACACAACTTGATGATGTCATCAGTTTGTGTTTGACCATGTTAATGATTTTTTTCGGACCTCCATTTCTAGGAAACGCAGAATGCCCACACAACATCTCTAATCTCTAAGGTATATTAAAGACATAGTAGAATGCTGAAAATGGGTGGAGTTCCCCTTTAAGAAAAGCTTACCTGGTATGCATTTTTTCTCTTCAGGAGGATTCCATTGACCGTTATTGCAGGTCCTGTAAACTCCTCCCTCAGGGTAGTAAGACTGGGGGCAGGTATATTCGACCTTATCACCGTCGTTATACCCGAGGGGTTTCAGCGGTGATATTCCTCCATCGACGGGAATTTGTGGTTGTGCACAGCTCCCAGGGTCCACTGTATTGAGGACAACAATATACAACAGGTTGGGTTGAAACAGCTTGTAGCAGTTCTTCAGTTCTAAGGATACAATGATATGGGCCAATTGTAGCTGTGTTATACACAATGACATGAGGAAGCCCTTACGTTCAGTACAGTTGAGAATCTCACTCCATGACCCATCGCTCTTACAGGTAGCCCTGCGAATGGCCTGGCGGCCGTCGCAGCGGTATTTGACCTGCTCGTTGACTCTGTATTCCGGTTTTGGTTCAAGGATAGTTGAATTTGTAATATTTGGTCTCGTACACATGACCTCTGTCAAAAACAAAGAAAAAAAATCATCTACAAGCTCACATTTTCTGTAGAACCTTTAAATCAGGAGTTCTTTGTTATTTTTCTTAAAATTCAGACATTCAGACATTCATTCAGAAATCTGATTCTCCGAATGGGCGAGTCAATGGTCCCTCTCAGATTCAGGTATTTGACCAATCTGCTAACCAAATCGTTACCAATAAATGTTTTCACCAATATGATGGAAAGTTAATTAACCAGATTTAACTCTTTGAGAGTGTTAATTAAAATATTCAAAATCTGAATTAGCCCAAATCTACATAACTATATCTATGTTTGCCTTTTATGTTTCCGAAATCCAGCCTGGAATTGTAGAAGATCAGAAGAAATCTTTGGGATTTGGGTCTGTGGGGCTAAAATGTCTTCAAATGGTTGTCTGTGGATCAAATTCTGAATAAATAGTGGGCCCTGGTATCAAAATGTTGAAAACCACTGTTCTAATACAAGAATTATGTTTTGTGTGACAGCACAACGCGCAGTGGTCTATATTACTTAGGAAAGTAACTTCTTTACTTTACTCGTTACCCCTTAGACAAAGTAATATCATTACTTTACTTATTACTGGATTTGAAGAGTAATATATTACATATTACGTTATTACTTTCCCAAGTTCTCAACATCGCTTTTGAAAAAATAGAGAAGTACAACATAATCCGTTTATTACAAAATAAAGCAGCAAGCGATTTGTAGTGTACATAACTGCGCAGGATGCAGCGTGTGGACTGGATCTACAATCTACTGCACATCTCTGTTGTTACAGTACCTGTCAATAGCTTGTACAACTGTTCTATTTTTGCATGCAACAACAAGCTCATTTTAAAAAAGTAACTTGGCGTTACTTGCAAAGTAATGCGTTACTTATTACCCATTTTTGCGTAATCGAGTAATCTCGTTACTTTACTTTTTGGAGCAAAAGTAATAATATTACAGTAATATGTAATCTAAAATTAGTTACTGCCCAACACTGGACAGCACAACGCGCTGTGGAATAGATTACAGTACCTTCACACAGGCGCTTCGGTGTCCAGCCGTCCCTTGTACAAGTGGCAATGCCACTGCCGTTTGTAGCTTTGTAACCTCTGCGACATGTGTAAGTCACTCTGTCATCCAGCTTCCTCCTATGTCCCGTCACACTCTGCACGTTAGTGTCCTGACGTTTTGGGTCGACACATTTCAATTCTGGACAAAGACAGACACACAGCCGTGGATGTTAGTGGGAATTATTTGATTCCTTTATTGATAGCTTGGTTGGTTGATTGGTTGTCCGATTGACTGGAGTTTTAATTAAAAGGACAGCTTGATTTTTATTTTTTTTATTATAGAAAAAATGAAATGTATAACTGAATTGTATAACTATGTATGTAAGTTATACATTTTAGTCATACATTTCCTTTTGCATAGGCAATATTTTCAATTTTCTGCTTTTTCTCGTTTTGTTTGTTTGTTTTGACATCAATCTTTTGTGTCCAAATGTCATTAAGTGAGGTCTAGTATTGTACTTTACCTATTGACTGTTCTAAACAATTAAGAATTTGCACCCCCAAAAATATAAGTCTAAAACATGAACAATCTAAAACATGAGCATTGGTAGGTACATGAATAAATAAAAAAAATACAATAAATAAAGTTGTTCTTTAAAGCAAAGTTACTGTCATCAAAAGCTAATCTGTACCTTGACAAACGCCTTCAAAATCCCATGTTCCATCTAGTTTGCAGGTAATGACTCGAGTGTCGTGCTTATGGCTACCAATAAAGAAGCCTCTGTCACATTGCACTTTGACAGTGTCATCAGGGGTGTATACAGTCTTGACGGGTTCATATTGGGTTCCTTGGGCCGGCGTTGTCGGGAGCAGACATGTCACAGCTGAATTGTTTGGGGAAAAAAACAAAAAAAAAAAAAACACCAACATAAATAAACATGCGTGATCTGTCAGTCGGTTGCAAATTTGCAATATGAAAGAGACAATGAGATCAAAATAATACATGCTTCTCAAAATGGTAGCCTGTCCTGGAACCAGATACCACTTTGGTATTTTTGGTAACATGACGTTAAAGTTTCCATGGCATTCATTTTGATGTATTTTTATTTTTTTATTCTGCGGTCTGGGAGCCTTTTGAGCTGCAACAAACGCAGGCAAAACAGTGAAAAAGGTGGCATCTGCCAGCAAATCCCACTGACATAACGAGATTTGTGGACATCACAAATCACTTGTTTGAGACGGAAA